>OX243813.1:42229817-42514817 GCA_945859605.1 Lumbricus rubellus | reverse complement strand
TGTTGCTTTTTTATTGGGGGCAGAATAATGATGTCGGTAATTAATTATTCTCATTATGGCCTCATAAAAATATGTCGCAAGTCCCGCCGTTTTCTACGAGTTTTGGCCTAATGTCGACCCTTCTGCTCTTTCGACCAATGAAGACACTGAATGGAACGGTGTTCCTGACCCTGTGCAGAATCCACTATGGTTTTGAAGACATTTAAATTGCCGATATAGGCTATAGCTAAAGACTGATCTTTTAAAGCGACGTTTGTCGTTGATTGTTGAACTCATGCAGCGTCCTTTCATTCGGCTGCTAATTCGGTTACGGCAGTATGTAGGGTAAAGACCCCAAAGGTGAGCACCTTAACGAAATTTTGAAATTGTAGGAAACTGATAGAATATAGCAGACTTCTGATAGTTGCAATAGGTAGGTACAATATATGTCTATACAACGTATAACCATTATAAATTCAAATAATTGAAATTCTATTTTTTATACTAAAAATAAAATTTTGAAAAAAGTGCTCACATTGGGGTACCATGCCCAAATGTGAGCACACACATATATTGCACTATCTTGCATTGTAATTACAGTAATGTCCATATTATTGTGGACAAGGCTAAAAAAACAGTTATTTTCACATTTCGCAATCAAAAGACTGAGAACGTCATATGGCATGGCAAGGCATGGCAAGGTATGGCATGGCAAGGTATGGCAAGGCAAGGCATGGCATGGCAAGGCAAGGTATGGCATGGCATGGCAAGGCATGGCATGGCAAGGCATGTCATGTCATGCAATGCCTTGCCATGCCATATCATGCCTTGCCATGCCATACCTTGCCTTGCCATGCCATGCCATGTCATGCCTTGCCATGCCATGCCATGCCTTGCCATGCCATGCCTTGCCATGCCATGCCTTGCCATGCCATACCATGCCTTGCCACGCCATACCATGCCTTGCCATGCCATGCCTTGCCTTGCCATACCTTGCCATGCCTTGCCATGCCATGTCATGCCTTGCCATGCCATGCCTTGCTATGCCATGTCATGCCACATGATGTTCTCAGTCCTTTGATTGCATAAAATAAGTGCAAACTGTGAAAATAACTAGTTTTTTTAACCTTGTCCATAATGATATGGCCAATAACTGTATAGCAATGAAACCTATCTAGATTTGGGGCAATTAATATGCTAAGTGTAGGCTTCAATTTCTCAGTTTAAACCTCATGTCACTTCTAATATAGTAAAAAAAAGTAATGTCCTTAATGTGAGCACGATGCTCACATTGCGGTACTGTTTTAGTGCTTCTAATGTAGTAAAATTGATGGCCGTAATGTGAGCACCATATGCTCACAATGGGGTACTCCTTTGGTGCTCACATTAGGATGCAGGCAGTCAGTATGAGAACAAAATTCTTGTAAATAAACGGCACTAGAAAATTCTCTTATTATCGCTCATTGTTAAAGTGGACATTAAACAGATTCTAACAATACCAGCAGCTATACCATAGCCAAATACACGACCAAGTTATCGATTATTTGCGAAAAATGAAAAATAAGATCATTTGCATCATTTTGTTTCAAATAATTTACATATTGCGAAAAGAGTGCCACCAAGTATATTTAAACGTTTTCTGGTGTGCTTATGGTTACTACCATGGATATTCGCAGTGTGGCACCACCGAATATGATGAATTTGTGAGATATAGGGGGATGCTCACATTTGGGGGCTGCTCACCCTTGGGGTCTTTACCCTATACGGCGCTATATAATGCGTCTTATCCTTGTAATTAATGGGTTTCACTTAATAATCTTCGCTTATCGTAATTGTAATCGTAATCTCCAAACTTCTAAAGCGCCACACGAAAGCCAAGCGCGGGGCACCAGTTTATTCACGAGCGCTGCGTTGAATCAACTACCTCTGCAGAGGTTCGACCAAAAGTTATCGAGCCTGCGCTATTATAGGGTCAAACTGTCAATAATCCAGTGCTTAAAGTGTAAAAAAAGAAGTGCCTGGACGCTGTATTGTAGTTGGTCGTCAGCGTCGGCGCCGAAGGCGCGAAATTGCGATTGCCGAAGGCACAAAGCCCGTCCCGACTGCATTTTATGAAAATACACATGGAATTTGATCCAAGGGACACCCGCAACCAATGGCTGTCGCTAATGACATTCACTGCGTTATGAATATTTATTAGGTCATCTGGGTTGCGTTAGTTCGGTAAATACCAAAAATCTGTTGTAATTTGCAGTTTAGCGTCACTGTGTAATAACGATGCTCACTAGCGACGCCCTTCTTCTTTATTCAGGTATGGGACTGACATTCGCAGAGTGCAACCAGTGACGGAGTTAGACAGATGTATTTGAAAAGCATTCTTAAAATTAAACCCTAATTTTTTTCGTTAGACACCCTATTTTCTTGCATAAAGTTTCTTAATAAACATCCAATTTTCAACACGGGCTTTCCATTCTAAAATAGAAACCAAGTTCCTACTGACTTAACACCGCTTCGTTCGTAAGAATCATATCACGTTTTGTTCCAAATTTACTTGCACACACGCAATGTCACTAGATCACTTAGCCTACATGCATGTATTACGATAACTCTTTGCACACCGAGTTAAATGCTTCATGAAACGAATTATTCCTTAAAAAACATGAAGGGTCGAAGCGAATCCGTCCTTTTTACTTCTGGCTAGATGCCTAACATGAATATTCATTAGGAAAAATTCAAGCTCATTGTCTGATTGGTTGCGGGACTCCCTTGGATCAATTTCCATGTGTACTTTCATTAAATGCGTCCCGACTAGGGGGTCTGGGGGAGCGTCGTAAGGTCCCACAGCGGGGTCTGGGGCGGAGCCCCAGCGACCAGCGCATTTTTGGCTGTGTCGACCTCAAATGGAGCCATTTTTAGGCTCTTTTTGCCAGCTATTTGTGAACGACAAAGTCGCGAAAACTTCAAAATAAGTGATTTTTTAGTGTCGCAAGCTACCAGGATAACAATAAAAATAAAAATTTTATTGTGAAAGAAAATGGTTTTGTTTTCACCGTAAGCTCCCGCAGCGGGGTCTGGGGCGGAGCCCCAGGGACCAGCGCATTTTTGGTTGTGTCGACCTCAAATGTAGTCATTTTTGGCAGTCATGGCCGGTCGTCCGTAACTGCATGGACGCCGTCCATGCAGTCATGGACGACCGTCCAGGCAGTGCTGGCCAAATAAGTGGATGGACGGCGTCCAGCCTCGAAAATAAGTGCCTGGACGCCGTCCATGACCGTCCTGGCACACTTTAAGCCCTGGCTATAAATGGGAAACTCCTATAGTTCCACGCGGGCTCGCTTAGCTAAGTTAGCTGCCAGCAGGGTGAGAATTGGCGCGGGGGGTTTCAACCCCCCAGTCTTTCTTAGAGCCCCATGTTAAAGTCTGTTTTTCACACCCCGATTCCATGATATGATGGTCCAAGCCCCCAGTTATTTTTTCCACAACTCTTACACTGGCTGCCAGACAACGCCGAGCTTTCTCGGTTTTAGGGCCGTCCATCTTAAATAAATCTGAATTCAAATATGAATTCAAATCGGAATTCAAAGCTGCATTTATTAATCCTACCAATAGGTCTAAAACTTTTCTTCGAAACCTCTCAAGTCTTTTTTCTTTTGCCGTGGCTGGGCTAGGAGCGCCTCTGAGTAAATTTCTTAAAGCGGCGCTATATAAATTCAGAGAATGAATGAATGAATAAATTAAAACGGCAACGTCATAATCAAATAAATATTAATTTTCTATATCCCGAGTGACGTCATCGTCCTTAACTGTCTTGCCTGCGCTGTTAATTGCGTCATTTTGTGAAAGAGAGAGAGAGAGATGGAGTTACTACTTGCTTGCAATATTTTCGAAAGCAAATTTTAAAGAAATTCTTTTGTGCAAGTAAATTGCGATGTGAGAGGAGTATAATTATATTAGTTGCATCGATTAATTGCGTTGCGTAGCACCAGGCAAAGGAAGACCGGGTCGACCGTGGAGCGTACGGAGGGAAAGCTGCAGAAGAACAAGCGACCTGCAGTGACGGAGAAGAAGCTGCATGGTAATGACGCGAGACCTTCGATCGTCGCCGAGTGATCTGCTGCTGGACGTCGTGGTAGATGTTGGAGAAGCCGAGTTGCCGATGGTGGTGGATGCCGGAATTGACGATCGAGGAGGAGGATGGTCATGAGCGACAGTCGGAAGAGATTCCTGTCAACGATGACGACACCTTCTTCCTCACCAACACAATTCCCGCTTCTGCAGCCTTTTAATTCCTCCCCGCGACGTGCTTCGACACTGGGGCAGGCGACGATGACGAGGCTATAGCTACATGTCATACGCCGGCCGGTGCTTTCGGCATCCTTCATCCTTGAGAGCGTACCGTTCGGTTCGTGCAATAATTACTCCTGCTGACGGTTGACGACTACGTATAGCCTACGATGACTCGGATGGGGGTCATGATCGACGAGGCGGTTTCAGTTGCATGCTTCATCAAGAGGTCCGTGGCCGATGTCCATCTCCTTCGTAGCCACCGATACACCTGCGTCAAGTCGAAGTATCGTCTGCGGAGGGAATCGGAAGCGCCGAGAAAGAGCAGCTGGTGGATGGATCGGGAAGGACATTGACATTGAACCGTTTTAAGAGCGTGGGTCTACAGACGATTGGTGAGAAAACATTTTATGTTGACCATTACTCAAGTTTCTTTCACTTAACGGTCAGTCCTTGTGAAATTCGAGGTTCTGTAGCCTAACAAACCATCTTTGTTAGTGTTCTGCACTATAGGCAGGTCCATTAATATTTCAACGACACCATTCTTGTCTTCTCTGTGCGTTTTCCTTGATTTATTTATATCCTTGTCGATTTTCTCTGTCCATCAACCAGTCCATCATCATCTTTCTCGGTCTTCCAGGTGGTTTCTTTCTATCCATTCTTCCCTCGAGTAGGCTACCGTCCTCAAGAGCGAGTCTCCCGTCAACATGTGCCCCAGCCAACTGTTCATCTGCCTCTTCCGTGAACCAAACTCCACCCATGTGTAGGCCTATCGTCCCAATGAAATTGATGAAATCGTTCAAGTTTTGAGGGTCCGCTAGCTGCTGCTGTTGCTAAGCTCTTGATATCTTCAGCCTTAAGCACTTATATAACCTGCTTCTAATCTAATTCTTGAGTCTGGATAACGATATTTGTCATACCCTATTTTGATACCCTATAATTTATCAGTTCAACTATATAAATTTCAGATTACGACAGCAAAGCGCGAGAGAAATTCAGTTTGTTCGAATTATTTTGTTGCAGACCACATTAGAGCGATTTGCGTTTGTCAAAACGAACGATCGTCTGCTCAAAAGAGCCAGCCATTCGACAACAGAAGAACGAAAGACTGCACAAAGAACCATGGTGTCTGATGAAAAAGAACAATTGAGAATGCAAAGAATCTGCAGGAAAAAGAACGAACACAGAAAACCTACACACTGCTAAAAAAGGAACAACTGCCAGCGCAAAAAGCCCTTCGAAGTCTTTTCTGATAATATCATATTTATATTTATATTATAGGCTAAAAGAACCATTACCCTCGGCTTCTACTCAAAGTACTGCCGACTAAATAGTAGGCTACTTTGATTCTTTTATATTGATTCTTTTACATTTATTCATTTACACATTTTTTACATTAATACTTTTACACTTTTTTATTCATTTACACTTGTTTTTTTACATTAATACTTTTACACTTATTATTTACATTTATACTTAACACTTTTTTACAATAATATTTTCACACATTCTTTGACATTAATACTTTTACATTGATCCTTTTACACCTATTTTTTTACCTTAAATCTTTTATACTTATTTTTTACATTTATTCTTTTACACTTGTTTTTTACATTAATACTTTTACACTTTTTTACATTAATACTTTTACACTTATTTTTTACACTTATTCATTTACACTTGTTTTTTACATTAATACTTTTACACTTATTCATTTACACTTTTTTACATTAATACTCTTACACTTATTTTTTACATTTATACTTTTACACTTTTTTTACATTAATACTTTTACATTTTTTTACATTAATACTTTAACACTTATTCATTTACACTTGTTTTTTACTTTAATACTTTTACACTTATTTTTTTGTACATTTATACTTTTACACTTATTTTTTACATTTATACTTTTACACTTTTTTACATTAATACTTTTACACTTATTTTTTACACTTATTCATTTACACTTGTTTTTTACATTAATACTTTTGCACTTATTCATTTACACTTTTTACATTAATACTCTTACACTTATTTTTTTACATTTATACTTTTACACTTTTTTTACATTAATACTTTTACATTTTTTTACATTAATACTTTTACACTTATTCATTTACACTTGTTTTTTACTTTAATACTTTTACACTCATTTTTTACATTTATACTTTTACCCTTTTTTACATTTATACTTTTACACTTTTTTACATTAATACTTTTACACTTATTTTTTACATTTATACTTTACACTTGTTTTTTTTACATTAATACTTTTCCACTTATTTTTTACATTTATACTTTTACACTTATTCATTTACACTTGTTTTTTACATTAATATTTTTGCACATTCTTTTACATTTATTCATTTACACTTGTTTTTTACATTAATACTTTTACACTTATTCATTTACACTTGTTTTTTAATTTAATACTTTTACACTCATTTTTTACATTTATACTTTTACACTTTTTTACATTTATACTTTTACACTTAGTCATTTACACTTGTTTTTTTACATTAATACTTTTACACTTATTATTTACATTTATACTTTACACTTGTTTTTTTACATTAATACTTTTCCACTTATTTTTTACATTTATACTTTTACACTTATTCATCTACACTTGTTTTTTACATTAATATTTGAAGCCTTGATCGGAAGAACCACTAGAGTCCATTTTTACGATTTTGAGATATTCACAAAATAAACTTTGTAAGTCTACAAGTACTTTACCTATGGAAATATGGAAATAACATTTGGCACATGTGTTGATATGTGTTGTCTCTGTAACATGTTAAAATTATATTGGCTAACCAGCTAGGTGGCGCCACATACAAATTTTTTTAACATGCTGTATATGGCAATTTTTAGGACATTTTTTCCCAAGTTGTCAGTGTGCATACAGGATATTCAAGAATTGTCCTATTAGGATAATTTCAAAGTTGCTTTTCAGTAGCACAATAATATAACCAAATAAAAATGAATTAAATTTTATAAGGTGAAACTTTATTTTAGTGGATTGTCCTTGTGTTGTGAGTAACTTAATGTCAATATGTGGTATTTTCATCGTCAGTGTAAGATTTCCGTTTTAAAACAGGATTATTTAGAGTCATGATGGTATAGTGCAGATGCTTCAGCGCCATACATGCATACATGCATGCATACACACATACATACATGCATACATGCATAAATACATACAAGCATACGTACATGCATGCATGCATAGATGCATACATGCATGCATACATACATAGGCCTACATGTGAATTCATGGAAGAACCACTGAAGTCCATGGACTTCCGTGGTTATTGCATGAACACTATATTTTCTTTTCATTATAACTTTGGACTGACGTTAGTTTTCTGAAAAAGGAACTTGTCAATACATGCTCTATAGCATTAAGAATGGCAGGACACAGATAACTAAAAAATGTCAAAAATGGACTCTAGTGGTTCTTCCGATGAAGGCTTCATTTTTGCACATACTTTTACATTTATTCATTTACACTTGTTTTTTACATTAACACTTTTACATTGATCCTTTTACACTTATTTTTTACATTAATACTTTTACACTTGTTTTTTACATTAACACTTTTACACTTATTTTTTACATTAATACTTTTACACTTATTTTTTACATTAATACTTTTACACTTTTTACATTAATTATTTGTAAACTTATCCTTTTGCAAAATCAGATGTTTATTGACTTAACAGCAAGTTTTAGTACACTCTTGTTATCAGTGTTGTACAGTAACGAAGTAAAAGTAACGCGTTACTGTACTTAAGTAAAAGTTTGAGTACTTTCACATGTAACGAAGTATCGAAAAAATTAAATACTTTTACTTTCAACGAAGTAAAATTTTACCCATATTTCAGTACTTTTACTTCGTTACAATTTATGTGACACTCGTTACAATGTTCGTTACTTCAAAGCGCTAATTAACATTTCGTTTCGCTAAGCTAAGACAGCTTATTCAAATTAGCATGCCTAAAAATAGATTTTCGATGGGTGGTGCACGCTGGATGCATTGCCATTTCTGCAGCAGAACGACTGTGCATTGTGCTGACAAAAGTGACAATGAATCGGAAGCGTGCCATTTCGAGAATTTAGTATTTTTGAAGGTTAATAATCGATTGAGTTAAGCTTATAGAAAAACTCGGTACTTTTACTTTTTACTTAAAAAGTATTATTTGAAGGGGTTACTTGTTACTTTTAATTAAGTAAAATTTGTGATGAGTACTTCTACTTTTACTTAAGTAATTAAAATTCAATTTACTTTTACTTTTACTTAAGTACATTTTCCCGATACTTTCAACAACACTGCTTGTTATGTGGAGTGGACCTCTTCCTTTAGAAATTTATGTGCTTGAAGCCCGTTTTTGAACATTGTCAGCGCATTTTTGGCTGTGTCGACCTCAAATGGAGCCATTTTTAGGCTCTTTTTGCCAGCTATTTGTGAACGATAAAGTCGCGAAAACTTCAAAAATAAGTGGTTTTTTAGTGTCGCAAGCTACCAAGATAACAATAAAAATTAAAATTTTATTGTAAAAGAAAATGGTTTTGTCTTGACCGTAAGCTCCCGCAGCGGGGTCTGGGGCGGAGTCCCAGCGACCAGCGCATTTTTGGTTGTGTCGACCTCAAATGGAGCCATTTTTGGCAGTCATGGCCGTCGTCCGTAACTGCATGGACGCCGTCCGTGCAGTCATGGACGACCGTCCAGGCAGTGCTGGCCAAATAAGTGGCAGGACGGCGTCCAGCCTCGAAAATAAGTGCCTGGACGCCGTCCATGACCGTCCTGGCACACTAAGCCCTGCAATAATCCTTCATAATTCATTTGTCATCGTCAACTTCACGTCATTGCCTCCATTCAGTTGTGGATATATGTCGTTTCAGTCGGTAGATGGCCATAATAATGCCACCCAGCATCAGCATCAGCAGCAGCATCAGCAGCAGCAGAGTGCTTCTGCTGCTCTTTAGACTTTAGCTGCAAGCAAATCGGTTTAAACGCTGTTGAAAGCATTACGAGGTTCATGACCCGGAGAGTGCGCTTGGATTAAGAATGCGTTCCGTGCGTGTCGTCGAAAGGCACAAGCCCCCAGCAGCTGCCCTCACGAACAGACCGAGTGACCCACTGTCGTCTCGTCGTGAATGGTCAACCGGTAGGTGGCCGACTGACCGATCGTTCCAGTGGTCAGTCGAGCAGTTGGCCTTTGATGGAGTGCGTCCAGTCGTTGACCCTTGGGTCACTTGGGTCATCTGTCTCCGAGTTGTTGCCTAGATTCAACATTTGGTCAGCGAGGTCCGTTTCATTAAACGATTGGTCAGGCATCTCTGCGCCCGTCAGGGCCGTCACCGCTTGGTATTGTTACGGCTGCGCCCAGTCAACTCGCGGACCTATGCATGCCCCAATTGCCCCATTGACCCTATACAAGGTGTCAATGAAGGACTATGAATAGTCAGCCTTGTTAGTCCGATTCAAGGTAATCAAAGCCTAGATGGATGGATGGATGGATGGATGGATGGATGGAAGGATGGATGGATGGATGGATGGATGGATGGATGGATGGATGGATGGATGGATGGATGGATGGATGGATGGATGGATGGATGCATTGGATGGATGGATGGATGGATGGATGGATGGATGGATGGATGGATGGATGGATGGATGGATGGGTGGATGGATGGATGGATGGATGGATGGATGGATGGATGGATGGATGGGTGGGTGGATGGATGGATGGATGGATGGATGGATGGATGGATGGATGGATGGATGGATGGATGGGTGGGTGGGTGGGTGGATGGATGGATGGATGGATGGATGGATGGATGGATGGATGGATGGATGGATGGATGGATGGATGGATGGATGGATGGATGGATGAAATTGACGGATTCCCATAGGGGCCTATTAAAATTTGCATAATTTCTAGGTGCACTCATATATTTAGAACCTAAGCTTATAGCCTATTATCGTTTTGTTCATAAATAAATGCCGAATTATCTGCTGTAGCCTAGACCTATTACAAAATTTACAATATTACGATACCCCAAACCAAACGCAAAATCCAGAGGTGGTAACCCCGCCCCTTGGTGGTCCATTATGACAAACATTCTTGGTGCTTGGTAGCCTGAGGGCAAGGACTTTTCTACACGGGACCAGTTTCTTCGTCTTTAACGGCCTGGTACAAATATTTTGGACGATAATCAATAGTTCGGGAAAAATTAACATCTTGATTACAAAATAAAAGCATTCAATTAGTTACATATATAAATTTTCAAAATTATGAAATGTCTTTGGAGATTCAAAACATAATCTTTAGCATTAGAAACGGAATTTTAAGCGGAGTGACATCTATGGCTGAGTGAAAACAATCTTTGGTTGAAAAAACGCCAAAGTAATCTTGCAAGTTGCACTAATAATTTTTATGCTCCTTTATTTTTTCAAACTTCCGCTATTGAAACGTAAACATAATAACAGTTAGTGAATTCGGCCAAAATGTCATAAGAATTAACTCCTTTAAAAAATTTGCAGTCACTGAATTTCAGAAGGCTTTCATTTTAAGCACTTAAAACATGTTTCTAGTAGCCTACTGTTCTGAAATGTTTGTGTGCTTTGTTTATGAGCGATAATAGAGGAAACACGTTCGCGACTAAGCATACGTGTCAGACCTTCAATTTTAACATTTATTATTATCATCATCATTATCTAATCAAGATATTCTTTCGTCAAGATAACGATTATCAGTTTAATAATAATCATAATAATAATACTGGACAGTGAACTGGTTAATTAGTTACAAATCATAAATAACAATATTAATATTCTTTAATATTAACAATATTGAACAATCCTGTTGACAGACTGCAATGGGTTATTAATTTTTATATTTGAAGTGGAAGCTCGATGAAGTAATTTTTATATTTGAAGTGGAAGCTGGATGAAGAAATTTTTATATTTGAAGTGGAAGCTGGATGAAGAAATTTTTATATTTGAAGTGGAAGCTGGATGAAGAAATTTTTATTGTATTATATTTAAGCATTTATAAAGCACCTCTAGTAGAGTAAGCCCTTCAGAGACACTCCCAGTGCTCCAGTGCACAGATCTTTTAAGGCCTGCTAGAAGAAACAGATGTTGAGAAGAGAGTAGGGAATATGTTGAGAATTTAAAAATGAATTGCGAGAAAATGGGAGTTTGTTCCATTCAACCTGAAGTTTGAATAAGAACTCTTTTAACTTTGTAAGCAGCTGAAGAAATTGAGGAATTGATCTTATATTTTAGGGCAAGCTCTTTGCATCAATATATTTCATTAGTGGCCATCTGAGATGACCTTGCAACAGTCTGGAGGATATTATATCCGGTCACCTCTCGCTCGAGCTGTTTACAACAGAATATTGGAAGATCAGTATCAACAGGCGCAAGATCATTCCCATGTTAGTGTGCTTTCTTTTGTATAATTTATTACTTTTAATGTCTTCATTTTTTTATATTAGTCTTATTTACTGAAACCAATCATCAGACAAGAACTTGCTATGTTTTTGTAGATTGTGAAATTGTCGTCATTATTATTGTTGTTGTTGTGATTTTATTTCTTTATACTTTTTTTATTTTTTATTATTAAACTTGTCTGATCAACATGATAAGTTGAATCCCAATCATCACCTGAAATTGTTATTTTTTTGTTGAACTTGGAACTAATAAGGTTGTCCTGTTGAACTGTGAGTTGTTCCATATTTTAACTTTCTGACGAAAGACTCCAGAGAAGAGTCCAGAGTAGTACCTGTGACTGTTGTGAGGATATCTTTTATGACAAATGTTCACTTAGCTTCTTCTTCGGTCTTCTGCTGTTGAGCATGTTTGTGACATGTACGACCTCATGATCCCTTTCAACCTCTGCCATCGCACTCTGTCCTGCACCTTCCTCTTGGTGCATGGTACCATATGTATCTCCATTTTTGAGATCACTCAGCATATTTTTAATCTTCTTCTGCCGGTGACCATCCATATCGTCGCAGATCATTTCGTCGCAGATCATTTCGTCGCAGTCATATAGTCGTAAATTATTTGGTCGCGAGTCAATTGGTCGCCCTCTATATCGTCGCAGACAACTAATCGCAATCATTTGGTCGTATTGGTCGCAAATTTCGTCGTAAGGAGCGTCTGTCACAGCAGACTTCGAGTCGACGTATATAAACCCAACAATACAAGGTACACCTAGTAATCGCAACAATGTGTCGACGTATATAAACCTAAAAATACAAGGTAAGAGCTTATACACCTAGTAGCCTAATCGCAACAATGTCGAAGTTAACGTTTGTTACGAGTAGCCGAGAAAAACAGAAGGCAGTCTATGAGGGTTATATTTGAGAACGTGTAATGCACGAATGCATAGTAGGCTACGGGAGACGTGGTTGTGAAACTACATGTACCAACATTGCACAAATATCACCTGTTTTTTAAATTAGCTATATATGTGACCATGAATTTCATAAAATGTCAGTTTTTAAATTAGTTTTGCATGATGAGAATTTTTGGTGTACTACTAAAGATAGGCTATATAATACGAAATAAACTGTGACAATATTATTTGACGACGACATGAAAAACGACGGACTGAATACGACGATTTGCATGCGACGAATTATGTTGCGACGATTTCATTAACGACGATATAAATTGCGACGAATTGATTACGACGAGATCATTTACGACCAAATGATAGAGAACCCTTCTGCCTCTCATTGCCTTCCCTTCCATACGTCCCTCCAGCAACGTCACCAACATACCCTATCCTCTAAGTATGTGGCCCAGCCACATATACTTTCTGCTGCTTATTATTTGTAGCAGTTCTCTCTGCACCCTTTCTAAAACTGCCTGATTTGTGATTTTTGTCTCTCCAACTTATTTTCAGCATTCGCCTCCAAGTCCACATTTCAAAGGCCTCTGTAGTCTATACACTTACACTAAGTTTACCTTACATTATATTACAATTATACTTTTCCATAACCATGCATCCATAGTGTTGAGGTGCTTTTATATTTACCAGTTCTATTGATTTTTGTTGTATGTTTGAAATGCAGTGGTACTGTGTTGATACGAAACGCTTGCCCTGTGAGCTTCAGCAGAACTTTGTTCAGTTCAACGAAGACGATGAGACGAAACTTTTCTTGGAGTCTTGTTCTGAGAAATCAGACTGGCTCTTTATGCAGTTGTATCACTCGCTCATGAAGTTCATTCTGTCGTGGGTCATGAATAAAACTTCCATTAATGGGTATGTAAGTGTTTAAAATTGTTTAAGACTTAAGCATCAGTCGTGGCAGTTTTGTGGTAGATTGCTGTTGCTACTGTCCAACATAATGACTGTTTGGTTGCTCTGGATATTTTGCTATTTAGCCACATCTTTGCAATGTCAGCAAGGTTGTTATGTTGCTAGATTGGCAGCTAAGAGAGAATTTATCATCATGGTCAGTTATAACCAGTGATGTAATAACTGTGTTTGTGTGTGTCAGTTTGTGTTTGTGTGTTTGTGTTTGCAGTCTTCTTAGACGAGGATCGATGTTTGTCTTGTCGCAACAACAATTCCATTGCCTGTTGTCTGTTGACGGAGCCAGCTGGCAGAGAGGCCGACTTCTTGATCTTGGTAATAATCATACCGTAGCCAAGGGGTGGAGTTGAACTGATTAAGAATGGTTTATCTCTTATACGGTTGTCCATCTGCAACTTCTGCAAACATTTGTATCTCTCCCTATCTGCATTTGTCCAAATTTAGCATTTGTCCTCTCTGTCCCCCTTTGCATGGCATCTGCTTGCCTGTCTCTCCGGACTTGACCCACTGCCTATCGATTTTGTTTTGATTAAGCGCCTGTGAATAAGCTGGCTCCCGCGACTTCGCTTTTGTGGGCGCTGTAGAAGTCTCGAGATTACGATTATGATATTTAATGCAGTGTAATATAAATACGTGATATTACTACAGACTAGTAAGTTATAGCTATAGTTTGGCCACATAATTTTTAGAAGCCCCCATAGGATAAGCGTGCTTTGTATGCGCTTATTAGCGCCATGTATTGCAGGCTGTCTGTTCTGTTATTAGTTAAGATTGATGTTAATTAAGATAGCTGTAGTCGGTTGCGATCTGTCAACCAGATTGTTGAATAAACGAAAAATTATTATTTTCATTTGTCTTGCTAGGTGCCGGGGATGGTATGGTAACAAAACAGATGTCATCGTATTTCGATGAGGTCTTTGTGACTGAACTTTCGTCTACGATGCGATGGCGTTTGCAAGAACATGGCTTCAAGTAAGTCAGACGATAGGGTTTCAATTCGACTTTTATTGCTAAGGATTGTCATTTTCTTGCTCTAGCTATTGGTTACATATCTTAATGGCTGTTCAATCACTTGTGAAAAGTGTTGGCATCTTTGTGATGACTGTGTTACTATTAATGACAGTGTTGTTAATGAATGTGTTTTTAATTAATGTGTTGTTAATTAATGTTTTGTTAATTAATGTGTTGTTAATGCAAATCAATGTTGGTGTTTGCACAACTAGTTGCTAATGCTAACTTGTGGAATAATGAGATAGAGGCAACTCCTTGCAAAAAGACATTGTGGAAGGCAAAGTGGAGGGGAGGAGGAAGACCTAGGGAAAAGTTCTTGGACTGGATGATGGAGGATGGATATGGAAAACTCAAAGAAAAAGCACAACATCGAGAAGAGTTGCGTCGTTGGGCATCTGGACCTGCCGAGAGGCAACTTACCTAAAGAAGAAAGAAGCATGCTGTGTCAACCTGGAAATTGAGCTACGTACAGATTTAAAATGATATTCAGCTGTTACATAGTGAAATGAATGGTACCATAAATTGGTACCATAGTACCAATAATTGTAGAGCAGTTCTTTCTTTAGTCTACTTTTTCAGATTGAGCCAAATAACGAACATTGTCGTTAGACTGTTTTTGTTTTATGCACCATATAATGATTTGTTTTTCGTTTTAGAGTACTTGAAGTCGACGAATGGTTCCGCGATACAATGGAGAAATACGACGTCATTAGTTGTCTGAATCTACTCGATCGATGTGATCGGCCGATTGAGTTGCTCGAACAGATTCGATCAATGCTTAAGCCGAGCTCAGGTCGCCTTCTCTTGGCCATTGTTCTGCCTTTCAGTCCTTATGTTGAAATGGGTAAGCACATGCACACACGCACACACGCATGTGTACACACACACACACAGACATGCACAACATCACTTAAAACCAACTGCATAATGTACGACTTCTAAAGGCAGTATTTTAAAAGTGCTTACTTCTTTTGTAAACATGGTGTAGTTGTGTGTATGACAGCGATAGTTGAATACATGTTGCAAGATGTGTTAAAATTCTGCCAGTTGTGAGATGGTTGGGTGGTAGCCACTGGTAGGCGTTGGTTGAATTGAACTAATTTTTTGGTCTCTTTGCTTTTAGAAACCTAAATGTCAATAGATGGGAATATTGCAATTTTGTATTTGTAAGTGTAGTACACTTTTATGTTACAGTCTTAAAGTCTCAGAGGCAAGGTATGAATGACTATCAGTGCGATAACAAAAGATGGGTTTAGATCTGTGGAGAATGTAATGTTCAGAAGTATTTAGAAACAAGGAGAGCAGTCAGTTGAGCTATCCTTAGAGGCAGTCGTGGGTATAAAGTGTTAGCGACTTCATTTTCTTAGCCTCAGCATATGAGGCAGGTGGCGAATTCTCTCCCTCACTGCCCTCATCTCTCGACCGAGTTTCACTATTAGAAACAAAACCAGATATTAACCCTTTACCCGTTCGCCCCGAGAATATCCGCAGAAAACACGGGCTTAACCCTTTAATACCGGAGGGTATAGGATTTCCCATACATTTTACTACACTCTCGGCATTAAAGGGTTAACATAAAAAATGAACGGGTAAAGGGTTAATTTATTTAGCTATATTTGTTGTCACAGGTGTTGACGGTCACCAACCAAGGCAGTTCCTGAACATAAGAGGTTCGACGTTCGAGCAGCAGGTGCAGAGTTTGGTTGAAGACGTCCTCAATCCGTTGGGATTCATCGTTGAGCGTTTCTCACGACTTCCATATCTGTGTGAAGGCGATTTGCATCATTCGTTCTATCAACTTTCCGACGCCGTCTTTGTCTTAAAAGTTAATTAACGATTTCGTTCTCAGTGCTGTGATATTAACGATGACTGTGGCGGCGGTAAATGTAATAATGGCAGAATAACGTCTGCGTAATTCTACTTTTGTCAGATTATTTTATTTACACCGTGCCGTAAAGTATCGTCTGTAAAGTTTCTGGTGACTGCTTTTTGCGTATTTCATTTGTGAAGTATATTAAAATGATTTATTTTTATATTTTAAAAGCGCAAACTTGCAAAACTGTCATAGTAGCTATATTCAGCAATTCAGAGTATTAAATATTTAGTATTTATCATATCTGAGCATGTTGTTGTCTAAGGAAGTCAGATTAATTATTATGGTCCTTTCAGGTTCTGACTTATTGCGGTGTTTAGCATATCTGCATTATGGCTAGTACAAGCTTTATTGTTTTTTGTCTTTGAAAGGAATATATTTGTTAAAAATGCCTGTTTTCTGAGCAGTTTTTAAAGACATTTTAGTCTTTGTTTCTTAATTTTCTTCTCTAGTATCCATATTTTGATTGCATCTGACCTATATTTCTGGTTCGGACATTTTTTGTCAGTGGAGTATCTGATGGTCTGTACCTACTCAATTTCATTTTCTTAGTTTTGTGTGTAATTATGACAGATGCCGACAATTTTTGCTTCCATACGTGACATCATTGCTACTGCCATTTTGGTTTTTGTGTATAATATATCCACTTCTGTTGCCAAAAATAAACCTGTAGTCAGTTTTGTTTCATGTCAACTTTACACCAATGCTCTTGCTCGTTAAGCACTTGCATATTCTGTAAATGGAACTTGATTGAGAGCTAGGTGTGCTGAACGGTTTTGAAGGTGCACTCGCACAAAAATTTAAAAATACAAATGATATGAAGATGTTGTCAGGCATTAATGGTACATGCAAACATGAGTCGGAGAATCTAGACTGCAGAGCCATTGACATCAACAATAAAATCTTAAATTGCCAGGCTTGCATCAGATCATGTAATTTATACATTGTGCTTTAAAAACCTGGAGCCTTCCTATCAGTGTCTGGATGTCTGCTGTTGATAAATTACTTCTTGCACCCAACCCAGAGTGCTCACTAAGTTTTTTTAGAAGCTTAATGTCATCTTCAGTTCGTGAATCAATGTTGAATTACCTCAAGACTCTGCAGGTATTCTGATTGAAACTTTAAACACCTTTGACTTTATCCTATCCTGTTTCCTCTTCTGCTTGCCCCTTCTGGCATTCCAGTTTTAAATGTCCTTGTCCTCAGGAGCAACTTGACTGGTGTTTTTACTGTGTGGCCCTTTGATCTTCATTTTGGACCAATTCTGAACTTTACTGCCTGTTTAAGTTGTTTTTGACTGAGCGCATGTCAGTAGGCTGGTTCCTGTGACGTAGCATGTTTGTGTGCTGTAGAGATTCTAAATTACGATTACATTAAATTGTATGGTCTGATGTACGTTTTCTGTGAACACTCCAGCGTTAGAATACCATTTGCCATTGAACGTTGTGAGCTGTCATGCTAGATAGCTTTAGTTCTGTAATTGCATTGCCGTTGACATGTTTGATCTTCAGACCGTCAACTTGAGGCGTATTTACAGAGGCCTGTTAGAATGGAATGGCAGACCAAGCAGACTTTGTTTCTTGATAAGATTACCTTATTAATGTGTTTGGTGCAATATGATTGAAATTGCGAATGATTGAACAAAGTTTGAAAAAGATTAAACAAAGTTTGTATATTAAAAATGTCAAATTTTATAACATGACATGTGTCTAAATATTATATTGCATATACATGTATATCTGCATCAATAATAATAATAATTATAATAATTTTCTTTATTAATCAATTCAATCTGACAAGTGTGCAGTATGATTACAAATCAGTATAAAATTGGATAATTGCAAGTTATAACTCTATGGCAGCCATGCAAGGCGTCCATCGTCCTGCTCATTTTGTAATGCCACCTAGCAACCCTCAGACTGAGTTGATCTTTGGGAGGGTAGCAGGTATCAGTCCTGCTTCATTCTTGATGTTCTGCTCTTCACACAAGTGATAATATCTTTGATATTACCATTCATCTATCACCACCACCACCAGCATTTCAAACCTCTTGCACACCTGCCTGATGCACAATTTTCACCTCTGTCACATTTGACCATGCTTGACTTTGAAATGCTTCCAATGCTAAAAATTGATACCTCTCTTGATCACTCCAATTTGATTGCTGTGATTCCTTTTCATTGACCGTTAATTCACCCAAATTAAGCACCAAAAACTCCTCCAACCCTACTTTCCCTCATCTCCCGTCCTCCTCTTTTCCTGCATTTCCGCCCTTCCTCCCATCCTCTCACAACAATGATAATAATATTGAACTCTTCTGCTTGGAATGGCCTTCCTTCCTCTATGGGTTAAGCATGTGTCTGTAGTCTCTGTTTTCGAGTAGGCTAAATGAAGATCGTGGTCGTTACTCTACAATCGCACCTGGATGAAAATCCATAGGGACAACATTCTTACTATACAAGCTCTTCATCCATCATCATCATCATACACACTGAGAGTGCTCCGCTCGCACACACTCCAGCTGGCAGCTTTTACGACGTCACCATGGCAACAACGGTAGAGCATGTCTCCAGTGTGCATGCATGGTGAGTATAGGCCTATAGCCTATCCCTACACAAGCAAAATGTACGGAGACAGGACAAGACCATCTGTAGCGGATTTTTTCTGCCCGCTGCCGCTGTTCATAATCCAATGACCTATAGGCTAGGCCTAGCCTATTGAACAATCGATCGGCCCTTCCAAGCAATCATCACAGACCTTATAACCACGTTGGCCCTAGCCTACTCCAAAATTTTTGCTTCCCCACCATGCATTAGCGGACATGACCTCCGTGCAAGATTCTATCAGATCTCTGCTATAGATTCACCTACCAGGAAAGGACCATTGTAGGCTAATTATTCTATAGGCTATCCCATAAGAGCCATAACATTTTTTAAAGAACTCCAATGACGCTGATCAAGTGTAGGGTAGGCCTAAGCTTACCTCGGTTAAGTAGGCTAATTAGGTTTCGCACCCACCTTTAAACCTATTCGACTGACCCTTGGCTTATCGAAACCAGTCTTTGATCGAAACCGAACTCAGACCTCGAGCCTAGAATTCGGAGTAGGTCTAGTCTAGGGCCCTAGGCTACCCCTCTGACTCGGGTGCAGCGCTCTTAGACAAGTTTGGCTTTGAGTAGCGCTTTAAAAGTTTGGAGATTACAATTAGGCCTACGGATGAGTTTTTAGGACAGAGAAAAGCAGCTAAGTGTAGGCCTAGTCTAGGTCCTTCGCTTTTGGAGAGGCAGTGTACCTTGACGATTACCATAGATGGTTGTGTAAAGTCTATCGCTATCGTACGTAACGATCGCTCTAGTTCTTCGTTTGCGCATGCGCTCTGTGTGTGTTCCGGTGGTGAGTCGCCTCTGCTCGTCCGTCCGTCCGTGCGTTCGTCTGTGCGTTTGTAGCTAATCTCCGAGGAACTATTAAGACACGGATTTGCCAGAATGTCGTACGATCTAAGTAAATAGCTGAACTAAATTACATTAAATGTTTAGTTTGATTTTTGTGGAATACCTTATTTATGTACGTTTGCGGTGTTGTGTAACATAACGCCCACTGTTTTGATCTGGTGCACACCCGCCAGTGCTATTATCGGTCTAGTTCCGGGTTGTTTTGGTTACGAAGATGACGCTTTCAGGAAAATTTCTGAGGCGGAACCTAATCATTTTAGTAATTTGTGTTGTTATACCGCTCCCCGTAATTTTACAGTCTTCTGTGATGCCTGTATGAACTGAAAATTGAATGAATTTGTGCCTGCGGTGACGGAGCTTTGCATTGAATGCTGATACTGAACCAGCTAGGGACCCAGAGTCCAATCGAGAAGTCGTGAACGTTGGTCTAGTTCACGACAGGCCATTCATTTATCAGCTAATGAGCACTGGCACTTAATCATGCTGCTTATTCTCAAGGTAGCTGTAGGCACTCTTGTTGAACATCATTAAATAGAATCAATTCAATTTTGTAAGGGCAGAACACCAATGGGTTAAACCGTAGTTTAGGCTGTTTAATTATTTGGCCAAAAAGTGAGGCTGTTAAATTATTTGCATGTGTATAAATGATATACAAGTAATTTCTGGATCGCCAGGTTCAATCCAGCTTCCATTTCAACTATAAATATGCCTTTATCCAGCTTCCATTTCAGGTATAAAATGCCTTTATCTAGGTTCTACTTCTCAAGCGTTTTTCATCAATCCAGCTTCATTTTCAGCAGAATGACTACACTAACCCTAAAACTAACCCTAACCGACCCTCACGACGCCTAACCTGAGCCCTAACCGACCCTCATGCGTAAAATCCCGCTTCTATTTCGTCACTAAATATTTGTCATCGAATGTAAGAAATTGGTTGTCGGATAAAAAAAGTACCGTTTTTTCGTTAATCCAGCTTCCATATAATTATATTTTCGGTTTATATTGCTACTTCCGGTTGCGAATGTTCAGAAATTGGAATAGCGCGTTTTATGGCGCGTTACATTCATGATTTTAGGCGTTTATTAATTAAACAACCTAAACTACGGGATATCGATAATGAAAATAATTAAACAGCCTAAACTACGGTTTAACCCACCAATGTATTACTGCTGACCAGATGCCCTGGATGACATCCAGATTTGACTGAGTGCTGATGCAATGATTTGAATCCAATTGCAACAGTTGATTGCCCACTTACGTGATGTTTGATAGGTATGGTTTGCCCATATTTGTTGTTTTTGTGCTTTGGCTGAGAATTTCTTGAAATTATCCAAAGCTCATCTGAGGACTGTTGTCTAAGGTTCACAATGAGTGATTGCCCATTGAGCTCACAATGCATAGCTCTCCATATTTAGTCTTTGACTAAAAACAAATGGGACTGCCAGTCTTTATGGAGCTCTTCCAGGTATTCAGGTATTTTGAGCTCGGCTAGAGTGGACTAGACTGATATCTGGCCTTGCTGCTAGTTACAAATTTCCTGTTAACTACTGCCAGGACTTCCAAACCTCTTGTAAATATGCAAGACATAGTTTTAACGATGATCATTCTGTAGCTGTTAAAAGCCATTTAAACCTGTCAATTATTCTTGGGACTTATTTTTGGAGTTGGGATTGGAACAAAGTGGATAGAAAGTGAAACCTGCGGCTCGGTGGCGCATTGGATAACACACTAGCAAGTCTAGCATGGAGATCAGCAGAGCTGAGTGCGATTCCCAAAGCCCCCATAGGATAGACATGCTTTGTAGGCTGAAAAATAAAGAAAATTATGCACTATCCACCTGGTTGTTACACCACTTGGCATTGCCTTTATCAGGAAAATGCGTATAAAATGCTGTTGCAGTTGCTACATTGTTGTTTTGTTGATCTGCTGCAGAGGCCACGTTTGCAAGTTTGCCACGGACGACGAGAGGTGTGCCAATTGTCCTTGGAGGAGACCCAAAGGGAAAGAACTTCCTCTACACAAACGGCAGCAGCGTCATCATCAGGGATATAGCTGTAAGTGCTTGCCTGTCTTTCTCCATTGTTGTTTACAAGACAATGACAACGTTATGACGTGTGATGACACAAAAATGCTTTGCAAGTTTGCATAATTAGAAAGCAATTCTGCACAACTGAATGTATTTCGCTGCTTTGATTATTTTCTAATGTAAATAAATTATTGTTGAAGCGTTGTTTTCGTTTATGTAGAATCCGTCGATTGCTGATGTTTACACGGAGCATTCTCAGCCGACAACTGTCGCCAAGTATTCACCGAGTGGTTTCTACATTGCGTCCGCAGGTTATTACCAATTCTGTCTTTGTTGTACGTCGTAGAAGACTTCTTTTTGTGAAATTATGTTTTCTCTGACCCTCAGTGGATCTGGATTAGCGCTGTGTAACAGATTGAACAGTCACAATGATGCGAAGGGTCTTTACAGTAGGGACTGACAACCTGTTTGGGCCCGGTCGGTAGCGCATTGGATAGCATGCTGTCCTAGAGAGCGAGAGATACCAAGATGGCGCCCCATAGGTGAGACAATGACAGACATGCTTTGTGTTTGCAAGCTGTATGTTCTGTTTGTAATTAAGATTTATGTCTTTTATAATTTGCGTTCTTGTGATTGTTTCGACTGCATTACTGTACACTGTAGCCGGTTGCAGTCTGTCAACCAGCTTCTTCTGCAATAAGACTTTCATTTGTTGTTTGGTGAACAATTTGGTTTAATTTCATAAATTTCAAATCTGTCATTACCACTGACTGCCAATTGCCTTTGTCTGTAAGTGTTTTGTTCTACAGACGTAAATTTTTTCTGCAGATACTACTGGCAAAGTGAGGATCTGGGACACAACCCAGAAGGAGCACATCTTGAAGAATGAATATCAACCACTGGGTGGAACCATCAAGGATCTTGCTTGGTCTGGAGACAGTCAACGCATTGTTGTTGTTGGGGAAGGACGCGAAAAGTATGCATTCATCTTTCTCTTTGCTAATTTTGTCATCAGTGTCAGCATGATCATTATCATGCTACTGTAAGCGATGAATTCAAACTCTTTCAATTTTGGCTGACATTGTATTTGAAACAATAATTTTTAAGAAACCGGATACAGTGTTTGCCCCATCAAGTTCTGCTAAATAAACTTCCCATGAAAGAAAATATAATAGCAATAAATTTTTGAATAACAATGCCATTCATTACATTATGTTTCTCTTTTTTTACAGATTTGGTCATGTATTCAGTGCCGACACAGGTGCGTCTGTCGGCGAAATCATGGGGCAAAGTAAACCCATTAACTCGGTTGATTTTCGAGGAGACAGACCGTTTCGAATAGTCACTGCTAGCGAGGATAACACACTTGCCTTCTTTCATGGACCGCCTTTCAAATTTCAGTTCACTCTGCAGGTAAAATTCTTCTGTTATTTTATGCATTAATTATATGAATCTCTGTAACGTCCTGAATTTCTGAAGCAGAGATGTTATGCAATTTGGATTTAACCCAAGTTTTGGAAATTGGAATCACAAACAAACGGATATGGCTCAGAGCTTAGTGAAAGACAGACTAATTTAATGCGGTACTTGCGGTGAGGGAAGGAGAAAACAAGGGCGACCAAGGAAAAGGTGGTTGGACAATGTTCAAGAAACAACAGGAATGAATCTGGAACAACTAAGAGAAGCGACATCAGAAAGAAAGCAATGGAGAAGGCTGGCCTTGACGATCGCTAGAGTTCAACAAACTGACAGCACAAGGTGACAAGGTGACATGTAACAGTTTAGCTAGATTGCAGAATTTTATCACATAGTATAATGTATATGTTATTCTCTATTTATTCCAAGTGTTTGAACTTGAATAGAACAATTAGAATACATGAGCCATGTATGTATGTCTGTCAATCAGCTTATTTTTGTTTGTTGTAACGTTATGTGTACACGGACACTAATATATGATGTCAATGGGTACATAGCCCAAAGTGGATTTTGAATTTAAATTGATACCAGTATATTTGAGAATAGACATCTGTTTATTTCTGCTGGTATCTGGTTTTTGCACATGAAAATTGTGTGTGTTTGTGCGTGCATATGTGTGTGTGTTTGTGCGTGCTGGTTAGTAAGTTTATATATCTGTATTTATATCTAGAATTTCTCTTTTTTTAAAGCCCTGTACTGGACACTGAAACATGATTTTTTTACTTCAAATGGTGCAGATTGAGTTAGGTGGACTAAAAGCAAGTGAAATACTGTTGTTTGTGCAAAGTCTATGCAACAATTTTTTTATGCCAGAACGTGGTTTTTACTATATGATTAGAATTAATTTGATATCCTGTTCCAGCGAAGGTCTGTGTTTTTGATAAATGTTGTTATACATGTTTTGTTCTCCTGAAGAGTGTGACCTCTATCGATGTGTGATGTCCTCTAAGGCCTGGTTAGATATGAATGATAAGAGTCCTGTTGACTCTTTGTTGAGCATGGTACATTTATTAGGAGCATGGTAATTAGTTATACTTCAATTATTATTATTCAATTATGAATAATTGAGCATGCAGTTAGCCGATGGTAGCGGAACTGTTTGGCATCTCGGCTGCTTTATATGGGGCAAAGTATTATAGTGTTAGTGTATGCGTCTAAATGAGACGTCTGCTTTTATTATTTGCAGGATCATTCACGATTTGTAAATTCTGTTCGTTACTCACCGAATGGTGAATTGTTCGTCTCAGGAGGAGCAGAAGGAAAAGTGAGTTTCAGTTTTTCATTAAATTTGATTCAAGACCAGACGCAAAGTCATGACAGTCTTCCTCATCCTCATTTCTGCTGTCATTCCTCTCCTCTCTCATGAACCTAAATTTCAGGTCTGCTGAGGAGGCCCATCTAACATTCTTGTGCTGTTGCTTAATTATTCACTCGTCTTTCTCTTTGCATCATGTTATTGGTCCTCTGTGTGTGTGACTATCTCTTTTGGTTTCGTTTAAGCATTTAATGACATGCATATATATATATACTGTGCGTTGTTGTTGTTTCTGGAAATATTCGTATTCTTTTCTGTGCCGTTTGTAGGCCTTCTTATATGATGGCAAATCAGGAGAGAAGAAGGTGGAACTGGGCAATCCAGCCCATAAAATGGGCATCTATGGTGTAAGTGAGATTTAGATTTTCAGTAGAGGATGATAACTGATGTTTGATGATTGAAATGGTTATAATTTAAAGGAATTCTTCTGTACTGCATTTTATTAGCGCTAGTTTAGTGTATCATTGTTTATTCTTGGCTATCCTTGCTGAACAGTTTTTGACAATTTTTGGTCTCTTATTAAACTATGATAGTAACAGAGAGAAAACTTAGCGTATGTCTCTGTTTGTGTTATGACCTTTGATTTGGGTTGCAGATCTATGCGCACTTTGTCTCTACAGTGCTTACCTACAGGTAATTCTCTTCCTCGTATTAAAGGATTTTCTGCTGCATGTGTGTCAAAGCACTTCTGGCAAGATATCTTTATGCTGACGTGACTCTAATACAGTGTAGGCTATTGTTAGTTATTGAGAACAAGTCCCTCTTGAAAGCCACTCGTCACTTCACGTCGTCTGTTGTTTGTTTTCGACAGGTGTGCTTCAGTCCTGATAGCAAGCAAGTGTTGACTGTGTCTGGAGATAAAACAGCGAAAATCTGGGATGCAGAAACCGCTTCCGTTGTTCAGTCTGTATTCCACTGCTTCATTACTCCTCTTTTAGTTAGAGTTAACTGACCACTGTGGCCAGTCTGGCTGGTGACTAGGGTAGAGAAGTCTGTTGATCTGCATTGTATTGTGTTGTATTAAATCATTTACAAAGTGCCTCTAGTAGGGTGAACTTTTCAGAGGCGCTCCAGTGCGCAGGGACCGGCGAGAAGAAGCATGTTTTGAGAAGAGAGAAGGAAGAAAAGAGACTGTGCCAGACAGAAGTGTAGAGTGAATAGAAGGAGAAAATGCATTCCAGAGCAAAGACCAATTGAGGCAAACGATTGAGACGTTATCCAGCTTTTCAGTTTGTGTTAATGTATGATGATGGCATCATCAGACACTGCTGTGTTTTACAACAGCTGAATGTTTTACTGTGAGCCACTGGACTTCGTAGAGTTTAGTCTTTACAATTTAGTTGAACTTGAAAACCAAGAATAGTGGAGCAGCAGTGTTATTCACAATGATAGTAGTATTACTATTTCAATTTTGAACATGCAATTTCTCTTCAAAACAAGTTTTGGAGTGTTAAGACGTCAAATGTTTAAAAATCTTGACTTTTCTTTTCCAAATATACAAATAATATACTGGGTTCAACAGTGACTCTGGTTTTTTAAAATAAAATAAAACTTGCTCGATAAAATTTTGAGTTTGGGGGTTTCCCATGGACAGCGACAATACGTCAATATGCCTGAATGCAAATACATTCGGTGATGACTGTTGCAAATTTGTTCTACCTGTGCTGCTACTGATGTCAGATGAACGCAGATGATGATTGCTGTATGTGGATTTTCTTCTTTTTTCAGGGAGTACAACTTGGGAAGTCAGGTGGACGACATGCAGGTCGGATGTCTTTGGCAGGGAGATCACATCCTGTCCGTCTCTCTGACTGGTTTCATCAATTACCTTGACAAATCGAACACCGCAAAGCCTTACAGAATTATCAAGGTAAATACTCGCAACGCTGTAAGGATTTTACATTTTTTGTTTAAGTTTTATTTGTGCATCTTGTAGTTTATAGCAATTATAACACATACGAGAGCAATGATAATTTTCATAATGAAACAACCTTCAAATGTGTTATCATTATATTGCTGTTGAAATCTCTGAAGTTGATTAGATTACAATGAAGTAGAGTAGAATTATGAAAGGATAGTTAGAAAGGATAGTTATGAAGGTATATTACATTAATTGCAAGATCAAATCGGTTACAAACACAATTCGCAAGAAGAGGAAGAAAAATCAGAGTTAGGGTTTCTCTGAAAACTATCTGATAGATGTCAGTTATGTAGCAATCAGAATGTTACTTGAATTTTTATAATGCCACTTCAAGAAAATGACTGATATGTTTCTCTGTCAACTACTGGTGATATATCCCAGAAGACCAGAGTCTGAAAACTGCTTCTTATCATTGATAAGATGCCTACAGTTTTTGCGAAGTTTAAAACTTTCTTTTATGACATTTATAAAGAATCACACATCTTTTTACATGTGTATGATTGAAGTGCTATGTTGTTAGGGACACAATAAGCCAATAACGGGATTGACTTTGGCAGAGGATAGGCAGACGATGTTTACAGCCAGTTCCGATGGAAATGTCTGTATCCTTTCATTCAGCTGACATTATCAATTGTCGCACAGGACATCCATATCACAGATCAGTCTTGAGAATAAGTCAGACTTTATGGACTTCAGTATGATGCATGTGTCTATGGATTGAAGTCTTTATAATCCCAAGACCTTTTCCTTTCTGGTTTTCTGGTGATTTTATTGAACTGGATGATGTGGATATTTATATGCAGATTGGAAAAGAACGTCCTATTTCATTTTATTCAGTTAGTTACATGATCTTGTGCAATGTGCATTCAGAGACTTTCATTTCTTCACTTTATCAGTACTCTTATTCACTTTTTAAAGCTTTTAATGCTTTACTATAAATAGTACCATATGCATTATACTTTGATACGTTGGGATAAAGTTAGAAATTGATGTTAAATAAGTAAATTTGGATGTCAATAAAGTCAGTAGCAGTAATAGTTTGATTAATAGATTAATAGTTTGTAGTAGCAATGAAGTTGATAAAATCTGTCCTGTATGGCATCATCTACAATGTGATTGACCATGAAGACCATCAGTGAATAGTGAACCATCATGAATCTATTTATGTTCTGACTGTGAGATGGTTAGATTTTCCTTAAGCAATTGCGACAGGTCGTTGGAATGCGAGTTCTGGTGAGAGTGACATGGTTCCAGGCAAAGGTCACAGCAACCAGGTTCAGGATATGGCAACAACCAGCGACCAGCTCGTCACCGTTGGCATGGACGACATGATCATGTTTAGCAAACTAGACACAATTGCTCAGTCTGGGTAAGTCAGTTTTTATTCATGGATGAACCCCCCCCCCCATCTCCTCAGTTATAGATGTGAGCTGGAGGTTGCTGTAGGATAATGGGTGTTTGCTAAAAAAAATATTCAGTGGCCTTTGTGTAGCATTCTTGTCTCTCTTTGTTTGAATTTTTAAGTCTAAGCGTCAACACTTTTTAAGTGTTTTTTTCGGATCTGCTGTTGTCGCTTTTTTTTCAAAATAACTGGAAAAAGCTTTTGAAGTTACAAGCCAGTGCATATAAGATCTCATTTTTGCAAACTGTCTGATTATGATGTGAGCTATAGTAGAAGATGTCCATTTAGCTGACATTTTCTGTACATGTTATCCCATTGCCACTTTCAGATTGTAAATAGGAAAAGTGGTTGCACACAATGCACAGTGCAATAATTGTGGTCCACAAGAACCATGTTATGCAAAGATAATGCTACACATGTTGGGTTTGTGTTAGAATTATGTGATAAAGTTATGGATTTGGAGGTATTGCATTTGCACTTCTAAGATGCTGTGGCGACTATGAAGATAGCCCAACTTACTCAACTATACCAAGTTGCCATCAGACAATAGATTGCTCTCAGACAATTGCAGAATTGAAGCATTAGAAACAGATGTTATATTTGTCAAATTCATTTGTGTGAACTAAAATCCAGTATAATGGATTGGTCTTGCTCTTTACTCTTTAATCAATCAGTCTGTAACAACAGTGTGCTTACTTGAAGAGTTTTAGGACAAGGGAAATTGAAATGATGTCATGGTTTTGAGATGAAATTAATCAGAAAAAAATCCATGCCATTGTCTCGGATGTTTTTAAAAAAAATCAAAACTAGGGATGACTGTAATGGAACAATTCATTTATTGAAACCATGTGTTGAGCATTTTAGTCTTAGTTATAAATGAGAATGAACTGCAAACAAAAATATTAAGACGATTGATGTTGTGTGATGATTGTGCAGATACCAAAAGCAGACTAAGCTTCCATCGCAGCCGAAAGGAGTGGCAGCCAACAAAGGACTGGCGATTGCCGCTTGTTCTGGAGAGGTGAGCATTGTTCATCATCAGCATCATCATCTAAATGATCTTTCCATTGTTTAATTGATTTCTGCTGATGAGTCTTTCACTGCTTCCAGTCTATTTGCGATGAGATGGTGTCTGAAACCCACCAGAGTAGTCTGTGTGTTTATCGTCTATTTACTATGCTAGACCAGATTCATCAATGCTTTCCATGGTACTTGGAGGAAATGTACTGATCAATGAACGTGGACAATGTTTCTTGGCATTTTTACCCTGAAAAAACCCCAAGCTAACTCTATTTGCAATGGCTCGTTAATCAAAGTAAGTTTGTTTTGGCTAATTACGATGTTGCAAATTTAGATTGAGACCCAGGTTTGCCAGATCATAGCAAAGGTAAAAGGCATTGACCGAAGAACTTCCGATTCTCAGTTGATTGATTGATTGATTGTGATTGATAGTGTGCAGTATTCTTTCATGATGTTATCAACCAAATACTACCATACTACATAGATTTGTTGACTTGTGTTGATAATGTGCAGTATTCTTTCATAATGTGGCTCTAACTGTAATCAACCACATACTACATGGATTTGTTGTTAATAAGGTTGTCGTACTTCGTGATGGTGCAATCGTGCACTCGCAGAAGATGTCCTATGCACCACAGTGCGTTGCCATCAGCTCGAATGCTAATGAAGTGGCAGTTGGTGGTGGTGATGGGGTGAGAGACATACTTAGATTACTTCATATCTTCACGTTCATCATCAATAGGGCAGTATGGATAGTTTTGTACGATGATTAACTAAATAAATGAAACTCTTTATAGTTGCTCAACTGCAAAACATTTTCAGTTGGTGCATTACAGTAGGGCTTTTCAAACTTTTGATGTTAAGTATGGTTACTTATTTTTCTCAGTCATACACCATGGATTGACTTTTAAATGCACAAACTTACGTGTATGACATGGTGTATTAAAATTTAGGTTGCTCAATGTTTTTCAGCTGCTTAATACATCTATGCTTTTGTTACTGTTCCTGTTTGAAACTGTTTGTTATGCTGAGACAATGTTTCAAGCTGTCTTTTCTTGTTACATTAAATATAATTTAGTAGAGTACACTTAAAGTTGTGATTCAAGTTGGCATTTCAGTTAGCATTCCTCTGCCCGGTATTGAATCGCTGACAGACAGTGGACTACAGTCTAAAGAATACTGTATTACATGACAGTTAACCATCTCTCTTCTCTTTCAGTCTTTGTATTTCCGAATGTATTTATTTGTGAAGAATGACACTTAAATTTATTTATTTGTTTAGGACAACAAGGTTCACATCTACAGCTTATCAGGTAACAGTTTGACAGAGAAGAAAACATTGGATCACAACGGAGCCCTAACGGATCTGAAGTATTCACCTGATGGCACTTACCTAGCGGCGTGCGATACCTATCGTAAGGTCCTGCTCTACCAGCTGCCAGACTACACGGTAAACCTTCCATGCATTGTTAGGACTCTGTCAATTGTGTAAAATGATTGTGATGAAGATTTCTAATTAGATTTAACTGATTTATGATGCCTTCTGATTTACAGCTGCGTTGTTGCTGATGATCTGGTGTTCAAACCTACCCAAGCTTCCATGACCCAGCATAGTAGCTTATAGCAGTTGTCAACCAATTTTTTTGCAATAAGCTGCCTTGCAACATGTTGCTTGAGCTTCTTGGCTTTTCTTCTTCTTATTTCTGTAAATGCAAGTGACAACTACTTGCAAAGCATTCTTATGATCATGGTTTTGTGTTTCAAGGTGCAGATTGACTCTGATTTGTTACACATGCTGTTACTTTAAAAAAATTGTGATTACAATTGGTTATCTTGTTGCTGAATTATTGTTACTGGAATACATGTTTATGTATTAGAATACAATTGTATCAAGATTTTTACAGAAGTTTTGTGATAGATGATGATTACCTTTCCTGTTACAAAACAGGTTGAATGTTATCACAGTGTCTGCTGGTGCATATATATTATGTATACTATATACATATAGGTTTTGGTGTCTACTGAGTGGGGCTATCATACTGCACGCGTCAACTCTGTTTCGTGGACACCAGACTCGAAACATTTGGCGAGTGGTGCTTTGGATACGCATCTCATAGTGTGGTCTCCAGACAGTAAAACAAAGTATCAGGTCGTCAAGGGTGAGTTAAGCTCTTATGTCAAGCAGATGGAAGCTAAGCAGCTAACTTTTTGGTCTGCAGCTCTTGTAGGTGAATTAACAGTGCTGCTAATTCAATAATTAAACAGATGAACAGAACGGAAGAGGTAGCCTGGTGTGTTGATTTTGTTGACTAAATATTGGCGTAATTTTAGTTTTTGTTTAATGTTTACTTTGAATATTCATATGTTGTCTTGAATATGTTGTTGACTTGACTGCTGCATTAAATGGCATTGAATAAAATAACGCCATTCAACGCTACCAAAGTTTATGTTCATTAAATTGCCTTTAATACATACTTCCGTTTTCTTAATAATCTGTTAGGTGCTCATCCAATGAGTCAGGTCACTCGAGTAAACTGGATTGATAATAACACTCTGGTTTCAACCGGCCAAGACAGTTGCATCCGTCAGTGGAACATCCGACACGCCTGAGCGGAAGCATCGAAAGTCAGGCAACCGTGACGACGAGGAGGAGGAGGAGGATGTTGGCTGCTGGTACGGAAAGTGGGAAGAAATGATTAAGCAGCTCTTGTGACTTTTGTACTCCTCAGCACGCACTCTACTACTACAGTTGCTTTTTAAACAATAGACACTAGAGGTCCATTAGCATGACACGTAGCATAAGAGAAATTTAGTTAAACTGCAGCATTCTGGTTATTGCCTTCCCTTGGAAATTGTGTTGTATACAAGAATAATTTTTGCACACTCTATTTAATAATCATGAAATTGTTTGTGGCTATTCTTTTCACAGTAGTGGTGCATAGTTACTTAGAAAATAGTATGCTGTGTGGAGTTGTTGTTCCTCTAATGTGCTTCTGCCTGCGAGGCTAGATGCTATAGATGGTCCTGCTAGATGGTTTTCTCTTCTTTGGTCAATCATTTCAGCACTTGGCACAGTTGCAAATGATCTATTGTCTGAAGGTCATCAGAACTGCACAGACACTACTCAAAGTTTAAACACATCTCTTCCGCCTCATCTGCACTGCTCTCTATCTTGCCACACTTTATTGTCTTTTCAGTCGCTTTCTTCTTAAATTCTCTAATCAGAAGGTAATTGATATTAAAGAAATTTTACAGACAACGAATTGAACAACAGTGCTTTCATAGTTTTTGATTCTGAATCGCTTTCGGAGGCATCAATCAAACACATCACAGAGATAATTACAAAAACACCAATGATTGTTTTTTCATTCGTGATGGCTTCACATATTATTTTAAGCCATCGTTTTTTTTATCTCCTCTACACACATACTACAAATATGCATATGTAGTTATGTACCATGTTATTTTATAGTTTGAAAAGTTTTCCTGAGTTATCTATAGTCATTTATCAACCCAATTCTTAGCAAATTTTAACTAAGCAACAAATTGCAATGGAATTTTCAGCAACAAATGATGCAGAGGGACACTGGAAGTCAATGCAATAATCTAAGGGGTCATCAATATAATTATTACGTATGCAAACATTCTATTTTCATACCCCCTGCCCCTGTTGCATCTTGCACATTTTGTGGACCTCATCCCCCATGCATAATTATGTAACGCTCGAGGGTGGGTGGGTGGGGTCATTGAAAACGTTACATGGGTGGATTTGGGGAGCTGAACATTACAAAACGCCTTGAAAAAATTATTAATGAATATTAAATTATCATCGAATGACACTTCAGACAATGTCATGATGTGATCAAAGTTTACACTTCGTGACATTGATTTAAAAGTTAACCGAAGTAGGTCTATACATCTGAAGAAGATACGGCCATATGCACCCATGTATACGCAAAATCACCTAAATCTCATCACCCCTCCTTGCATATGTAATGTATGGATTTTTAGTTTTTATTCATGCTATGATATTGCAAGCTAGAATACACAAAGCCAAGGCCAGTTACAGTTTGCTGAGCTGTGAATCGAGCATTTAATTAGCTGTTTGCACTGGTGTCAACTGATGTATCATAACATGTACGACTTGTATGTTGAGAGAGTATATCACACCATCTGCACCAACCATGAGCTATTTCCATGAAATCCAGAGGCAATCCTTTCTTTCCACACTATGGTATTTAACCGTTGAAAGTGATCCTCACTCCATTGTACTGGCGATGTGGCTTCCTCATCACCCTCACACATTGTATTGCATGACACTACAAAGCATTGACATTTTCTCCAAGAAAGGCCTACGCGTACTATGTACAATTTCAAACATCTAATGTGAAGTAACAGATAAAAATTGTGGACATCGTAGTCTGGAGCTGTATTTCAGAAGTGCTGAGCACAGATATTTCAGAGCACCAGCCAAAGTTTAACATTGACAATAATTGTTAAACAACAATGCAACTCTAATAAGGCTTTGCAGTTATGCAAAGCTACTGTTAACAAATTTTGTCAATTACTAGTTAACATGGCAGTAAATTATTGCATATCAGGACAAGGAAAGCTGCTTACTTTCTTTGCATGGTAATGTGCCAGCAATTATCGAATGTAAACGCTGTGTACAACCATTCACAGTGCCAGTCAAAACTTAACATTTAGTTAATAAATCCTATGCTCTTACGAGTAAACATGACTTCCTGTGATGGGCGACAAAAGCATGACTTGGATCACAAACTTAGTTATGCTGGAATACTGCTTACTTGATTCATAAAAAAATATGAAAAACGCTATAAATATAGGTCTTCTTAAACATTTCAAATGGTTTTTTAAAACAAGTAAACCATTAGAAAGCAGCTGTGGAAAATTTAAAATGCATAGACATCACAAAAGCGCATAATGTCAAAAGCACATAAATGTCACACTTGTAGAAAATCTTCCAGTGCAAAACAGCAACACATGAAATGGCTATCTATCGGTGGCCTTCAGAGGGAACGTAGACTAAATTATTTCAACAAAGCTGTCATTTAAGTTATTGCATCGGCCACCAACATGCCCACGGCTTCATTTGGATTCTATTGAAGAAATTTTTGGACACAAGAACTCTGACAGAACTTACAGTAACTGCATAACAATTACTTTGCTGCTTATAGACCTTACAAGTAATCTGCACTTCGTAATCGACTTTGTCGATTAATTGTGACAAATTGAGAGAGGATAGATATTAAATTATTTTCATATGGCCTTACCATGATTTCAAGTTACAAACGTAATCTCATACTGACTGTAAAGCATTCTAGCATAAATCTGAGAACTACTGAATGCTAGTTACAAGTACATTTGCTTAATTAAATAACGACAAACAGCAATTATGCACAAACAATCAAACACACAGTGTTCACGATCAAATACAAAATAACTCCACTGGTAAAGGACACGTTAATTTCAAGTCAGTCACAGATATGAGGTGAAAGCGAACAATGAATGCAGCTGATTAAGCTACTGATGAAACACGAAAACATACAATAAACAGAAATTATGGAATACACAAGATATGTATCGAGAAAATAACTCTTACATTCAACAAATGAAGCTAACAGAACTACTGATCTCCCCATAACTTTCCAGATATTAACAGTATGTGGAGCCAAAAATAAAGCCAAAACACAGACTAGTTTTTTAGTCCAATATAATTCTTGACTAGGTTTCAACAGAGAAATACCTTTGAACAAGTAAAACCATTACATTTTTAAAATGTATCTATCAAAAAGTGACCACTGAATAGCAATGAGAAATTTTGTGAAAAAAAGATAAACATTCTGAACTAGTGACTAGGATCTGAAAAAGATTTTGGAACTATTAGTACTGTCTACTTGTGAACTGGAAAATTATGAGTCAACAGCATTATCAATCATAAAGTAGTATTATGTATTGTATGCACTAACTGTAGCGTCACAATACTTTGGGAAAGCATGCTGACAATACAAGCCAGTAAACTTTACACCACCACATTATAAGTTTATTAATAAAGTAAAATGTCAAAACTTAGGCAGCATAGAAGCACTGGTATATAACGTCATAGATCAAGACAGGAGAATGCATAATACACAAGCTTACAGTTTGTCAATACTGTGAAAAAACCTCGTCAGATTGTGAGTACAACCTAACGTAAAATGCAGGACGCTACTGTAGAAATGTTGATGCTGTCTCTTTCTGCAGACTTCGTAAAGAAAATCAAGAGTTGAAGCAGAATAAAGGCCATGACTTCACGTAAAACTCATCAGTGACCAGCTTATACCACATGTCATAACTCTCATCAGTCACACAACATGCATGCATCAAAAACTTCCAAATAACACATTATAGCAGACTTGGATTTTCATTAGCCATTACCATTATTAACAACGGCTGTAGGTTATAACTCATTAACATTTAATGCCTCTGACAAACCATGAAATCTTCAACATTCGTATCAGTCAAATGACATGAACCGCTTAATTAAATAAATTCAAACAATTGTTTGAGCCCTGCGCTTAAATGCCTCTGTAGAATCAAGAGAACATAACAACAAGTGATTAAACAGACATGACAGAAAAACAAGGAACACAAAAAGACGACACCACACAAACACACAGCCAAACACCAAAAGAGTAACAGGGAAGGAGGGAGGTTCAAGGCAGCAGGACCAACTGGAAAGTAAGCAAATACAAAAGAAACTAACAAGATTAATCAGACGAAGACGACCGGCTGCCTTTTGTATCCTCATCATCCAAGACTTCGCAGAGGAGATCATACGTACCGGATCGCTGCATTCGCGATACCATTGGAGAGGCAGAGAAGACCGAAGGAGAAGAAGAAGAAGCTGTCTGTGACATGGACCTTGGACCAACAACAGAGTTAATACCACCACTACCTCCACTGCAATCATTCGCCGTGGCCAACGAGTGGCTGAGAGATCGTTGAAACGCGTCAAAAGACGGTGATGATGCGGATGCCTCCAACTGTTCAGCCGTCTGTGAAGACGAAAGTCGCCAGAGCAATTCCTCTTTGTCCATCGACAGACGCTTGTTGGCCTTCGATTCACGGTCGTATCGACACAACAGTTGCTGATGCTTCTCAGACAATTGCCTTCAGTCGATAAAAAATATATTTTCACAACATAAATGTAATTATAACAACTGATTTGTTAGAACAGAGTGCACTAAAATGAGATGAGTGGCAATGCGCTGACAGCAAAAGTAAAACACGATTGTAACTTGATGCCAGTAACAGTATCTGGCATCTACGGGCACTGGTTCATCGGTTGATGATGATGATGATGAATTTAAAATAATGTTCTGAATGCCAAACTCTACTAATAAAAATACTTATATATACTCATAGGCGCTTTATCACTGTGATAGGCGCTTCATAAAAACAATACAATGCAAAACTTGATCCGTGCATTAATGCAATGCCAAGGAAGAAGTGTTTAGCAGAGAGAGAAATCTAACACAGACCTTTCGTAGTCAGCTCTGATCTTGACGACTGCCTCCAGATTTTCCACTTTTTGCTGGAATTTCTTGATGGTCTCTTGTGCTGGAGGCAACTCTTCAACCTACAAAACAATTATAAAGTGAAGTCTTTTTGCACAGTTGTAAAACACACATATCAGCCAAACAGCAACAGAACTACCCATTAAGCAATTGTTGTATTAAAGAATATACTTACTCCTTACTTATTTACTTACCCATTAAAAGACCTCCCTACAACAGAACTGTGGATGATTCATTCAGTCATTCCGAGAATTTACATAGTGACTTTTCAAAAGACCTACTCAGAGGCACTACAAGCCCAGCCACAGCTGAAAAAGTAGGATTTCAGCAACCTGACTGACTGAAATGAGAGCATAAAAATGTTTAACAACAGATATTTACATTGAACAAAGGATACTAACAATAATCCTATCATGAACACTTTCTTATTTAAGATATTCATACAGTAAAAAGGATTGCCTCATATGATGACCCTCTCAAGGATGAGCACTTTAAATACCTGTCTCTGAAGCTGAATGTTGTGGTGCCGGAGATCATGCAGTTCTAGGTTTCTGAGATCAAGAACAGCCTTCAGGCTTTCAATCTCCTGCGGCAGGTGTCTGTAAGGCATGAGGATCTGCTGCAACTTCTGCTCCATCTCCGCCTGACAATTCTCCATATACGTCGCTTCTCGCCTCCGCATCTCCTCACACTCGCTTCTCAAACACTCAACTTTCTCCTTCAATTCACAAAAATTCACTACGAGTCAGTCACAATTAACCAATTAGTAACCATGCATACCATAACAACAGTAACTACTCTGTGGAAATAATTAATTAAAGGCATTAATTTTTTACAAATCAACAAGTATGGCCGGCTCTTCAGCTGCAATATTATAACATTGGTATAGAATTTAGAAGAACTTTTCGGTTTGATTTATTACCCCATATAATTCTCTGTTGAGCAATCAAGAGCTATATAAGTCTTTAAAGGTGCATATTAGTTGGCCAAATGGCCATTTAAGGTCTGTTACTCTTGATGTATAGACCTGTATAACATAATTATATGGCCTAACACATTATAAGGATGATCGTAAAATGCTTTATAATTGGCTGAAAAGATAAAATTAAAGTAAAACATGTCAGTCTACAAATAAACTTTTCCTGAGTTCTGTTAAGAAGCTGGAAGTAAACTGGATGAAAACTTACGGAAAGTGATAACTTGATGTGTTCAAAGCGCAGCGTGATGTCATTCAGCTGTCGATCCTGTTGATATTTCAACTCTAAAGACAAATCAAAAATCAAATAAATTTCTCACTTATAACAAACAAAAGCAAACCTTTTCGATCATGAATGAAAAGTATGAAGCAAATATCGTTAACAGTGGATGAATGAGTTATTAGTTATCTTCAAAGGTCCACTCAATCTTTCATTCAGCAGATGGCATTGATAAATCGATCAATAGGACGTCACGAGCGCCCTGCACGGCTAAATTCGACTCCTGTAATAACTAGCGATCATCCGTTTTGATCGAATTTTTTAAAAGAAGTTCCATGTTATTTTATTAGAGATAAACACCTTGAAGAATATTGTCATGCTCTGATTTTTGAGCGTTTAGACTTGACATATGATCTTCTCGATTTTCAGCAACGACTTCTTCATGAATCTTCTTCAGTTCACTGATCTAAAACAGAACAAATGAACCATAAATCACCTTAAAGTATAAATCACTTACCATCAATGTGCAATGGCAATTGTCATGCCTTCACCTAACCATCTAATCGAATCCAATCTTACCATCACATCTATGGTAATTAAGATGCAATCGTACCTAACTGAAAGTGAAAAAATATTAACTAACAATGCAATGGTAGCCTACATCATTGAATAAGGAATATAAAATGGTATTCATTGCATCATTTATATTATGCATACAGAGCACTGCTTGAAACAGATTGCATTTCTTCTTTCACCTCAAATACAGTTCATCAACAGAACAAGAGTCTCACATGCGCTGACAGCACCAAAAAAACACAAAAATATGTAAAGCATAATATGCTAAATTTTCACAAATCATAAAGAGCAGAAATTAACGACAAAAGTCTCTCATCACACAAAAGCTTCTTTCCAAAGACAGCGACTAACCTGCTGTTGATGGTTCATTTCAACTACAGCAATCTTTCTGCTGTGATCATTCAATGCTACAAGTATCAACAATAGCTAAGATACTAATATTCGAAAATCTAATCCACTACATTACTAATTAAACTACTTTGAACTGTAGTTTAACAATGGCTTACCAATCTGACGAAAGCATCATAATACACAGATGGCAGTCAGCTTGTGCGGCATACAAAATGCCGCAGTATCTTGGGCAAATATTGGATTTATCCTCTGTATATTTTCTAGATAAACTAATTGCAAGGCACTACATTAATTGGCTGAATTAAATGAATAAAATCAAATTTAAATTTTCTTGAACAACGAAAAATTGTCAGAATTCCTGCAAGTCCAATTGCTACATGCCTCTGATGAGCAATGTATAATTTGCAAATACAATACATTAGCAATATATCCAATTACACTACAGTGCTTAGTGCATATTTCTATTGTCAGAGGCATCTACGCATAGTTTTCCAGATACAAATCAACTACAGAAATTAACCTAAGTAATTAATGCAACTCGGTTTAGAGATGATACCTCTGTGAATGAAATTTTAGAGGTGATACCTCTGTGTAAGTTTTCATCATGTTGCATCTGAAGCGCATCCTTCATGTCATTCAGTTGAACGTGATGATCACGTTTCAATGCTTCCCTTCGTTGCTCCTCTTCCTCTTTCACTGACTGGATCTCGTCGACCAGAGCATCCCTTTGCTTCATTAATTCCTCTGAAAAATAAATAAACAAACCACATAGTTTCAGCACAACTTTGTACAATGACAAATTCACGAAATCAACGAAGACGAAGAGGCTGGCTCTTCGGTTCTTTTTTCTATAGTCATCCAGACACTGCAAAGTTGAAAACTAGAATTACATTGCAATGTCTGTTTAAATATATTAATTCACATCCAAAGTTAACACGAAAGCAAGTTCTATCAACTATCTACCTACATTACGCAGCAAATGCTACAAATGCCATTGTTATAGGCATATGCTGTAGTTACGTGCTGCAGTCAGAGAACAATGATATCCTGCTGACCAACACTTAGAACCTCATATTGAATTACGGGCTGTCAGTGAAGTGGCTTCCCCTTTGCTTGATGGGCAGACAAGTCAAGTAGTTTATTTTTTATTGCAACCAACTCCGCACACAACACCATAACAGATTGATGAGACATTGGTTACAAAGGGGAGGCACAAAAGGGATCGCAATCCCGCTGGGAGGACCGCCCACATTTATGGCAGTCATCGGTGTGGACATTCAGTATAGACGTTTGTTCAATTTGGCGAAGCTTTTTTTTCGATAACTTCTGTACATCCTGTTTACTGCTGATTCGACTTAGATTATTTTCACCTGTTGAGTTTGGGTTGATCAGTGTACTGACACCTATTTCTCCACCGAGCTAAGATATATTAAGTGCAGCTGTGCTTTATGTGTCACACGTGTCTGACAAACTGGCTTACAAGTGTCTAACCGCAAGCAATCACTGTGACAGTCCACACCTGAATGTCTCTAAATCAGCTCAGACTTAAACAAAACAGACAGAAATCAAGTATCTGGGCTAGCATTTACAATACTGTTCTCTTTTGGCAAACCGATTATCAGTTGTTCAAATCCGAATTTAATCCGATTATCACTTTGCTATTGGCCTTCATAGAAACTTCACTGTTCCCAGTATAACAGAAATAAACAACGATGGGATCATAAGTGTTATAAAGTGTTGAAGAAATTCCGTAATTAACTTGTCTCATTCACTGACAATGAATTTTATATTGGTTTTCATCTTTGCCATCTCAAAATGTTAAATGCATGACAATGTTGCATTAAGTAATGCATCACAGTAACATACGGTGGGTCAATGACCTCTCGTATATAACAGGCCGTGGGTAATGCATCTACCATTTATTTGTTGCAATTAGTTTGTTCCCACTCACAAATTATGACTAAAACACTATGTTGTATGGAAGTTGAGCATAAAATCTATCATAAAAACGGTATAAACAGCAGACTGAGCAGCTTTACTTACGTAGTTGTTTTCTCATGGAGTCGATTTCCTCTAGACTTTCATTCAGACGACATCTCAAACCATTTCGATTTTGATCTTCTGAGTCCAAACGCTGGAGTAATAATAAAAATCAAAAATATATATTAATTATCCACGCTCAAACTGACATAAATAATTTCACTAAGTTTCACGCATAGCTTCTAAGCATCATGTATCTTTTATGCTCTAATGAAGATGATAAAGAAGATAAAGAACAATGGGCAGAAACAGTAGTGCCTACAATGCATAGTGTACTTTGCTGGCTGTCTTTTCAACAATATCTTTGGTTCAAGCTTTCAGTGACGATCTGTATCAGCTCCAGTTGTTGCAGGTACTTGCTGGAAAATTTTTCTGCCACTGGACATCATCCTCTCCGCTCTTTGGAGTGTCATGACCTTCTAATGCCACGGTCTCAGACTGCCACAGCAGCCATTGTACCTATGCCTCTGTTGGACCTTTGCTGTGGAATGACCTTACATCTACAACACATGCCCAGATCATATCTGAGGCACTACTGTTTCTGCCCATTGTCTTACCGCTTCTCATTTCCGAGGGGTTCTTTGCAATGATTAGATTGCACTGTGAGAGGCGTTAAATAAATCTGTAAACAGAATGGAATAGAATGTAGATATCTATTGTTGTAATCAAAATAGCGCTGGCTTATTCAAGCACATGCAAAATTATGCAATGTATCTGAATTTTTATTAACCTTTGCTTCTGTAATAATCTCAAGATAACACTTCCTTGTTTCAACTGTAAAGACAAAAGCAGAATTATTTATTCAACTCAAAACTTTCTTTTTTGCCATGCTAGAGTCAGGACTTTCAGAGAATAGTCACCTTGAAGATGCGCTATAGAAATTTTCGAATGAATGAGAAAGAATACCGTAATAATAACAGAATAAAAAGATCAAAATCAGTCAAAAGCGAACGTTACCTGTGACAGCTGTTGAACTACGATGACAAGCGCCTGAAACCATTTTGTCGTACACTGCACTTCAGCGTTAAGACGGTTCAGCTGCTGTAGACGCGCTTCACTGAGTTGCTCCAGTCGAATAATTTCAGCCATCTCTTTATCCTTTGCATCTCTATTAGGCACCAAGTCTGGCTGGTGATGCTGCTGCTGATGCCACTCCTGTTCCTGCTTTGAACCAGTCTTCACATCCACAATCTTCTCAATCTTCTCAGTTTTCTTGCCTTTCAGAAGCAAATTACAAATACTGACTTGAATTGCATTTCAACAGCAGTGAATATAATGTAGCTGTAATCCAAAAGAGCAGTGCATGTACAGACTTGTGCAAGCATGAATTGTAATCGTGATTACAATCTCAAAATTTCTACAGTGCGCAAGAAGCAAAGTCGCAGAAACCACGCGAATCTCAGGTACTTAAGGAAAAAACCTCATATATGCACAATAAGACAAAGAAAGTTATAAAGTCAAACAAATACAAGTATTAAAATAATTATTATTTTCTTATCTCCAAAAGATTCTGTCCAAAGGGTAAGACAAAAACCTATATTTGAAAAAACCAATGTTTGAAAGGTGCTTGATCTAAAAAGCCTCATATGCATTTATAGCTGGGTCATTCACAATACAGCGCATAACAATTGCAAAATTTGTTGACAGCTCTGTTCCTATCAAGAATCCTTACCAATTTTTGGTTTCAGCTGGCCAGACTTTCCGGCATTTGTTGTCTTTAATCTGCTGTTGATGGCTGGCGACGGGTTCTTCAATCCTTTCTTGTTTGCTGATACAGAGACGGGTTGCTGTTTTTCATGGGAGCCAGGAGTGCGACTGCTTTCCAGAGACATAGAGCTGGAACAAGAAGCTGGATCTTCCGCACTTGGCAGTGGTGTGGACGTACGCCGAGATAGCATGCTGCCTGAAACAACAGCCGTTGCAGAGCTAAACAGATTCGAATCAGAAGGCGTTTTGTTATTCTTCGCAACAGCGTAAGTCTTTCCTCCTGAAAAGCTCGCGTTCAAGTGCAACAAGAGACTTGGTCGCTTCTTAGCAGCAGCAGCAGTCGTCACTGTCTGCGTTCGGCCAAATTGCGGTCGTTCGGCGACTCCCCGTTCCTTTGTCGTTGGTTCGTGTAACTTCGTCTCCCAAAGCGTTTCCCTTCTCATGACACCACGTTTCAGCGACGATGATGAAGATGATGAAGACGTATTTCCCAGATCAAGTGAAGCAACTCTCGTCCGCCTAAGTCGGTTAACTCCAGCGTTATCTCCAACTGAAGGAGCAGCTGCTCTTGGTGATGGAATGGTCGGCATTTGAGATGGTGCGTCAAAAGACTTGACTCTTCCCAAATTCCGATGAAGACCGGAAATCCCTTTAACGCTTGGCTTCCCTGTCTCTAGAGCCATTCGAGGCTTTAAAGCTGGTGGCTGTCTCTTGTCTTCGCCTTTTCTTTCCCTATTAATCGCTTTCTCCACATTTCCATTGGAAGGCGTTCGTTTAGGATCTTCATTCTTTTCCTCTAAGGTGCTCAGATGCGGTCTGCTGATCTGGATTGTCTTAATCAGTTTTGCTTTACTTCCCATACTGCTTCCTCCACCATCTCCAACACCTCCTGGAGTTTTCTCAATTTCCGGGTGAGTCTCATCCTGTCTGATGGATTGCTTGTTGGTTCTGTCAAACGTAGCAGAGGAGTTTTCTTTTTCTGGAGTTTTGCTGGTTTCACCAAATGCAGCAGAGGGGCTTTCTTTTTCTGGAGTTTTGCTGGTTTCACCAAATGCAGCAGAGGGGCTTTCTTTTTCTGGAGTTTTGCTAGTTTTGTCAAACGCAGCAGAGGAGTTTTCTTTTTCTGGAGTTTTGCTAGTTTTGTCAAACGTAGCAGAGGCATTTTCTTTTTCTGGAGTTTTGCTGGTTTTATCAAACGCAGCAGAGGAGTTTTCGCTTTCTGGAGTTTTGCTAGTTTTGTCAAATGTAGCAGACGAGCTTTCTTTTTCTGGAGTTTTGCTGGTTTTACCAAATGCAGCAGAGGAGTTTTCTTTTTCTGGAGTTTTGCTGGTTTTATCAAAAGCGGCAGAGTTTTCGATTTCTGGAGTTTTGCTAGTTTTGTCAAACGTAGCAGAGGAGCTTTCTTTTTCTGGAGTTTTGCTGGCTTTGTCACATGCAGCAGAGGACTTTTCGTTTTCTGGAGTTTTGCTGATTTTATCAAATGCAGCAGAGAAGTTTTCTTTTTCTGGAGTAGCTGCCACACTTGACGCATGACTGCTAGAAGACTTCTCCTTGTCCAATTTCCCACATGACCCTGGTTGACGCAGTCGATTACAGACGTCTGATGGATCGTCGTAACTTAAGCGATGTTCCTGTCTATCAACCAACTGTCGTTCAAGTTCAACTTGAACCACAATATTCGACATCCTCTGATTATCACCGTCATTATCGTCATCATCATCCTCTTCAACATCATCATCATCATCATCCTCAGCATTCTCTGCATTCTCATTCTCCACAGCATCAACGCAAATCTCCTCTTCAGAAGCAGTCACATCTGACGTTTCCATATCATGTGTTGTTATATTTTCTTCACTGGTCTCCAAAGACGCGATCTTCAGAATAAAAACACAAACCTTCATCATCATCATCATTATCATAATTTCCACCCAAATCACTGCAGCAATGCATTAATAATATAACATTTAACCTAAATGTTTGCAATTGAATTTGACCAGTTATGACATCTTAAGATAAAATATTTCGATTTGTTGGGCTAGTTTCAGCAGTAGGTTGTCATTGTAGCATCTATAAATCTAGCCCAATAGCAATACATCACAATAAAAAATTAAAAAATCTCATATTCAGAAATATAAAAAATAATGAAGTCAAGCCACTGTTACCGCATAAAAATATAAATCTCAAAGTCTACATTCTGAACCAGAGAGCAATTTTACCAAGCGATTTCAACACAATCTAGTTACGCTGCAATCAATCGAACTTTTCATCAAAATGACAAGGTAGAACGCATGTGTTGACTCAGTCTCACCGGTAAAACATTCTCTGCACAGCTTTCCATATCAGTCTGCTGTACATTGTCGACGTCCAAATCAGATTCTGCCACTTCAGCTTTCAAGTGTTCTCCTGCAACGTCAGAAATAATTATATTAAACTCTGATAAATCCATTAGTCAATTAACAAATTTTACGAAATTAATCAATAAATCTGAACAAACTGTGCAAGTAAAGAGATATTAATACACTATAGCAGGAAAGATTAAGCTCTGACATACTTATACAGCTTTCGCAAATGTATTGATTGTATTACATCTGCCGCAAACTTCTTACACTTTCTGGACAAGCAAAGTTCGACAAATCAGAACCCATATAAAAACACCTGCCAGCTACACAACAATACGAATAATAATAATAATAAGATAACAACTTAAGAAACTGTTTGTAGAAGTATACCTGAGGGCAGCTGAAATGAAGAAGATATAACTGATTCATGATTCTCAGCCAGATTCGTTGGCTTTTCCTCCGTTGAATGGCCTTCCATCTCAACACGTTCAACATCGTCGCTAACAACACCAGCTGCAACAGCAATTTCCTCGTCAGTACTCTGCTGATCATCGCAACCTCTGCTCACACCCTCAACCGGCCTATCACCACTTTCCCTCACCATCGGTGGTGAGTCATTCAAAGAAGAAACCTGAACAGCGAGACAAGACTCTTGTTCTTGTTGACCCTCACCCTCTTGCTCTCGTTGACCCTCACCCTCTTGCTCTCGTTGACCCTCACCCTCTTGCTCTCGTTGACCCTCACCCTCTTGTTCTCGTTGACCCTCACCCTCTTGCTCTAGTTGACCCTCACCCTCTTGCTCTAGTTGACCCTCACCCTCTTGCTCTCGTTGACCCTCACCCTCTTGTTCTCGTTGACCCTCACCCTCTTGCTCTAGTTGACCCTCACCCTCTTGTTCTCGTTGACCCTCACCCTCTTGCTCTCGTTGACCCTCACCCTCTTGCTCTCGTTGACCCTCACCCTCTTGCTCTCGTTGACCCTCACCATCTTGCTCTCGTTGACCCCCACCATCTTGCTCTCGTTGACCCTCACCCTCTTGCTCTCGTTGACCCTCACCCTCTTGCTCTAGTTGACCCTCACCCTCTTGTTCTCGTTGACCCTCACCCTCTTGCTCTCGTTGACCCTCACCCTCTTGTTCTCGTTGACCCTCACCCTCTTGCTCTCGTTGACCCTCACCCTCTTGCTCTAGTTGACCCTCACCCTCTTGCTCTTGTTGACCCCCACCCTCTTGCTCTCGTTGACCCTCACCCTCTTGTTCTCGTTGACCCTCACCCTCTTGTTCTCGTTGACCCTCACCCTCTTGTTCTCGTTGACCCTCACCCTCTTGCTCTCGTTGACCCTCACCCTCTTGCTCTCGTTGACCCTCACCCTCTTGTTCTAGTTGACCCTCACCCTCTTGCTCTCGTTGACCCTCACCCTCTTGCTCTCGTTGACCCTCACCCTCTTGCTCTAGTTGACCCTCACCATCTTGTTCTCGTTGACCCTCACCCTCTTGTTCTCGTTGACCCTCACCCTCTTGCTCTCGTTGACCCTCACCCTCTTGCTCTCGTTGACCCTCACCCTCTTGTTCTAGTTGACCCTCACCCTCTTGCTCTCGTTGACCCTCACCCTCTTGTTCTCGTTGACCCTCACCCTCTTGCTCTCGTTGACCCCCACCCTGCTCCTTTAGATGACCTGGTTGACCAGCAAATCCTTCTGGAAAGAAACACGTGTCCTCCAGGATGTCACTGTCATTGAGAATGCCAAGACTTGATGCAAGACTTGTCTGTGAAGCAGCCAAGTAATCACCATCACCAAATTCATCTTCCTCCTCTTCATCACCCTCCTCCTCCTCTTCGTCATCATCCGTTTTCTGCATACGAGGAATCTTGGAAAGAAATGCCGATGGTCCAATCACATCCGGCATTGACGCTTTGCTTCCAATAGAGTCATCCTCGGCACTCGTTGTAACTGGACGATCGGACTGCGAACGTACGCTGGAAAAACCATCTTCCGACTCAGCTGCACTTTGACCTTGACACAACGGCAACTTGGCTGAAATTCCGCTAGCATGGCGAGCCACAGCCGGATTCGAATCTTTAAGCGAATGATTGTAGAGCGACATGAATGGTTGAATACAGCATCCAGTGGAATGATGTACGTCTTCATTGTCAGATTGGAATCCTTCCATTTCACCGGTCAGCTCATTCGTCGTCATCGTCGAAGTCGATACATCGTCATCACCGCTTTGATCCCGTTTGCTCCTACCTGAGTTTTCCTTATCTGACAAGAACAAAGGAATGTTACCCTTGCCATCAGCGCCAACTATTATCCCATCTGTCTCAGCATCATTCATCCTTTGATAGACAGCTGCTGGTCTGTAACTCCTTGATTGGCTTTTCCTGATAGTCTTCACAGTCGAGTAATGATGTTGGAGGCCAAGGTCACCAGACGACACACCACCACCACCACCACTCCCAGAAGTCACCAACTCCGTCTCTTTGATTCGTTGTCCTGTTGATTCAACCTTTTCCCCATCACTTCCTCCTCGCAAGTCTACAAACGTTCGAACGTGAACCTGTTCTTCGGTGCTTTTATTTACATCCAAAGTGACCCTGAGTGGAGCCATCGCCGTTGACGACGACGACGATTTCATCGTTTTGCTTTTGAGTGAGCTTGGAATTTTTGATTTAAATTTCAGTTGCGGAAGTCGCGTTTCACTTTCAGGTGAAAATAACGTCTTCGCTGTCGTCGGAGGTATGCACTGCACGTCGGCCGATTTTATTTCCTCCTCCTGACCCTCGCGACAAACCTTCCACCTTTCGACAAACACGCCTCTACTCTCTTCGCACCGAAAATACTCAACGTTATCAACAGCACCAACGTGACAACCGTCCTCAGGTTTGTCCAACTCGACACCGCACCACTCACCCTCTGCAAACTGCACCCTACCCACATATTTCAGATACCCTCGATGCAAACCCGACCTGGACAGAAACACAACACGTCCACCTAGGACCAGGTTCCCCGACTTCTGCTCCATATTTCGATCTGCTGGTGGCTCATCGCTCAGGGCCGAACTTTTGCGCACCTTGCTCTCAATTTCAACCGTGCTATTAGTGGGCAAACGAGCCGCATCGTGTCTTGCTGATGGTGATTTAATCCTTGGTTGTTTCAACATGGAGTAGAGTAGACTTCCTCTGTTCTCTCTTTGTTGCTTCAAATGTTCAGTTCATCAGTCAATCAAAATTCCTTAAAAGATAAAAATTTACAAGTTAGTCTTAAAATTAATTATAAAAATTCAGGCAAAGATTCGAGTCAATTTGTAAACTGCAAATAACCAGCACATCCAGGCCAATAAATTTTAAAACAGAGAATACATGGTTTGACATGCTCTCACTATAAGTATTTGCTAGCACTTGTAAGTAAATTAACAGCTTTCTATGCAGATAACAGTCATTTTATTTATTTATTATTACAGCAATTTGATATAGTGCCCTTTCAAGGTTGCCTACTCAGAAGCACTTCCAGTTCAAACCCAGTTGAAGAGAACAGTCTTAACTGCAGTAAAAAATGAGGCAGATAAACCAATATGAATATGACGAAGCATAGAAGAAAGTTCATTTTGAGATCGCAGGGCCAGCCATGGAGAAGGCGCAGCCGTGACCATCGAGATTACTGATTCAGACGGTCGTGGCGCAGCACTGATAGCAGTCAGGAACAGGGACAACACAAGTTCAGCTTGAGCAGCTGAGTGGAGGGAGCAGCGGTGCTGTATGCATGTGGTGGAGCAGCAGAGCTCCTGCAAGTATAAAGGGGCTAAAAAAAACGAAAATACAATGTCAGACCAAAACAGTTGACTTATCATTGTTTTGCAGGTTCCTTAAAACCTACGGTATCATCGTGGTTGACTCGGAATGTCTTTGAATGGGCTCCTGAATGGGGCACAATATAAATTCTGAAAAGAATGAATTAAATGGAAACTTGAGGGTGATCTGCACGATTTCGTGTGAAAAGATATACTAGTCTAGGGTGACCATTTTTCGGCCGTCAAAAACCGGGACACTTTTGGAAAATATAAATTGTTAGCCTATTTCCTTAAATACAGGGCTCTAGGCCTACGATCGAAGGTCTAATAGCCGTAGGCTATAGGTTCATTTAAATTTAATGCCAAGCAAAGACTTCAGTGTAGAAATCTACAACCTGCTCTTGTACTCAGTGCACTTAATGCAGTAGCCTACAGTGCCTATTTATAATTGAGAGCAGTTTCTCAATCGGTGCACAGTGCATGGGTAATGACGATTTAGACTTTCTGCAAGTTTATGGGCGAGACGACCACCGAGGCGCTCAACGCCGAGTAGGGAGAGGGGGTATGGGGAATGTGCCCTTCGTCATCCTTCTTTTAAGTTCCAGCATTTTAAGTTGTCGGCAGAAATTGTTCTATTTTTCAGTGCTGTCATGAAAGGCCGAATTTCCTTACGAACCTGGCGCTATTATAGGCTATAATTGGAAAAATGTTTGCCGAAGTCGATAATACGTGTAGATCTGGCGTCGCCATTGAAATTGTAGGTCACCTATTACAAAAACTTTCTCGGTAAAGTTATTAAATAAACTCACTAGCCAACTAAAGATGTAGCCTAATATAATATTCCATAAAAATTGATAACTACTCCTTCGTTATGACTTTATTGGATTAGGCTACAAACTACACTTTGCACTGTGATTTACATAAAACTAACGTTTTCAAGATCCAAATTTCCTTCTTGTCAAAAACCGGGACAATTCTGCCATTTTGCCAAAGTCGTCGGGACACCGGGACGCACCACGAAAAACCGGGACATGTCCCGGAAAACCGGGACGTATGGTCACCCTAAACTAGCAGCAAGGCCAGATATCTGTCTAGTCCAGTCCCAAAATAATTAACGAAGTGTAGAATATTAGAACGCGTTTTTCGCCCATTTGGGTCGTCACCCTACGTTATCCTCCCATTTGATCCTCGATAGTGCGTGGGCTCACACTCTCCCCCGTGGCCTCGTCTCTGTCACCACCAATCAAAACCAATCATCATCAATATTAATGACTTATAATTCGCATGGCATTTTACAGAACAGACGAAATTATAGTTGGACACCTTGTCACATTTCGCAACACTTGTCTACGTTCAAGTCTGTCGGCGTTAACGAGAAATTAATGACAAATCATTTTATTCACGCAATCGCAAAATACCTTTCATACTGGAGACATCAGCACTTATCGTTGGCCGCTCATCATTTTATTTTTAGCTCAACCAATCACACCTCATGCAATCTACTTACGCGATGGAGAGCAAAGAAACGTGCATTTAAGAGTAAGTAAGTAAGTAGGTAGATGGTAACCGATAAGACGGAAAAGTAGGCATAGAGTAGGCCTATCGGACAGCGGAAAAGTCTGCTTAGTGTCGGAAAGTATCTAATACCGAAACAAAACCCTAACACTAACCCTAACCGACCCTCACGACGTTAAACCTTAAGAATCTAATGACGAAACTAACCCTAACACTAACCCTAACCGACCCTCACGACGTTAAACCTTAAGAATCTAATGACGAAACTAACCCTAACACTAACCCTAACACTAACCCTAACCGACCCTCACGACGCAAAACCTTAAGAATCTAATGACGGCACTAATCCTAAACCTAACCGACCGTCCGTCACGACGCCAAACCAAACCTTATCCTAGGACCTAGGCGAACGACACCTGTAAGCGTGCTAAAAATTTAAAAGTAAAGAACGTTAAAGCGAGATATTACCTGTGCAAAACGTTCGTCCATAATTATGTGAAGTGATTTGTGAGAAATTTTAATAGCCAAACCAGAAACGTTTTATGCCGTCACGCACGTGTTGACAAAGGATGGAAAGGAAGGAAGGAAGGAAAGCAATGGATCGCCAGCTCCGCCCTCATGGTGTGATTGGTTGAGCTAAAAATAAAATGATGAGCGGCGAACGGAAAATGACATCAGCAGATCCATTCAGGGATGCCACTCTGCATGGATGGAAAAGGTCAGATTTGTTAGAAAAAAGGCTAGATCCTGACCAAAAAACCTAGAAACCTAGTCAAGACAGAAAAACATATATCTAGGTGGAAAAGCCATAAGTGGCATCCCTGGATCCATTGACTAAAAAACTACAGATACAAACAGACAGGAACACAAACTCACGCACATACGGAGACAGACGAACAAAGCGACAGGCTGTCGAAAACAGACGACACCATTTTTGCAGCCAAGGGGTTCAGGCATGCACCGATGTATGCGAGGGGTGCCAACGTCTCATTAGGTACGTAAGCAGATAGCAATTAAATCCGTGCAATACTAATTAATATTGAAAAACTCAGAATCTCATTATAAAAATCAAACAGATTAATTTGTGACCAAAATTATTGTGCAAGCTGAGCTAAAGTTCTAGTTACCTATATTCCCACCGAGGGTCCACAGGCCGCATAATTTTTATAGTCTTCGTCCTCGTCCTCACGGGCTTCGAACTCCCGATAAAAGACGAAAGAAATTTCCATTTCCCGAGTAGGCCTAGCCTAATTCAGCCAACTATACACACTCAACCACTGCCCCCACCTGTTGTACTGGCATCAGCGGCGCCCCCAGGATTTTTCTCTGTACGCACAGCTTGCACAAATATGAAGCGAAGGGCGATCGAAGCGAGCTTTATTATAGGCCTAGGCTATATAGCCTACGCCTACCCTACTGGCTACTGACGATTGTGAGCTAGGTATCGCCAACATAAGCTTTTTTGCTGCATTTTGGGTATAGGGCCTACGCATTACGCATAGGCCTGGAGCTAATTTCGGATGTTGCACATATGTTTGAAACGCTGACTGGCAGTCTGGCACCATTGTAGCTGAGTATATAGTGAGTAGGCTAGCGCTGTTGCCTAGGCCTGTCTGCAGGTCATTTTTCCCGTATAGACTACTATATAGGACTAGGCCTACACACAATAGGCCTATAATTCATATTTTGTGAGGCGAGTAGGATACCCAAGTAGGCCTATCGGCTTACCATGATAGGCTACCATCGGTAGGCTAATTAGCAGCCCAGCTGCCTCAGTCCGACTTGCACCGATTGAATTATTATTTTCTGTAGTAACTTATTTTTTGTGAATGACTGCGGTACTATGTCAGCATTACGAGCCCGTGCATGCAATAGAACGAATATAGGGGAATGTCAGCCAAGATGGGATAGTTCGTAAGATGGGACTCGCCTATTGTTATTCCTTTATAGGCCTACGGAAACTTTCTAGAGCTGCGTAAGAGCAGCCAAGAGGTTTAGGCATGTATAGGCCTAGGCCTACCGATGTAGAATTTATAATTTACATACAACTATATATTACTAAGCTCTTAATTATTGCATAACTGCACCCTGTAACCGGTTGCGGTCTGTCAACCGGATTGTTCAATAAAGGAACCTATTATATAGGCCTACGCCATTAAAATTCTGAGTGTGACTTTTGATGAGAAGCTTAAGTTATACGGCTATAGCAGGTCGATGTTGATGCGATCTTGAGTTCACGAGTGCTAATCGTCGTTTTATGCCTTTAAAACTCTCCGAGGGAGATCTCGAGGTATTCCAACATACGCCCTAGCTATTTCACGTAGGCCTAATGCATGCGTGTCATCACGAAGGACAATAGGCCTATATGTAAGCCTACGCGTCTCCAGCATGGTGGAGATATTATTTTCGCAGCGCAGGGGAATGAGTAGCCTACGGATTGAACGGTTCGTAAGGCGAGTGAGGCGGATATGGATTTCCTTCCATCGAAGGCCTTGGCGGCAGACTATTTGGCGTGACGTTCAAAGCGATAGTAGCCTAATCAACTATCCAAGTCATTTGCTTCGATGGATGTGTCGGGAACGATAGGACTGTCGATACACGTACTCTCCACCATCGACCACACCTCACTTCTTGTCAAGAATTATGTTCAGAAACATTTATTTAGCAGGTATACCCCCTAATATTAAAGACACTTGATAAAAAAATTATGGCCGCTATAAGACACTTATCCCAATCCATGAAGCCACGAAAGCAACCATAGGCCTATTGCATAATATAGCATCTCTTTCTATATCACAGGAAGCCTATAAACCTGATATCTCGATCTGTTTGTTAATTGTGGCGTTTTGACTGACAGCAATTTCCTTGACAATAAAAATACAATACAATATGAACATTATTGAACAATTCTTTGTATAATATGAGTGCACAATAACATTTTTACAATCTGACATTATGGAACTTGTTGTCTCATCTTATAGGAATGTTCGCCTAAGATGGGACTTAATAGTAATAATTATTCATGGCAATATTATCGCATTCATAGAACATTGTTAAACTTTTCATCCATTTGAAAGTTAAATAGGCCTATGTATACATTACACAAGTGTGGTTTATTTTAACATTCAATTCTTAGCTTTATCAAAATATAATATTATATGAAGCAACGTTAAGTGTCCCATCGTATGTGACTCTCCACTAATCAAAAATCAAACGTAGGCCACATCCACTCACAATCGATATGCAAAAGGCTTAAAGGTCGTATAAAACTCTAACTCATTCCTGAGTATTTGGAGATCGTATAGAGACTATAGGCATAATCACTATAAGGCCTATATTATATAGGTAGTAGGCCTAATGTTTTCGTGAAGCAAATACTTTCGTTAACGAAAACTTAAGACTTCGGTTTTTACTGAAACTAAAAATACTAAAAACTAAGGAAAAGCTATATATAGGCCTAAGCCTAAGCATTAAAATTCGCGGAATCAACAGAAACCAATAACTGAAACTAAAAGGTCGAAACTAATAATAACGAAAACTTGAAACGAAAACTTTAACGAAAACACAACGAAAACTTGGCCGTTTACGATATGAATTCAATGTATATAAAATATAGCCTGGGCCCACAGGCTTATGCCTACCTAACTTAAGTTTTTGGTGGCAGGTAGCTGTCCTTGTCGATCTGGTGTCATCAGAATCGGATATTGTTAATTTCGACTGATTTCACTCAAACAAAATTAAAGACTGGAACGTTGATGCTGGCCATGTTCCGCTGAAATTCTCGGATGTGATTGCTGATCGAAGGCTTAGCCTTAGGCCTATTCAATTGTTTGTCTGCAGTAGGCCTGTATCCATTGTAATAAGTAGTCCCGACTGGTTGACCATCCACGCGCGCCCTCTCGCCGGGCACGATTTCCACAATTTGGCTTCTGCACAATTCGTTTTCCGGTGCCCACGTGACGGACTTCTTTGGTCGATTTTCGCTCGATGGACTCTCAGATACACAGTTGACATCCTTCAGACAACTTCTCATTCTTTGAGACATTTCGACATCTAAAACTACCAGATAAACATAAAATTATGTCAGACACTATAAATATAGGGCTTATAGGATATAATAATTATGGGCTTGCTTTCGAGTTTGGACCTTATGACTACGATAACGATTAGGCCTAGCTATAGGCCTATGCATTATGCATGCTACTGCGCAGTGTCTTAAAACTGTAGAAAATTTAAGTGCATGGACGCCCATCACTTCTGCAGGCACTGCATGCTGTCCAAAAAGTGGCAGGACGGCGTTGAAATTTGAAAATAAGTTTACCTGGACGTCGTCCATGACCGTCCAGCCACACATTAATAGGCCCTAGGCTACAGGCTAAATTTATTACGCGTCTCATTCAGTTCACATTATGAGTCCCATTTTGGGAAAGTTCATATCACTGTGTTAACGTTAACATGTCTAACTCTAAATTAGGCTATATAGCCCAATTTCTTTATGTAGCCTAGCTATACCTACGTCCTATATCTGTAGAATCATACTAGAATGTTAGGCGAAATAGTCAAAACTGTCTATGAACATAATTATTCCTGCTTATTGCGTAGTCCACCTGAGTGACCTGACCGTTAGGCTTAATTAGGCCTATGTGCATGCTTGTAGTCTACTAATTAAGCTAAACAAAGTTTAATAGGATAGGCCTACAGTAGAATTTCGTTGTTGTCTTGTCTTACATTGCAAATTAAAATGTGTATAGTTGATTGGTGTAGACCTACTGTAAAATAAAGTAGGCATTATACATTATAAATTATACATATTATGCTGTACTTACTTTGATACCTTGAGGCGAAATTAACGATAATTTACTTGTGAGTTTGACGGTCCTTTTCGAAACAACGTCATAGACCTATGGGTCGCAGGCTTATTAGGCTATTAGCTATGCTACCTAGCTGCGCTCAAGCTTGCAAGTTATCTCACAACATCATTAATTTTGTGCCCACTCGACCTATTCAGTATTCTGTTGTTTGTGTAGGTCTGTAAGTGGCTCTAACTAGTCCTACAGGTTCAAGCTCAACAGTGAAATATCGATCAGCTATTAATTCAGCCTATTCTTAGACCTAATCAGCATTATCAGCAAGAGAATACAGGCCTATAGGCCCTAATATGCTACTGCCTACTGCAATCTTGGCGAGGCAGTAAAGACGCTGCTGTCCTTTGGCCTATTTTATCTATCATATTATCGAATTGACGTAGGCCGATATCAATTAATATCAATTATTATTATATATTGCTTATTTTGCTAATCAGATTCTGTTTGCCGATTGAAAGAAAGCCAAAAGGTCGAACGCCTAATTGATGCATGGTCCCAATGTTTTTCAATCGTAGCCTACTTTCAAGTTACGTGACTTTTTATAGCGCATCTTCAAGAGGACTACTCAGAGGCGCTCCGAATCTGAGCGCGGCGAAAACGGTCTTAAGACGAGACATTCCTGAGAATGATTTGTAGAAAGGGAGCGGAGCATCATGCAACGCGAGGCCATTCAAGATTGAGGGTGCTACCACCGAGAAGGCCGAAAAGATAATTTTATAGGCCTATACTTTCAGTCGGAAATAAGACTCTATAGGCCTAGCAGACCCAACAGACCTAAACAATTCTCCGTCTTGAATCGAAAATTCTAACGGCATCGAGTGTCAGATTTGGTGAGTCTGAGTGTGCTCATCGTACTTTGCATGACAAAATTAGGCCTACAGCTTATAGTCCCTAATCCCTATAGGCATAATAGGCAACTTCGTAGTTCGCTTCTAGAGGCCTAGCCTATAGCTTAATTTTACGTTTCTACGCATGCTTTAATTTGTGCTTTGTATCTAGAGACCCACCATGACTTGTGTTCATAGAATACGCTAGTAAAAAGGAAATTGTTCAGATAGAACTTAGCAGTAAATTTATACTGGCTCACACGAAAATAAAAATAGGCCTATTCGCTGCTATCTCTGATCAGTGCATGGCCTGCAAATTGGAATGGATCTTAGAATATGAAACAGCGGTTTAATTATTGTTTACAGAATTCGCCTAAGCACAATTAAATCATTGGTAGGCATATTTGAATTAGATAAATAACCGACCGTCACCTGAACGGTTGTTCCTAACCGATCCTCACGATGCCTAACCTGACCTAACCAAGTAACCGACGATCAATAAACCCTAAACACATCCGTTAATAATACGGTTAATTGGTATGTAGGCCTATTAACTTGTGGACTAGCCTTAATACGATGGGAATGTGAATAATGAGTGCGTGCGCTCATAGGCCCTTCCTTACAGATTTTTTTTTCTGCCATTCATAATATCTGATGTAGACACACAAGTTTAATTAACTCGTACAAGCTTTATAATTTTACACCCCAACCCTCAAAACTTCAAACTATAGGTCTAGTGCTATGGCAGTTCTGACCAGTGATCAAGATCTCGAGTTTTTGTCTGTTGTCCCTGTTTTTGAATGCTTGATAGCATATCAAGCATTCAAAAACAGGGACAACAGACCTAGTATGTAGGCTAAATAAAACCCAAGGTCGAAATGTCGCCATGCAATGAAAGCAAATTATATGCATAGGCCTACCCACAAACATAAAATAGGCTAGGCCTACTTGTTGTGTGTGTGTGTGTGTGTGTGTGTATGTGTGTTTGTGGCCCCCACGTCTCTGAACAATATTTACACAAGGCAGTTTTAACAGATGTGTGTTTTGGAGTCGTTACTTAGATCGATTACTGAATTGAAAAAACTTTTTCTAAATCTTGAATCCACAATATCATAGGCGTCTGCAGTTTATCAAAAACTCGAGATCTTGATCACTGGTCAGAACTGCCATCTTCACGCCTAGGCATCATCACATCACTCCCACCCTCAAATCACTCCATCAGCCAGAAATGATAAATTTGTGAGTGAATCAACTTCAAAGTCCAATCCTTTACCTACAACTCTCCACAATCATACTTCGAGCCCAAATATTTTTGAAAACTTTTCACCATCCAGCTATAAATCCACTTATTATCCTCTGTTCTCATTCTTTCTCAACTCCACACACAATTATTCACATCTCAAGTTCACCAACCAAGTCATTCCTCTCATTAGTTGCAGACTTGCAGCAAGTTCTGAATGAATATAAACTGGAGCCATAGAGCAGCATTCAGGCATCGAACCCTTCTCAGTAAAGCATGCAGGTTAGGACCGTTAGGCAATGATTGGTTTATTTAACCCTAACCCCACTTGTCAAATAGGTCGTCGATTAAGGGAGTCTGGAAAAATGAGAGTTGGGGTCACCCAAGTGCAGATATGCAGAGTAATTCGCATTGCGGACACACCCGCATCTAAATTTCCATTATTATTGCAGTACACCCTGGGCCCGGCAATGAGCAAATTCAGTCATAAATTGGAACTACATTGGATCCTATTACACATTTAGTATCAGTGAAAATCATCGTAACCACCTAAATAGCAAAGTTAGAAGTTCTGCAGAATTAACAATTCTGACTTTGATAGCCGTTTGAGAGAGTAAGCTTGTAAAAGAGGATGCGCAGAGAGTTAAGACAAAGCAGGTATTAATGGCATGGTGTATAAAAATAGATAGCATGTACACAAACACAAAATCTTCCAACATCCAATTTATTTTCCAAATGTGGACAACTACGCCAACGAAAAAAATCAAGTCGTACGTGATTTAACATTAGAAGTGATAAAATCCTCGTCTTCTTCATCACGATCATTTCCATTAAGACTAAGAACGATGAACAGAGAAAAAAAACAAGCATCTGTCGGCCAATGAATGGCCTTCAACAGATGGCCAGCCCAGAGGAGGTCTAATTAAATGACAAACCTTACTCAAACCCAGTGTCGCATGCATCAGTATGGGGCATGCAAATGTCTGAAATCATCCTCACCACTAATTTGCATGACAACACAAAGGGTACAATTTAAACACACTTTTCTTTAGAATCAACCATACCTTCATCAAACTTTGTACTGCCTTGCCCTCTAAACGACTCGAGAACAACACTGTTGATCATACTTTGTAGAAGGATAACATTTACACTTTCTCAACAACTACCACAATCTCTCGTACACCTGGCGAAATCTGCAGCTGGAAGCGGGCCCTGAAATCCCTCACTGTCTCAAACCATCATTGATCAGGAAGTCCATTTCTTCCAGTAACATGCTTTCTACCCAGAGCTCTTCCCTTCACCCCATTTGCTCCCAACTACAAATGGCACTATGCTCACAATGTCTCTCCTTCCTGGCATCTGAAGAAAATCTTATGTGTGTTCTGCACGCCTACTAACCACAAATAATTTACAATTGAAACCTGGAAAAATCAGACTGAGTTCTTAAAAAAACAATTGCACACAAGTACAAAAAGTCCACCCAACTAGACAAGTACAATGTCCAAAAAGTTGTTCTTAAACGTGGCATTCTATTGTGACGACATCAAACAATGCCTTTGCACTGCCACACATACAAAGCATTTAGAAGAAACTACAAATATATACAATCAATCAAAAAGAAAACATGATTTCAAATTCACTTCGCATTCACCGACGACTGCTAATGTTATCATCCGTAACTCAAAGACCCGAGTCTTATTAATCAAATCTTTCTGGGGATGCACAGCATTACACACGTAATAATCCTTGCCAGTTAATTCCTACGGTTTAGATAACACATTTACTACAGAGTGCGACAAACGACGATTCAGTGCTGTTCTAATTAACAGTATACAACAGCGTACGACATCATTTAACTGCAAAGTGAACAAACATTTGAAAGTGGAATAAAAGCAGGAACTCGGGAATCTGAAACACATCACGCCTACCCAAAGATGATCATTATTACACAAGGATGCTGAATATCAAAAACTGTTATGACCTAACACATCATCAACTGGCAAGAGCAGGTTAGATGGACAACTAAAAAGTAGACAAAAAATCTAAACAGCTAGTGGGCACATAGAATAAAGTATTAAGACATATACTAATAGGAGTACTCAAAATCATCAAATCTGATGCAACTGTAACTTCAATCTTACACAACAGGCTGGTAGCGTGCCCTTAAAAGGCAACCACATAGAATATGTCAAGGAATAGCAAGCTGAACACTGCAGATTTCAAGTACTATGCATAAATTGAAAATGGAACATGTCTATTGCCTTGAATATTTGACTAATAAACACCAGCTTGGTTGAACATGGTTGGGGATCTGCTCTTATGCTGGAGCAAAGCCAACCATTGGATCTGTAGGTTTATCAGTAGGATGCAAGATTCTGTAGGAGAAAAAGTGATGTGGGACATGCTTAAAACTGCTGCAAAAAATTCTTGTACACCAACGACACACGCTTGAATAAGAATCAGATAGCCTTTTAATAAACAAAGAACCATAGATCGTAACTGCAATGCGATTATTACCAAGAACTATTGACCGAGACCATCCTTAGTGAAACTATGCAGACTAAATTTGTCGATAATTCAAGGGCACAGAGAGAAGCTAACAGATTGTCTAAGATACAAAGCATTTCTATAAGAGGAGAACCTGCTAAAGCATCATTGCCAGTTGGACTAATCAATAACTTGAGTCATCATCAAGCTATCTGCACATGGAATTGGTGGCCACCAGTAAGCTAAGAATGGCTGCAAATAAGAGCGACAGTGATCCATAGATTCCTGACGATCCGTTGCATCTGTCTCCTACACACTCGCAGTATCGAACTTTGATCTTGTGTGTGCCTGTGCGGTCGACACATCGGTTCTGCTTTTCCTTGTCTGGCCATGTTGCACACGATCTCACAATGCGAACATCTCCCTCAACTGAAAACACACGTAGAACAAACATGACGTTTGTACACATAAAATAATGATGAGCACAAACAACTTACATCACAACATATGTTTCCATATTGAACATGAGAAGCTACTAGAGAAACTGCAGCGTAATTACATAATTCTTAAACAAGTCCTTCATCAGAATACAACAGAATTTATGTGAATTTATTCAGTGTTTAATTTAATTTGTTAAACTGTGAACAAATTACTTACTACAGATATTTTTCAATAAACAAGTGGTTGCAAGTTCCATTCAGTCCTCGACAGGACTTCATAATATTAATAAGAAAAAGGATAATTTAACGAGTGGTGGTGCTATAGCAGAGTAAATGCTCTGGTAAAAAAGCCTCTGGACTGGTTGTTGCTCTAAAACAAGGCTGCAATAATTGCTGCCCTGTCAGAATTCATTTGGGGCATAAATGAACAAATTGAACACTGCACGGGTTACTTGTGTGACTGCTATGGATATGCCCCAGTTTAAAGAAACATGTCTGGCACCATGCATCACCACCAGAGACATGTGTGCAGCTAAATAATTTCCAAACAGAGACATCCACAGAGAGAGACAGACATAAACAGATGCAGGCACACACAATGGCAACCACAGAATTAGCAAAGTGCATTGCACAGTAAACCTCTGTCAATCACACGTATTTAGAGGTGTTACAATGGTGAACTGTTAGAGCAGCATTACAGTCATCACTCATGGACCATAACGCTAATTAAGCAATCAGCCAACATTTGCCATCAACCTGAACGTTTGGTTCGAGAACGAATCGGATAACAAAATGCATTACACGGATGATAGGCAACGCATGACCCATGAAATTAGGCATTTAGGTCAATTGCAGACCTAAATAGAATGCAGAACTAGTTTAAGCAAACGTAGTAAAACGATTCCTAGGAGCAGCTGAGGGTCTAACAAAGTATCTTGCTATTGCTATTTGGTCATTTTCTTTATGTTAGACGTGACACTTTTTATAAAAAAATGTTAAAGACTGGACTTGAACCCGCACTGACATACTACACATACGTGTTTCTTGATCTCTGTACTAAAGAAAAGAACAGGCTAAAACTAGCACAAGCATAATCAACAATTATATATATAATATTATATATTCGACAATTGACACCTTAGATAATTCAAATGAAAACTACTTAATCAACACATCAGCACAAGCAGTTATATTTACTCAACTGACAAAATATGACAGTGGGAAACGATGTCTGTCTTAAATTACACATACGTACCATCCTGTACTACGACACGGCAACGTTCATACTCGTGGTCGTCTCTCTTTCCATATTCACTGCAGTTTTTTAAGAACGTATCACTTGTTGATGCTAGAGTTGCACACTGTTGTTTCTCGTCATATATGCTGTTCGAGTTGCATTCAAAGCAAAAGATAGCCTCTCCTGAAATCATGTAAAACACTGTGAAACTTTGAAGATATTGATCAATTATTTGTTTTCATGCTACATATCCAGCAAATAATTTAATGCACGTAGGCCTCATGTTACTCTTCTAAAGAGGAGTGGGGCATGGTGGTGTAGTGGTAAATTTGGTGTCTTGGAGCCGGAGTGTTCTAGGTTCGAATCCACCTCAAGGCGCCACGTAGGAACCTTGAGCAAGCTGTCACTCGCAATTACTCATGCGCTTCGGCGTGAAACTCCGAAACAGTATCCGTGCTGTAGCCGGGAGCGTCTCTGAGTAGTGAGCTTGAAGGGGCGCGTTAGCTGTTAGCAAATGCGAGAAAATAAATAAAAATACAGAATAACGCATTCGATTCACATTATCATTCTAGTTTTTTAACTGCACATATCAACATAATAATAAATGTTCGGTTCCCGTTGTATATTAGCCAAATCGTATATCTGAGCTAAAAAGCTCACTCTGCAACAATCAGCGACCAGGAGTCAGGTTAAGTAAATAGTCATGCACGCTTGAGCTCATAAAATTTAAGTAATGTCAAATTCAGGTCAAGTCACTGCAAGTAGCAGTAAAACCAATTGCAACCCATTAAGATGTAAACAGCAAGGTCCTTCGCACTTTCAATATTGACAACAATGTCAGAAGTACTATTAGCTACTCAACAATTTAAAACCATTTAATACCCATTAACAAAAAAAACAATGCCCTTCACATTTTCAACATTGAGAACAATGTCAGTCTAGCTATTAATAACTATATAATGTCCATCGGTAAACCAGTTAGTCAACACCCATTACGACAGAAACATTGAAATACTAACAACAATGTTAGATATGCTAGTAATTACTACAAAATTTCAGTGCAAAATATTAGTTACTCAATACTCATTAATATGAATAGCTTCATAAACCAGTTGGTAAGACTATATTATACACTTATACCCAGTATCAAATTTCTGGATAGTATTGTATAAGCAACTCACTGACTGTTTATATGAATGCAGAACATTAAAGAATATGCCCTTCAAAATTAACCAATTAACATGGAGGTCATTTGTCAATACAATCATCTGTCCCAATCTGCAGCCTCATTAAACACCAATGTTCACATGCAAAAATAATTCTTGTAAGTAGTCAGCTTTGCAGTAGCAACTGAAATGGCTGGCTGATCAATTCTATCATGATCATCACTGACCAAAGCCATGCAGCGAAAAATTGCATTACTGACTCCAATCATAAGTCAATCTAATTTACAACATCATCTCTTGTACTATATACACTCATCACTCCTATGCACTACAGCAGTGGTTCCCAACCTTTTTTGACCCAAGGGCCACTTTTTCTAAGTTTGAGGACACGAGGGCCACTTTTTCTTAGTTGAAGGACATTAGGGGGCCAGAAGGCCAAAATTTAGTTAACTAAAAGTATATAAAATTGTCGTTATTGATTTTTTAAAAATGCTTGATGCTATTTATAAATTTCAAAATTAAATAATTTGTAATAGATAATAATTATGTGTTCTATCCTGTTAAAATCGTCATTTTTATCATACATTTTTGTTAATTCTTTGAGAGACGAGGGCCACTTTTGAGGCCTGGCGGGCCATTTTTTGAGGCCTGGCGGGCCACTTTTGGCCCGCGGGCCACGGGTTGGGAACCGCTGCACTACAGCAATTCCTCATTTATCAAATTACGCCACAAATTTCAGAATACCGACTTTACACTTGCAATTACTAGATTTCGAATGCATTGCAGAAATATTGTTTCTGGATATTTTGTCGTACTTTCCAATTTCATCACTTTCAAAAAATTTAAGCTTACAAACTTGTGTGGATTCAGGTAGATGTGGCAACATCAGAAACTAATCTTATATGCAGCACCAATGTCAATGATTTGCATGGTTAAAACTGGTCCGGCAGTCTTATAAAACAGTTATCAATTAGACAAATCCACGGTAAATGATCATTTTAGCATTCTAAATTATTCACCAATTGATGCAGCATTTTTATCAATCCGACTTCTACTTTAACAAGAATCCTTTTCATTAATACCCCTTCTACTTAAGCAACAATATGCTTCATAAATTCAACTCCCTCATGTTGGAACCTCAACCTCTCAGCGTCGTGCTTTCTCAGTTGTAGATCCATCTGTCTGGAATAGTCTCACATTTGAGATACGCCAATAACCTAGAGTTGACTCATCAGTGTTTTACAGGCTCCTAAAGACCTATTTCTATCACCATGGTTGGACTTGGAGCGCCTCTGACGAGCTTCTTGAAGGGGCGCTATATAAATTCTTTAAATGAATAAATGAATGAATAAATTAACTCCAACTTAAACAAAAATCTTTTTCATCATTCCCATTAATATCCAAGCATAAATTATTTTTCCGACTCCAATTTCAATTTAAGCAAGAATATTTTCATCAATCCCCCTTCTATTTAAGCAAAAATTATCATCCATCCAAATTCTATTTAGCAAGAATGCGTTTCGTCAATCCAACTTGCGTTCGACCAACGTTAAAACCAATGCAATTGCGAATAATTTAGAACGCTAAAACGATAGATTATCCGAATCCATGTCTAGTATCATTTGTGATAAAGCAACTTGAAATGTCCTAATTACAAATTTAACAAGAATAAAATGATTCAAAGGAAAATCACCCGGATGAGACTGGTTGGATTCTACCATCCTTCCACCTGCGCATAACACGCCAATCGAGCACAGACCCAACAATACAACCGTAAATTTCGTCGAAAATAGTCGTTCAATTACTGATAGGAAATGCGAACCAACCTGCAGGAAGAAGACCGACAATTAAAATGAGTGGAAACAAGCAGAACAGCGACAGATCCATTTTGATATTTTGCAGTCGGCAATAATTAAAGGGCGACTACTAACACCAAATCCGACTGTGCAACTGGCAATGCAGGCGATGGTCTTCTTCAAGGGCAGATACGGGTATTGACGGCACAGTCCACGCGATCAGTAGGGGACACAGCATATATACCTATAAATTTTCGAACGTCGTTTGCCACTACCGCGGCGCTAAAATCTTACAAGTGAAAAGCTTTACAGCCTCGGACGTTAAACAACGTACATGTATGCTATAACAATAATTAGTAGGCCTAAGCTTAGGATTTCGAAGTCGCATGGTATCTTAATTTTGGTGTGGTTCGTGCCACTATTGGTATGATATTGTATTGATCGCCTGTGTATTCTGTGTGGTGGGGGTGAGGGGCTTTGCGAGGGGTAGGCCTATAGGAACTGGAGGCCCTTGAGGGAATAATCCGAAGGCTGCTGCTCCAGATGTAAGCGCTAGCCTAGGCCTGCTTAACTTCATCTTCTCCCTCATTTAGACTCTGCAATAATGCAGATAGGCATACCTACGTGCGCATAGGGCAAAAAGGCGCTCCCATGGATTGTCAACTATAGGCCTATAGGCCCATTTTTAGCAACTATATAGGCCTATTGGCTACTTTTTGGTTTTAGATTCATATCTTCGAACTAAATATTACGAATAATAATTATTATGACAACCTAGGTGGCTAGGCCTACTAGCCTATAACGATAGCCTAGGCCAGGGGCGGATCCAGGGGGGGGCTTATCCGGCCATGGCCCCCCATTTAGAATTTCCATGTATCGTGCCCCCCCATTTGGATTGAACATGCTGTGGAGCAATGTACACATGGTACAATTTGGCGCCTCCCTATTAAGAAATACCCATGCATTGCGGCCCCCTCCAAAAATTTGGCCGGATGACTAAAAAAAAAAAAAAGGTCATCAACTTTTTTGGTGGACAAAATGGTATTATTTTCCCGAAAATTTGGCCGGATGACTAAAAAAAAAAAGGTCATCAACTTTTTTGGTGGACAAAATGGTATTATTTTCCCAAAAATTTGGCCGGATGACTAAAAAAAAAAAAGGTCATCAACTTTTTTGGCGGATACGAGAAAAAAAAATGTTTCCCAAGGCCCAAATTTTTTCCCGGACCCAAGACCAAGAATTTTTGCTTCCCCCCCCATCCTAAATTTCTGTATCCGCCCTTGGCCTAGGTCTAGGCCTATATGAAGTAAAACGCATAAATTTACAGCTGTAGGCCTAGATAGCTAGGCTACTATTAAAAATAACCATGCATGTTCTAATTATAGGCTATTCCTGTTTTGTTTTTGAAGCCCGGTCTTGCTAAAACAGCAAATAAGTGACCATTGTGTTTTGTCCATCGTGCAAAAATGCAGGCGTATGCGGGCGCCCGCACAGCATGGCTCACAACAGTCATAATATGCATGCAAGCTCGTCATAATAATATTTTCTTTAATTGAACAATCCCGTCAATCTGGTTGACAGACTACAACCGGTTAGGCCTGGGCCTACAGTGTACAGTTATGCAGTGCTTAAAGTGCGGGAAAAAGTGCCTGGACGCTCCTTAGTAAGATTAAGGGTAGTCCTTACCTTTGCAAAAGAAGTGCCAGGAAGCCCCTTACCTTTCGAGGCTGTGCTGGCCAATAAGTGGCAGGACGACGCTCAGATTTTAAAATAAGTGCATGGACGCCGTCCATGACCGCCCTGCCACACTTTAAGCCCTGCAGTTATGCAATGGAAACAATTCACACGATCGCAAATGACACAAGACATAAATCTTAGGCGGCCTGCAATAGCCTACACAAAGCACGTCGCCCTACGGGGCTCGAAATCATGTCTGCTGATCTCCATATTGTGTTATCCAATGCGCTATCAAATTTCAAGATGTGATCTAAGCAAAAATTATTCTATTTTTCTTCAGTAGGTCTACTGTTAAAAAGAGTTGTTTAAGATTGCAATAAATTTATTTTTTGGACTACAATAAAAAAATTATTTGTTAAGTTTAGCAACTCGATCAGTTCTGCTGCTGCTTCTCGACTATAGGCCTAATAACCAGTAGTGTAGTCCTAAAAAATGAAGTGGGGAACGCTCTTTATAAAAATATTATTAGTAGTAGTATTATTATTAATATTCCATTATCCCTGGAAAAAAGTGGGGGAACGGCATTCCCCCGCGTCCCCCCCCCCACTACACCACTGCTAATAACGAATAACTGCAGTCGGGACTCGGAAGTGTAATTAGGCAATATAATATATTTTATATAAGCTTAGGCCTATACTCTGTAGCATTGGGACCAGCTTATCAAGTTATCCATATTGCACAATCGAGACGGTCCTAAAAGTTGACCAGGACGTACAATTATCAGAAATATTATTATAGCTAGGCCTAGGCTATATAGGCTACATTGTAGACAAATCAATCAAGAAAAGTCGAGCTACCAAATTGGGAAGCCATGTAGTAATGATGTTGCTTTACTAATAAAGGAACAAAAGATTTTGAAATTTGACAGTTAATTTGAAATTTGATAAATAGCACTGGAGAGAAGACATTAGGTTGTAGAAAAATATTGTTTTCGTACAAAGTTTAACAATAAATTATAAATATTATAACATGGTAGCATTATTTTTTATAATAGTTAATAATAACATCATTAGGCTACAATCACGATTACAATAGTAAATAATATCAAAGTATACTATTATTTATTACAACAGTTTGTAGTAGGCCTACAACAATACAAACAACAACTAAAACTATTATAATTTTGTCAAATTTTCTAGGGGCAAAATATCATTTTTATGGTGAAAACTTTGCCATTTCCTGGAGATGTCTAGAATCTAGATTGAATGAACACTGCAGATCACTATAGTGGCAAAATAACTGGTTATCTGGAATTATTTCACAGTGAACCTGCAACATCAGCAGAGCTTCAAGTGGGTGTTCTGTCATTGTGTTTCGGAAAGTAGTTAACAATTGCTCTACTTTCGAAGTTTCGAGAAAGATCTTTAATTCGGCCTTTGCACTACAAAGTACAAACTGAAAGTGTGACTAATATTATATTCAACATGATATGAACTGTGGGAAGAACATCAACAGGACATGAATTCAAAGCCTTAATTGCTGAAGAAATAGATGAGCATCTAATTGCCAATGCCTTCTTTCATATGACACATTGAGTAATTGGGGGAGGGGTAACGTTCTGTGTAAATGCCACATGGCCGGATTGGCCCCCCTGGATCCGCCCTCTGGGTAGGGCCAACTCAGAGCCTTCTATAATTGGTGGAAGGCTCTGGGCCTACTGCTACAGACTGTCATACTTCATTTTCCTAGTCTTCGTGTAGGGAGTCTGGTGGCCAGTTCTCTCACTAGTCCAGGCCTATATTGCTTTTCTGTTGCCCCACCAGACCCTTGGGAGTCCATAATACTAATGCACGGTCTAGTCTGTGGGCTCTTGGGGAAGTTGGGGGTAGGCTACCTTAATTAGTCTCATGGATCCGAGGGTTTAAGATGTGAAATTTGAAATTTTAACACACCAATTAAATATCCAAATGAAATCACAATAGAGGCGCCACCATACATAGCGTAAGCGTAGACTACGTACCGGTGTAGGACTTTTCACCGTAATTATTTGAAAAAAAACGACCAAAGTCACACTATGGACAATTGGACATATTTCGAACATTTTTTGTTCTTATTTAAAGCTAAATTTCTCAGTTTTACTTTGTGTATCATTATATCATTAGAGCACTAGTGCAAAGAATTTAAATCTGTGAAAACCAAAATAACCTTGTAGGCCTAGGTAAAAAAAATTGATGTCGATCTTCCAGGGGGTAAGTGCCCCCTCTTGCCACTAGGCCTATGTGCGGGCGCCCATGCGTGGACTTTTATAGGCATAATGGGCAACAAAATAATGACACCTACATATCATTAAAATAATTTAAAATATGCTTAGGCCTATTTTGAGTCTACAATAAAGACATTTCTGTCTTACTCTGCTTTTTTGTGCAATCCACCTATAGATTTATTCCTTTGTGTTCGCATTGAACGTGTAGGCCTATACCTATACATAATAACCTACCTTATCACCCCTACCAACTGAGAAGTAATCTGATCGAAGAGGACTTTGGGCGCGTTTTCTTGCGAGGAATTTAACCTGCAATTATCTATTGAGTATCATTACCAGTGACATCGTCCTCAGCGCGTTAGCATTAAATTTGCAAGCGCTTATCAAGCCTGGTTTAATACACAAGCCTCGCTTATAAGCTATAACCGATCATTTTGTAGATGTACTTCACATGCAATTACTCCCATACGTGCTCCTCATGATCGGCGTTCTTTTCTGTGAGAGACTGAGAGTCAGTGGGATTGTGAGTAGGTAAGAAAGAGTAAGTAAGTAGGGGAGAGCGGGGCATAATTGGATAGCGGGGCATAACGGGAAACTTCATTATTGTCGACTTTACTTACTTTTAAAATACTAAAAAATTCAATCTGACGTAAAGCATATTTAAAGGTGAAGGACAAAAGCATTTACGAGAGGCGCTATAATTATGTAAATGCATATAATGAATGAATGAATGGTGCGATACAGATGGATAGGAACCAACTAGGCTATAGGCCTATATATTGGTGGTGTATTGGCGCTTTTCAATTCGTTTAGTCACTCGATCTATAGGCTAGGCTACATGTTGAAGACATGGTAAATCGCACTGTTGGATACAATTTTAACGAATCACGTTAAGTTCGACGTTTCTTGCAGGTAACCATGCAGAATCTGCCAGATAGACGTAATTTCATGCAGCCTATATAGAGGCCTAGGCCTATAATTAGTATATTAATAGGTGTTCACTGTTCAGACAACCTAACTGAAGCAATCTCTAATTATAATTGATGTCAGAAGAATTGCAAATCATGAAAATTAAATTAAACTTATGCGTCCTTAATTGCAGTTTTGACTTAGACTTATTAGACCTATACCGATCGGTGGACTATACAGTATAGACTAAAGACATAGGCTATAGGCTATATGCGAGGATGAATTGAATAGGCATAGGTCTACAATTGAACAAAGTTTGAGAGTTGAGACATTTTAACACGGGCTTAGGATATAATTTATAAATAATGTAAGAAGCCTAGGCCAACGTACCGGTAGGTCTACATTACACTGCAGGCATAGAGCATAATATGCTCTATGCCTGCAGTGTAATGTAGACCTACCGATATATTATATATAGACACGGAAATTATGTTCTCAATAATATTGACCTCTTTATTAGTCTTTAAGCAATCGCGTCTACTTATTCGCTATGGCAGCAAGGTTGCAATTATCCTAACGCTTTGAAAAGGCTATATATATATATATATATATATATATGCTGCAGCCTATGAATAGCCATAGACAAGGCTATATAATTATCATGAACGATAGCTACAAGGCCTGTCCTAATTGAAGAAATCACCGACGCAATCAACGTTGCGATTATCTGTCTTCAGATAAAGCGACTTAGCAACTTGACTGCACGACGACCTCTAAACGACTTTCAAATGAAGTTCGAAGGACTGATCGAGTCGGACAGTTTTACAACTTGCACCTATAGGCTATAGCATATATAATTATATATTCATATTATATATATATTATATATGTGTGTGTGCATATATATACATGTATATGCATATATATATAATATATAGATAGATAGATATATAGTTACATGTTCCATATAGTTCATGGTCAGTAATAAATTACTGTCAAGTCAGCCAGATTGCATTCGACGTATAATTGTTTGAGAACAGCAAGTATAACACCATAAACCAGACTTTTTAGTGTGCAGTTCTTCACCAAATGTGTATTTATAAATGGATTTGTGCAGTTGTAAAAGCACTTCTGTGCTGATGCAGTGCAGCTAGAAATAGTTATAATATTAATATAGGCCTATATATAGGCATTTACATTTTCATAGGTGGAATAAATAATCAATATCATTTAATCACATAGGCCTAGGTCAATAGGCTACTAAAAGGGATAAACATACAAATCTGAAAAGGAAACCTTAGCATGGAGGACGGGAAGGGAAAGAAGATGACGTGCAGTTCGAAAAAGCTCTTTTAATCGGAATAGAGCGTCTCATTACAGTATAGGCCTACGCCATGACTAAATTCACCCACTGCAGCACTGCTACCCAATGAGACTTGGCTTGTATACGCTCTGAGATGGAGGGATGAAGGGAGGGAGGGATCGATTGGCGGGGAACGGCCCGGGCTACGTCGGGTACCCCAGCTATAGTAATATATCATTATTATTATTATTATTATTATTATAGGCTACGGCGTAGACATAATGATATAGTCTGCATCGGTGCAATAGTCAACTTTTATGCCTTGTAAGTGCACTCGATTCGGCTTACCCCAAAAATCTGAACCTGTTCTAAAGTAGGCCTAAGTCAAAATTTGAACCAGTGCGGACGACAACAGAAAGGCTAAGTAGAGTGACCTCCACATGCACAAAATTAAACTACATAATTTTTCTAACAGCTAGATCAGTCGAGCTTTGCCACAGTAATTATTTGTTTGTATATTAAGTTGCTTCATGTTATAGTTTCTTTGGGCACTGTTACAATAGACATCCTTGGATCGCTATTACGATGTACCAAACCTCAAAGTGAGAATTGCCAGAGGTTTAACCCCCCCCCCCGTCTTTCTTAAGACCCCACAGTAGGCTATGTATTGCACTTCCCATGCAACTCCACTTCAAATGTGTGACCCACCAGTTGTTTTCTACAATTCTCATACTAGTAGACCTAGGTGTAATATGTATGTATGTATGCATGTATGTATGCATGTTGCATGTATGTATGTATGTATGTATGTATGTATGTATGTATGTATGTATGTATGTATGTATGTATGTATGTATGTATGTATGTATGTATGTATGTATGTATGTATGTGTGTGTGTGTGTGCGTGCGTGCATGCATGCGTCTGTCTGTCTGTCTGTCTGTCTGTCTGTCTGTCTGTCTGTCTGTCTGTCTGTCTGTCTGTCTTTTGGGATTGTAGACCTATAATTATATGTAGGGTAGGGTGGGGCAGAACGCCGCCTTTAACGTTTAACACAGTAAAGTTGCGCAATCTGAAGTCAACCAAAATTGGTGACAAGTAGGCTTGAAGTAGCTGCTTTATATGCACGATTCAGTAGAAATGTTGATTTTACTTAATGTTAGTCCAATTCGAGAAAAACTCAATTTTTATTCAACTAGTGTAAAAGGGCTTCTTGCCCCATACATGGGGCAAGAATTCCAGATATTCTTGCCCCATACATGGGGCAAGAAACCCTTTTACATGGGGCAAGAAGCCCTTTTACATGGGGCAAGAAGCCCTTTTACATGGGGCAAGAAGCCCTTTTACATGGGGCAAGAAACCCAATGGACGGAGAGCGGACAGTTGTGATGCCACTTTCGTCCATATTCCAGATATTTCTTGGTTCATACTTGTTCTTGGCAAGCTCTTCAGTGTATATCTGAAAAAATGTGTTGACCTTCGCTTCATTGAATCCACCAACCCGAGTTAAACTGGTAGCCTGTGGTGATCGAATGGACAGCTGTGGGTGACGCTTCAAGAAAGAACTCAGCCATTCGCAACCAGCCATCTTCTGGTCTTTGCTAAATGGATGACCAATTCATGTTTTCTGCAAGATCAAAAGCTAGTCTGCGTACATCTGACGTGGTCAAGCCAAAGAATGCCTTTTCCATTTCTAAGATGTGCTGGAGGAGTAGCTGTTCATATTTTGGAGGAAAACAGACTTGTGGCGGCCAAGTACTGCAAGGCCAGGCCTAAAGACCTTTTTGTCTCTATGGCGTCGTAAAGTCTTCGGAGGAACTCCATACTTCCGAGCTGCAGATTTCAATGACAATCCATCTTTGATGGCTTCAAGAGCCGCAGCAAGGCAAGTCGAGCCATAAGCTGCCCGCTGCGATTTCCATCTTCAAATTAAATTATTATACCATAGAAACATTCTTTTAGCCTACATGATATTGCACAAAGCAAAGTCAAAGATATGAATAGATCTATATTTGGTAACATAAAAATTATATTATGAAATTAACTAAATTTATTTACGAATTTATGCTTCCATCTGAAATGTGGCAAAACTCCCCGGGAGGCTCTTTTCCCACGCACGTCTGAGGCCTTTTTCCCAACGACAGCTAGCGGTCTATTATTATTGATTTTGTCGGTTCACTGTTAAACCGAAGCGATAGGCTAATAATATTTTAAGCTATATTTCTGTTGGGCACTTATAATACGTAGCTAAATAATGACATAAGGTTCATACCGATCCCTTAAACATGAAATAAGTTACAGCTGAATTAATTGCATACGAGAATTAGAAAACAGACACCAAAAGCAAACTTTTATTTACTGTCCTTCACCGAAACAAGAAATTGATCACGTTTGAACTTCCTATAATTCGTAATGGCGTCTGCTGTCATGGACAGTTATCAAATACCCCCCAAGTCGCCAAATGCAATGATATTCAGCGGGGGCGTCTTCCCCACACTAGGCGTTATGCCCCACCCTACCCTAAGCTATGCATGCTTGGACGTAAAACGGCTGACATAATAATATTATTATACGGACGGAATAATTTTCCACTGCGAATCAGACCTGTGTTCTACCAGTAACCACTTAGTAGCCTAATCATTCTCAGAAAAGCCGTGTGTGTGTGTGCGCGCGTGTCGTCTTAATATGTTAATAGGCCGAAGGTCCATTAGTAATGCACAGTAGCCTACACATCGTATACGTCTTTGTAGCCAACTACCCTGATAGACTTACATGCATGTACATTGTACAAAGACTGAACTGATGTCGCGACCTGGCACTGATTTTTATGCGATGTATAGGTCTACCCGTGCTATACACTAGTCTTGTGCTTTAATAGAGGTCGACAACCATAGGCATACGAGAGGTTTCAGAAGTGGGGGGGGGGGCAAAGATTTAACTTTTGCCCGAAAAATTTATCCGCCCAAAAAGTTGACGACCTTTTTTCTTTTTTTAGTCGTCCGCGACTATTTTTGCCCGAAAAACCAGACTTTCCCGAAACTTGACGACCTTCTTTTTTTAGTCGTTTGGGTCTGTGTTTGCCCGAAAAAAAACACCAAACGTGCCCGAATTTGGGGGGGGTGGCAATTGCCCCTCTGCACCCCCGCCTCGTACGCCTATGTCGACAACGCTTCACGTACAATATTATTGCTGGTCACTTAATCTATTGGCGTCGCAACGTTGGCATGCAAGTGGCAATGTTTCAAACAAAGTGTAGTGGGGTTAGCAGGCCTGTAGACATGTTTGGTGCATGGTAGTGGTGGTGGTGGTGGTTGCAGACTTGTAGGGTGGTAGGGTGGTATATAGTAGTAGCCTATAGTACGTATATCGGTGATAATGATGAAGTAGGCCTACGAACCAACTGTTAAAAAGCGTTTTTGAATCGAGTAAAACGCTGGAAATAATATTGATTTGACTCAGGACTACAACCAACGCAGACCACCGCACGTAGGCCTACATCACTGCATGTTCACTGAGTGAACTTAATTGCATCGATTCTAATTATTAGAGCTCTGGTCAAAATAGCATATGCATCTTGAATGCCCAACTCGTATAGCCTGTAGGCTATAGGCTATAGGCTATACATGTAAGACAAAGGCCGATTAAATGTGATATAGGTCTATTGTCCTCTAACAGGACGGTCATCTACATAGAAACGGCCGAGACGTTAATAATTATTGTTAGTTAGAATTGAGTTCAATTGACATCACCGTAAATGCTGAATTAATTAAGAGCCAATTAAACCTTGCGCCTTAGAACAAAGCAATTTATTTCCCATGTAGCCTATTTGAATTACAGCCTATCGTACATAGGCTATGGCCTACACAAATCGCGTATGTCGAAGTGTTGTGCTATATACGCCTGCATACAAATAAGACAGTGGTAGGCCCATAGGCGTACGGGAGATTTCAGAAGTGGGGGGGGGGCAAAGATTCAACTTCTACCCGAAAAAAAAACATCCGCGGAAAAAAATTTTTGGGTCGTTCGGGTTTGCGTTTGCCCGAAAAACGATACTTGCCCGAAAAAGTTGATGACCTTTTTTTTGTTTTTTTTAGTCATCGGCCAAAATTTTCGGTAAAATCATACCATTTCATCCTCCAAAAAAGTTGATGACCTTTTTTTTTTAGTCATCGGCCTGAATTTTTGGAAAAATCATACCATTTCATCCTCCAAAAAGTTGATGACGTTTTTTTTTAGTCGTCGGCCTGAATTTTCGGGAAAATCATACCATTTCATCCTCCAAAAAAGTTGATGACGTCTTTTTTTTTGTCATCGGCCTGAATTTTTGGGAAAATCATACCATTTCATCGTCCAAAAAATGATGACTTTTTAAAAAATTTTATATTTTTTTAGTCATTTGGGTTTTTTTAATTCGGTTTTTGCCCGAAAAAACCACCAAACTTGCCCGAATTTGGGGGGGGGGCAATTGCCCCCCTGAACCCCCGCCTCGTACGCCTATGGGCAGGCCTACCTACGGTTCTGGGCCTAGATTTAAATGAACAACTTTAACTCTCAATTGAGTCACGAACCACCATAATATTTATGTTGATTACTGTAGTACAGGAAATCTACATAGTCTACTAGACCAGCGGCAGTTAGGCCTATTGCAAATTGTTTGTATGTGCACTTGTTATAGCGCCCCTTCAAGCTCTCCCTACTCAGAGGCGCTCCCGAATGCAGAGCGGACACTGCATCGGAGTTTCACGCCGAAGCGCTGAGCAATTGTGAGTGAAGGACTTGCCCAAGGTCCCTACGCGGTTTGAGGGTGGATTCGAACCTCGAACCTTCCGGCTTCAAGGCAATGACGCCACCACTACACCACCGCGCCCCACAATGCATCTATAGCATGTAGGGTAGGCTGTGTGTGTGTGTGTGTGTGTGTGTGTGTGTGCGTGTGTGCGTATGTATGTATGTATGTATGTATGTGTGTGTGACCGCGAGTGTGTGTGTGTTTTCGTGCACTGTAGGCTATGCTATATATGTTTGTGTAACCGTATGCGTGCACATGTGAACGCGTGCGTGTGAACGTGTGTTTATGAGCGATTATGATGGTAGGCTAGGCCTATATGGTAGACGTATATCGCAGGTTGACTGAGGGACCTTTTGGCAGTGAGAGCGCTAGAGCGTCTGACTATTTTCATTATAATGATAATGATCTAGGTTTGGCTAATATTGTTATTTGAGCAGTTTCTGAATATCGTACAGCGTACCCTCGACTCAACCGGTTTCAGCCGGATTTTTCAGGCAGACGTTGCCGACTGTCAACCATCCAGCCATTCAAGTGACAACCACCCACCCCCGTCCGCCCCCTTCCCCCAAGGTATACAGTAGTCTGCTGTAGATCGTCCCCCCCCACACACACACCGATTGGCAAGGCGGGAGGTGGTAATCCGAGGCTTATAATCACCGGCATCAATGAAACGTTGCTGTAGACCATTGAAGGGCAAAGAAGACAAGCGAAATTGTTTTGACATGTGCATGCTGAAGGTCACCGTGTGTATTTGAACGCCTTTGAGAACAGGAGGTTGGAAGGACTCATTGAATCAGTGGTGCATACAAAACAAGGAGGGGGCGCGGTGGTCTAGTGGTGGCCATGGGCGCCCGCAGGATTTTTTGCAGGGGGGGTCAGTCAAGACCATGAGACTTAAGTTTGCCTAATTCATAAGTACATGGGCGCCGACTCTGCGGGGCCCGTGAGTGCTCAGCACCACCAGAAATTGGCCATGCGAGGCCCGCCTATGCATGGGCACCACCTGAAATCAGCCGGCAAGATGTGCTTTAAGATATTTTTCTCTGTTGCGATTGCTTATCTACCGTATAAAAATCATTCCTTCTTTAATATACTTTTAAAAATCTTAGTTAATAATTATTCTACCTTACAATTACTCCAGTTTTACCCCATATGGTAGTCTGAACTCCGTTGGTTCTCAGCCGATCAGCGAATAGGCTACAATGTACGAGGAAACCCCGAAATCCTTCTTATTCGATCCGCATCCGTAATTTCTTTTATTACGAAGGAAGGCGACGATTTGAATGACATTGTTTCTTTAGGCCTACATGTATATTGTATGAGATCCCGTCTAGCTATAGCCCGGAGGGCTAGCCAATGGGGATGAAGTGTTAGCGACTTCACTTTCAACGTCTCATTAGCCTATCCACTAAGAGAAGAAACAACTAAGAGAAGCGACATCAGAAAGAAAGCAATAGAGAAGGCTGGCTATGACGATCGCTAGAGTTCAACGAACTGACAGCACAAGGTGACATTATCCACTGACCGTGAGGTCAGTACTCAACTACTCATCATAGCTGAGTCGGCTAGGGGGTGCTTGTGGAACAGAAATCTCGTTACAAATTTCTGTCCCGGCGGGGAATTGAACCCCCGACCTCTCGGTCAACAGTCCAGCGCGCTAACCACTGTAGGCTACTATCGAGCACCCCCTATATTGTATTCATCCTCAATAATGTTCATCACTGCTCGAGAGTCACCTCCCAGCATCATAAAAGTGGGATATTTTTTGTCTGCGTTAACAAATCAGCCTTGACTAATTTGTCTTTCAAAACTATTTGAAAGACTATAAAAACTATTCCACAGTGTTAATATTGGCTCACTAAATAGTAGCCAATTGTTTGATTTCTTGTGCAAAATTTGAGTCTGTTGACCTAATTAGGGGAGAGTGCTCTAAGACTCCCATGCATACGAAGATTGTGCTTTTCTTCTGTGCGGATTCCAAGAGAAGTAGGCCTAGGCTACATGAATACAAAGAATGATCCAAAAATTTTAATTTGGAAGAACATTATTTTATTGAAGTCTTAAATCTTGTCTTTAAGAAAATAATTTAGATAATAGGAAATTTTGACAAGGATGCCAAAATGATAGCCTAAGATGCTACCATCGCAGTGTGGCAAGAAAAAATCTAAAATGGAGAGGAGCACATTCCTTCCCAAATTTGTTCCATGCTCGGTGCTGTGCTTCTCGGCGATCATCCTTTGGCCGCAAGTTCATCCCTTCATACCAGGACCAAGTCTCCGCCTATAAATAGTGGTGATTTCAATAAGTCTCCTATAAAAAAGGGTCCAAAAAATTTTCGCGCGCTCACGCGCGCATATTTTCACATACTTTTGGGCACCCCCACTTCTCGGGTCAACTCGGCGCCTATGCATAAGTATCCTAATTTTAGTCGTGGTCGGCCTATAATATGACATTCAATAGGCCTATTTAACGGCTAAATCCCTTATTGACAATTGATCAACCCTATTTCAGAACATTATGTTCTTGAGTGTCAATCTCATATATTATGTGTTTATAGGCCTACATGTATGTTTGTATGTAGCCAATGTGTTTATGCATGTATGTATGTATATAAGTAATGTATGTATGTATGTGTGCATGCATGCATGCGTGTATGTAGGCCTACGCATAAATACTTGTTATAGCGACCTTCAAAATGCTACTCGGACGCGCTCCCGACTACAGCGCAGGCACTGAATCGGAGTTTCACGCCAAAGCGCATATAATCAACTGCCAGTGAAGGGCCTGCTCAGAATCCCTGGAGCGGCTTGAGGTGCATTCGAACCCCGCAACCTTCCGGTTCCAGGGCACCGATCATAGCCCACACCACTGCCCCCACAAAATGCAGTCTCAATGGTTAAAGTAGTGTACACTTGCACTGTTCATTCAATTGGTTGTACTTACCGTCAAACCTTTCAGCTGATGACTTCCAAAACAACCGATAGTTTGCCTATAGCATTTCAGAGACTACATACGCTAGATACTGCAGCAGTGCAGCACACCATTTATTTCTCAATTTCAGGCTATTTCACAATAATTATTTCTAATCCTCCACTCATATGTGGAATCGGATCTCGAGATGAACTGATCTATAGTCTCTCTGTTTCCTTTCACAAGTCCACACAGAAAATCATATATTCAATATATAGGCTACGTATACACGAGTAGGGCATATATAAATATATATAATATATATATATATATATCACTGTCGTCTTAATAAGTAGTTATTCTGTCTGTTCTCTCTTTGTCCATGTCCTACAACTCTGACGGCACACCGGCATTGTGGGATGATATATTGCACCTCCCCATTGCAATCTCCGATTTGGAGAAAATCTGTCAACGACCAGATTTGAACATTGTGTATATATAGGTTAGTATTCGGAATATCGGGCTCAGAGTGCCAAGTCTCCAATCTCCACGATTGGCACAATAAATTATATCAGCTTGCAGCTGACCCTTCCCTAAGGTCAGGACCAGCTTTGAGTCTTTGATCGGCCTAATGTAAATAGGAGTTATATAGACAGACAGCTATGGTGGATGATGTTTAGAGTTGAAACGGCGTGGGAGGCAGGTGGAAGTGAAAATCACAAAAACTGCAAACGCTGGTGTTATCCATGAGTATAGTACAAGAATGTGTGTGGGGGGACTCGTTAGATGAGATCATGCATCGTCCTCTATATAGCTGGATATACCTTGAAAGGGAATAATAAGGCACAGGGTGTGTATGATGGGTGGGGGACTATATTAGACTTCGGTAGAAAGCATGACTGTTGACATACATCACATAAAGGTTATCAGGGTACCATCAATCTTACAAGTGGGCCTTGACGGGTACCTCTGCCAGTCGGTGTATCCAATAACCTTGATAACCGGTGTGGCTGAAGGGCTGGCTCTCTGCTCGTCTGTTCCTTTCCACTAGTGACTAGTCCACTTACTTACACATATAGGTCCTGTGACTGAGTAACTGATTCCAGTGTTGCCAAGTAATGTAGAGATAACCAGAAGATACACAACAAAAGTTGTATAAAGTAAAAGAACACAATGACTTGTGGTCATTTTTTCCAGAAAGGGTGATTATCAATATTTTGTCAGGATTTCCAGAGGGGGTCACGCGACCCCCCTTGACCTATGCTGCGGGCGCCCATGGTGGTGGCGCCGTTGCCTTGGAGCCGGAAGGTCCGAGGTTCGAATCCACCTCGCCGCGTAAGGACCTTGGGCAAGTCCTTCACTCACAATTGCTCAGCGCTTCGGCGTGAAACTCCGATGCAGTGTCCGCTCTGCATCGGTCGGCGTGTTTCCAAAAGCCTGTATGGCCCAACGCATACGATTTCCTATTGGGCAGTAATACTGGAAGAGGCGAAGACCGTAGGGGGGGGGAGAAGGTAGAAGTTGATGTTAGCAGTTGTTGGTCAAGCTGTAGTGTTGGCTATTAGCTTGACCAACAACTGCTAAACAACCAACGCAAAAATCAAGAATCTAATGACGACACTAACCCTAACACTAACCCTAACCGACCCTCACGACGCAAAAATCATAAGAATCTAATGACGACACTAACCCTAACACTAACCCTAACCGACCCTCACGACGCAAAAATCATAAGAATCTAATGACGACACTAACCCTAACACTAACCCTAACCGACCGTCACGACGCAAAAATCATAAGAATCTAATCTAATAACGACACTAACCCTAACACTAACCCTAACCGACCCTCACGACGCGAAACCTTACTTTATACGCGAAAAACACCTAGGTCTTCTATGTTATAACCATGCTTAAATTTAACGATAAAGAGCGCTAAAGATTACCTGTGCAAAATGTTCCTCCATACGTAGGGTCATTTGTAAGAAATTTTAAACGTTTTACATTGCAATTCGTCAAAAATCGTCAGAGCCTGCCGATCACGCACGTGTTGTTGATAGTCTACGAAGGGATGGGCCAGACATTGGGCCAGACATTGTACTCGACAACCTCCTCCCCTACGGAAATCGCCTCTTCCAGTATTACTGCCCAATAGGAAATCGTATGCGTTGGGCCATACAGGCTTTTGGAAACTCGCCATCGGGAGCGCCTCTGAGGAGAGAGCTTGAAGGGGCGCTATAACAAGTGCACATACAAACAAACAAACAAACAAACAAAGGAGACATCGATTGTGTCTATCTGAAGCTGAACGATTACATGGAATCATATACAAGTAGACCTATGATATAGGCCTACTAGGCTACTGTTGGCTACACACAGTCTATTTTGTGTGTACTATTAACTAAATATTTTTTCCCGAACTGATCAGAGTGCAATATGATAACAAGCCATGTGAGCATGGATGATTACAAATTATTACAAAAGTGGAATTCATGACATTATTGCAGTCATACAATTACAAGGCGCTCATAAAGTCCTAAATACTGGTCAGTTTACCAATGCCACCTTGCGAAGGAAAGGCTGAGAGTAGGAAGAATCAACCCCGAGTCCTAATTGCGGATCCTCTGATCTTAAAATTTGCTCTTCGTGCTAAAGACTGATACCATTCACCTGAACCTCTTATCCCGATTTACACTAATATACGCTCACCTTTCAATCATATTTTTTATCACTTCACCAGTTACTGTAGGCTACTGTTTGTTGCCCTGTCCTTTCACAGTGCATATTAATCCTATAATTGGCCAGTTCTATAAACAGTGTCTTAAACCGTCAGCATATACCATACTCTAGCTTTAGCTTAATCATGAAAATAACTTGATATTATCCACCCAATCACAAACTAACATACATGTAGAGGCATGACCACATATAATTCGTCAAACAAAATAGGTAAAGCAGGTCAGTCCACCTAGAAAGCTTAGACCTACACAAGCCTATAAGCCTAAACTCAAAGATGGCCGCAAGCAAATTTTACAAGATGGGACAGAACCTGATGGTGACAGCTCATGCAAGAGAACTTTGTACGAGTTGTAGACACAGGAGTCAGGAACTCATGATGAGAATTGCCGAGGGGGCTGGGAAGGTCAACTTAAGCCCCTAGTCTTTTTTAGGATACCATCTATAGTGGAGTCTTCATTGCATACCCAGTTCAGCATTATTCAACGTCTGAACCCCCACCCCCAGTTATTTTTTCTACAATTTTCCCATGCAATGTTCATTCATCTTTGAATTGCAGCAGAGGGTGAGAAAGACCTATACATCACGATTGAAGTGTACCTTCGGTGGGAGATGATCTGAACAAGCGTGGAGATCGGTTTCCCATAATAATTTCTATCTAGAAATCTCACTCTGCATTGTTTGCCTAAGATCCAAAAGGTCAACAACAATGTAGGTCACTTACTTGTTTAGAGGTCAGTGTGTGTGTGTGTGTGCCTCTTTAGAGGTCAGACTCTGTGCATCTACATGTATGTGTGAGTGCGTGTCAACGTGTTTACTATGTGTGTGCATGTGTGTGTGTTTACTGTGTGTGTGTGTGTCAACGTGTTTATTATGTGTGCTTGTGAACGTGTTTATTATGTGTGCTTGTGAACGTGTTTATTATGGGTGCTTGTGAACGTGTTTACAACTCCGGATGTCTAATCTTCAAACGACTCAAAACCCTTTCGTCTGCATAATAATTTTTTACAGTCGTCCACAAAGCATCATCATCATCAGAAGGAAGGCGCTTCTCAACAAGATCTCCGGCTTTTAATCAATGCAACATAAAGCCAGAAGCAGTTCACGTAACTTGCAACCTTCAGCCCAGACCTCTCGTCATATCCATTAGTAAACAGCTTACACCGCAATGTAAATGTACGCAAATGTATGCATATTTATGTAGATATTGAATGGCCTTGACCTTACTTACTTGTCTTCAACCACTGCTACCCGTTTAAATAGGCGCCGCGACATTTATTTAATTTCAGTATATATAAAGCGCCTCCAGTAGTGAAAACCATTCAGAAGCAATCCCAGTGCGCAAGAATCAGGTTTTGAGGAGAGAAGGAAGAAGAAAGACTGCAGACAGAATTGTAGAGCCAACAGAAGAAGGCACATGCAAAGATAAGAAGCCCAATTGAGGCAAATGATTGGGACTGAGCCATAGCAGTTCAATGGTGCTGAGGAACCAAGATGCCAAGCCTGTTGGATACACGAAGTGGTGGTGGGAAGAACCTGCGTGTGTTTATTCGTTTAATTTAAAAATGACAATTCCTCATGATAAACTGCACGTGGTTACACGTCAGCGGGAGCCATAAAGCAGGTGCCATTAGTTACTAAGACACAACATCACCTGGTCACCTGGTGCCGTCAGCTACTGGAGCTCTGGCGAAAGCCCTGGTGCATCTTCTCCAGTTGATCCTCTCCCTAGTCGCCTCTCTTAGTTCCTCCAGTCTCATGCCAGACTTTTCCTGTACTTCATCCAACCATTTCTTCCTTGGTCTTCCGCATCTTCTCCGTCCCTCACCGCATGCCGTCATCAGCTCCTTTTCCACAACATACAAAAGACACAACATACAAAACAAATACAAAGCTGGCAGCCAGGAACAGCGCCCACCCAAAACTCTAGTTTATGATGCTACAGAAAGTCTCTACTACAGACAGAGAAGGATAAGGATGTTAGTTAGACAGCCAGATATTTCTTGGCAAGATCCCCACTTGTCAGTAGAGATGAATAAACAAAGATTATTATTAGCTATTGTAATCACCATCACAGGTTTCCAGCTCACAACATAGAAGAGTAAAAGCTAGAGCAAGACAAGGTCTAGCCAATCAGCCACAACACTGTGTCCGTCCAACCTTACTTAAACTTACAACTTGTCACACCTCATTCGAAGCTTAACGAATTTACAACATCTGAATATCTTTTAATAAGGAATAGCAGATGAAGTTTATTAATCCACATAGTCATTGCAGTAGAGAAATTTACAAAATATATGATTCATAATTATGTTGACATCTGATGAGCAAGACATATATCCAATGTTAGTGCACAACCTAGGCAGTCCATCCATGCTTTGTATCGTTAAATGGTAATTACATCAATGCACCTTTATTAATCACACACACAATGAATCCAAAGAGAGCAGGGTCTGCGGTGCTCACATAATAATTTTAATTAGCTGATAAAAAAATAATCAGATGTCCTGTTTTCATTTCTTTACAACTGCTCATCAGTTGGCAAAAATCTAAAAATCTAAACTGCAGATTTTTGATTTGATGACAAACACACAAAAAACAGATAATTATGTTTACACAGTAAACGATCATATTTCAGAGCCAGACTTTAAGCGAGTAAACGACGTATTGGAATTATTAAACTCAGAAACGCTAAAGCAGTGCCACACACACACACACGACCGTTAGAAAAAAAGCCATAAACAACAAAATTGACCTCTCACGGTTCCCTATGCGCACAGAACACAATTCTATCACCATGACAACAGCATGAGCACAATGATGCAAAGTTTTCATAGACTCAAAAACTACATCAGAAGCACATATACATACCACCATACATACATGCGTATATAATATATATATAGTACTGCATGCATGCATTCTATACATGGGCATAATAAAGTGTGCACATATAGGTAGCGGAAAAGCCAGAGCTCATTTCAAATGACGTTAGAAGCCGTTATTAACAAAGAAACATCAAGTTGCAAAGTTCTACAAATACTTGAATAATAATGTGTTACATTTTACGTTATACAATATACATGTAACTAATCGAACATGATTAGTTCTGCCTCGTTTGGCCCCGGCTGATGTTGTGGTTGCTGGGGCTGACTGGCTGGTGGCTGCTGTGGAAGTCCTTGATGGTTGTAACCGCCCTGTGGAGGAGGAGCCACATTCATATAACCAGACTGCGGCTGTCCTTGCTGCGGCAGAGAACTGGCTATGCCTAGAGAAACACACCAAATACAACACATCATTATTAGAACTCTTATGACAACATCCTCAACATTGACAAAGTGCCTTGGACAATCAAGAAAAAACATACAAACAGGGGTATATGGATCATGGAATCAGACATTTTTTGGCACATTGGATCAGAACAAAATAATGCAGAAGTAGGCAAACTTATTTGACCACCAAGGCCATATTACAATTTTAAAAAACACAGCGGTCCTATAGGCTGCAGTTTTCCCCACATCTAGCCTTTAATGTAATACGAGATGCATCAATGCTGCAGAGTACATACCTTGCATGTTGTACGGTTGATATTCCACAGACGGTGCCGTCATATACACCCCACCCGGCTGTTGATTAACACCCGGTTGTTGTTGGTAGGCTGACGGGGGTCCGACCCCACTCACCATGTGAACAGGGTAACCGCCGCCCTGTGTCGGTGGCAAGTGATAGCCCTGGGGAGCATAGCCAGGACCCGGTTGGGTGTAGATGCCTCCTGGGGGAGCAGATGTTCCTTGGGGCATCTGCTGTGGCTGCTGCTGCTGCTGCATCTGGGGTCCAGATGAGACTGGCTGACCATGTCCAGACGAAGGAGGCATTGCTATGGATGGCTGGCCCCCTCCCTGGTACGATCCTGGCGGCACCATCTGGCCATGCATCTGGTGCATTGGAGAACCCTCCGTTGATCCAGATGGACTGAACGTCTGACCTGGCTGTCCATACACCTATAAACAACACAATCGACATCAACAATAACAACAACTACTTGAAGTAGATGTCTTGAAGGGGTGCTATAACAATTGTTCAGAATACATACAATGTCACACACACACACTGTGTGTGCATTGTCCTAATTATTTTCGAACCTCTAACTGAGCTGAAACCAGGAACTATATCTATCTTCAAATGATGGCCAGTTCAGCTTGTTACAAACAGTATGATACCTGCAAGAACTTAGGACCATTAACCCTTTAATGCCGAGATGGTAGTAAATGGTATGGGAAATCCTAAACCCTCCGGCATTAAAGGTTTAATGGCTATCTTCTTGCCTCTGCATTTGGTATCAGCGAGTTGGCAAGTGATCTCATCCTTCTCTCTGTGTTGCCTTATAATTTACAACCTTCCCACATTGCCAGTCAGTATGCCGATAATACATTGCCTGACAGTAGCTAATGTAGTGCAAATTTGTAAGGCAAGCCACATAGAGACTAGCCTAATGGTAAAGGTTAGTATTTTTCTACACAGGCTTGTGCTTTCTAAACAACAGGCAACTTAATTTAACTATACAGACATATTGTGACTGGTTTAAAAGTATATACCTGTGGATATCCATACTGCATCGCACGCATCTGTTGTTCCTGCTTCTGCAGCTCAAGACGTCGTTTCATCTCCATCTCCTGTTCTTGCAATCGTTGCAGTGCCAACTGACGCTGGTACTCAAGGTATTCCTACATCACAAGACAAATCAACATAATTTTATAATCCAAAGATGGTAAAGGCTACTCTATTTTCCACTTTCTGCTCAATCTAGGTAAGAAATAAAACGAAGAGAGCTTCACACATGAACTCGGAAACATACATTCAGAATTTCAAACACAAAAAATCAAATCTGCTCAAAAACAAATGCCTGCACATGAGACATGGTAATGAAAAAACAAACTGGACAACTGTAGTAAGATTTTCTTAACAAGCAGAGAACATTTACAGAAATGGTAATAAATATACATGAATTATCCAGCCAGAATTTAATACATACAAAAGCAGAAAAATCAATACAATAACCTTGTTTGGTTAAAGGAAATAGTTTTCTGATTAGTCTGATAATAAAATAACATGTAACATAAACAATTGGTTAGAGCTTGTAACACAGAAAGCAATAAAGGTAAATATTTGCTAAAACATTATCAAACACAGTGATCCTGCATCACCAATCATCGTGTCCAACTCCTCATCCAAATCCATGTCCATTAATATGTCCACTTCGCTAATAACAATTGACAGACCTGCTTCTTCTGGCGCAGCACTTCCAGTTTCTGTGCCATCTGGATCTGGCGCTGCCTTTCCAGTTCCTCTTGTTCCCGTCGTCGTTTCTCGTGATGTTCCTCACGCAGTACATCCAGTGCGTCACGAGCATCTTTCAGCTGCGTCAGCTTGTCCTGAAGAGTCTCGTAATGAGCTAAAAAAATTCAAGAAAGAGATGCAAATATCAGCACAAACCATTCAGCTGCTGCATAAATCCATCCATTCAAACCCAGATAAAATTTGACTCAAAACTAGTTTCCACAGAACGAAACAATGACTGTTGAACTTAAAATGTTCCACACAATTTTCATGGAAGCAGATATACTAAGGAAACTTTACCAGGTAACTCAAAAGTACACAGGAATTTACCAGTCAGTCAGTGAGACACCAAATGCAAACCCTTTCAAACCGTATAACTAAAATGAATTGCAGTACTGATGTCGAATTTAGGAGTTAGTTTCACGAAAAATACTCTCATTCCCTGTTTAATTTAATTACTTGTATGCTTAAATCAGAACAATTGAGGCCTGTTCAATGTACGCAGTTGCACACTGGAAATAAGGGGACCAGCCTTGTTTAAGTTGTTGCTATTGTAAGGCTCCATTTATACTTAATGATTAGCACAAGTTTGTTTGATTAAATGTCATGTTGATCAGCTGAATGAGACACACCAAGGCCACCAAGCTAATCAATAATTACATTCAGTATGATATCCACATGCCATGTAAATCCTTCCCATGCACCACCCTGAACTTTCCAAGGCAGGAAAACAATTCCTTGCTCATTCGACATATGGATAATTCTGAATGGTTTTAGTTTGTCATAGTATTAACACGACGAGTGATCAATGATCATCAGCAGCATGTTACCTCGAAGGTCTTCCTGTTCCTGGATATATCTCATGAGCTGTGGGTTCATGGCGTTTAGAGTCATGAACAGCGTTTGAACAGACGAGTCATTTGCGATGCTACGGCCGCGTTGTGAGTTGCTCTTCATTCGATTCACAAAGATCTCAATGCTGCTGCGAAGTGCACTCAGGAACTGTTCACGGTCGTCCGTCTCTCCGTTCTGCAGCTTCTGCCACACAAACAACGCGGCAAACCAACGTAACAGACATATATAACATGCAAATAATTAATTCATTTCGAAATTTATATAGCGTCTCTTCAAGAGATCTACTCAGAGGTGTTCCCAGCTCAGCCACAGCTAAAAAGTAGGATTTGAGCAACTTATAAAAAGTAATGATGCAAGAAAGTAAAATTCTGCTGTAAATCTATACAGTAACTAACAGTATCAAGGAACCAGCAACACTATATATGTTAGGATAAAATTGCAATTTCAAGTTTGCCGAGTGAACTCAAGGTAGCAAAGCAAGACAAATTACTGATTGTACACATGTTATGACGATCTTGAGCATTCATATAAACCTCCACTGACCTCTTCCTCTTTGGCTGGATAAGAAGCAGCAATGACATTGGTTGAAGAAGTCTTCATTTCCGCGATAGCAGTCGGCGCCGATGGTTGCGTGTTAGATGCTTTGATGTCGACGCTCTTCTGCTGCCAGTAGTTGCGGTTCAGATATCGCGCTAACTCCGGGTCCATATCGCTCGTGTCAATCATTGGAGCAGCAGTCGCCGACACTTTCTAAATTAACATCAGCAAACATGACTTTTAGTTCAACTGCACGTCTTATGAGATCAGTATTCATTCATGTCATCAGCATTTTAATATGCGTGGCAAACTTTCAGGAGGAAATATCAACAGACTTGCCTTTCTGACACATACACTTCTTGTGGGGCGCGGTGGTGTAGTGGGTATGTTCGTCACCTTGCAGCCGAAGGGCTGCAGGTTCGAATCCACCTCAAGTCGCCATGTAGGGACCTTAGGCAAGTCCTTCACTCACAAAACTCCGATGCAGTGTCCGCTCTGTAGTCGGGAGCGACTCTGAGTAGCGAGCTTGAAGGGGCGCTATAACAAGTGCACATACAAACTTCTGTTTCCATTACAAAACCTGGTGATCCTACCGAGTTGGGGTTGTCAAGAATAGAAATAACAAACTGTGACTCTCAGTCGAATGCTAGATTTTTAAAAATGCCTATACCAACAAAGGTTTCTAAGTAGACTGCCTATAATTTATTGTTTGCACGTTGCAGAAATTTTATATTTATGAGCAACCACAGTTTTGATTACTTGTTCAATTCATTCATTCCAAAAATTTATACAGCATATTTTCAAGAAGCCTACTCAGTGACATTCCAAGTCCAGAAAAAGAAAGGTTTTGAGGAACTGATGAAAAGCAGGCAGATTATTCAGAGGTAGTAAGCGCATTGCAAGCCCAATCCAAGTGGATAATTAGCCATGGCTGGCTAGAATTTACACGCTGGAGGCACCCACTTGTGTTCATGTAAGGTTTAAGTCAAAATCAGAAATCTTTACAAAACTGAATCTGTAATCATCTGAAAGCAGTGCTTCTTATAAATATATGTTGTAATGTCTTTAAGAAAACAGGACAGCGAATAAAAACAAAATAGCGAGTCAATAGCGATACATAAACAAGCAAAGAAAGAGAAAGAAACTATCATCTATAGACAAACCGAAGGCTGAGCATAAATTGCCGATGGATTGTCATTTGTAGCTGGCTGCTGTCCATATCCACCGAAATTTCCTTGCTTCATTCGATTGCGCTACAAATTCAAAATTCAAATAAAATTCAGATTGTGCACAGGATTCTTCATTTCTATTCGAAACCACCTAAAATAATCTGGTCTATAAACATCGTTTGTCGCTGTAGACAGCAGAAGCAGCAATGACAAAGTAAGATTTCGGTGAATTCAAGCAGTAATGCAGAAAACTTACTTATATAAATCATTTTAGCTTTAATAAATAACAAACACCTAAGAATAGTAAAAACTTATAATGACATCGGGACAGAATGAAACTTGCTTGCACATCAACATCTTCCTTAGAATCAATTATGCATGCAACACAGCAAATGTTAAATAGCCACAGCTGGCTTAGTGCAGTTGCACATATTTAGCAACCAATTTACAAGTTATGCTTTAAAAGTCTTCATTTATACAACAATAGTAGAATTGCATTCTAGCAAATATTGAAACTGTCATTTGCATATATAACCCATTAACAGTCAAATTCTCATACCAGCAACTGAGATATTTTAATTTCACTCCTTACTTTCTGACTTCTTATCCTAGTTTTGCAGCTATTGTGTCTGCTCCTTGGCTGGTGGGCCTAGATGTTAACATTTTGCATATTCTGTTAAATAAATACTTACAAAAAATTTGATGGTAGATTCGAATCTCAAAAACTGGTTTCAAATCGAAGACATGAGAATAAATTAGTGAAGATAATGCGAATTGAACTCAAGATACAATACAGTGAGTTTGCATGCGGTTCGCTAAAGTATATACTTTCTTGCATTACTTTACAATGAACACAAAAATTAACGACAAGCTGTATTGTACTTTCAAGTCACTTTATAAAAGTGCTAAGCAAAGACCAATGACAATGCAGCTGAGTTTTATTTCACCTCTTTCTCCTTAGCCTCTGCCTCACTCTGAGAGAGGGCCAAGGCCAACTGAAGTTCCTCCTCCTCTTGAATCTCCTGCTCCGTGCGAGCTGGTGGCGTCTTTGAGAACAATTAAAATAAAAGCACACTTTAACACACAATTTCCAACATAAAAGATTAATGCACTGCATGATTACGAAAAATCACAAAAAACTAACGAAAATGCGTCACAATTGCAGAAAAAGTGTCTAAGACATAACAAATTATATTTTTATGAACACGTGCTTTTGCCGTTAGTGGTTCATAACTGGTGAATCACGTATAATCTCATACAATGTATATCAATCCATTCACTATCATGAAAGTCAAACACATTTTGAACCAACTTTTATGAATAAATTCCTGACTTTTAAACTGCCATTCAGAGGTATATAACATAAATTTATCGTGGCACATAAAAAAAATTCTGCAAGCAAAAAACTGCACCTGTGACTGCTTGGCCAGAGAGCTGCTCAGGTATTCTGATGGCAGTTCGTCCTCTCCAGGTTTCTTCTCGCCAGTAGGTCTTCAGTTCAGAAGAAAAAAAATCAAATTTCACAGGTTAACATTTGGACACAAAACAGCAAAACTTAAAGATTTCTAACAGATGTCAGAGCACGAATATTGTATGTATTACGATGACATGTCTATCTCCAGCTGCTGACAGCAATATACACCATACAAGTATACACTCACTATACAGGCTTCCAATTGTTGTCCTGGGAAAGAAGGAGTTCAGAACTAGACTATGCAGATAATATCTGACCAATGGCCAGTGTCACCCATCCCCCCCACCCCAACTCTGGCTCGTCAACCGATCAAATGGGAAAAACGACAATCATGATCACCATGAACAATCTTCCAGCACTAAAGCGTATGTACATGGCATATGTTGCAGAGAGTATTTCATTGGCGGAGAAAAATACTTCAGCAATACAATCCATGCATTTCATGTTCTGCCATCCACATTATAGAATAAAACATTTACTGTGATAGTTCATCACGTTCAGAGTCTCCGCACCAATCAGTGCGGATGAAATTAACTTAAAAAGATCTTTATCTTAAGAAATTTTTGAAACAGAGTTCATACTTGTTGATTTGTTCAAAGCAGCTGTCACATACTCTCACTTCCTTCTCAATTCCAAACTTCGGAATAATGGAATTCCGACCTGAACACTTTGCGCAGAACACTTGACCACAGGCACGACAATGGTGCTGTAACATAATTATGTTCATGTGAAACAAATGCTTTCAGAATTTATTAAGGTACAAAAACAAAGTTTTTTTAACAAACCTTAATGGTTATGAACTCAATAAAAATAACACATCTTAGTGAAAAATGGTTACAATGTTAATTGCAGACTACAACAGCGTCAAAATGGCGACAAGTGTTGTGTGACTAAAAACATAAATTCCGACACACAGTCTAAGGAACTTTTCAACCACTGTGAACAATGCATCATGTCCCAATCCATCTGCAAAAAACATGCTGTGACAGAGCTAAGAGGATCCAATAATAAAGCAGAGCATGGCTGCATTTTTCACGGACAATAAAGACCACCTGAAGAGATCTCAAGATTACCTTTCTGTTGAATGTCGTAAAAGTGACACGGCATCGGTGGCACAGCTCTCCATCTCTCCAGTCTGGAGCCTTTTCCGCAATGAACATCGCATCAGATTCCTTCAACGCTGGGAAGACAAATCCTAGAAATTCAAAGACAAAGCAATCAAAAGGATGCCAATGGGATGAGAGTATCGCACATCAGCCACACAAATTCAGAAGCAAACATCTTTTACCACTACATCCACACAATAGAACACATACAGTGTACTATATGCAGAGAAAACAAATGGTGACTGAAAAGCACTAAAAATTGCTAGCAGTATACAACTATACATAACAGTTGCTTAAACATTTCACTCTGTCACAGAAACATAATTTTCACTTTTGTTGTTCAACATCTTCACTTTCATGAATCTACGTAGTCACTTTTCACTTTCATCAATCGGTAACCAGTGATAGATAAGATGAACATGAAACCTTCAGCCTTCATTGCAGTAAACGTCTCCTGTACAACTTTGTACGAAGGTTCATTTCGAAATGCCTGCGACCAGACTTGAATGAGCTCAACGATCTTTGCTTTGACTGGATCTTGTCGCTTCTGCAGAAATCAGCAAAACACAAATCAATAGATTCACAAATACTATATTTTCATCGTCATCATCATCATCAACAACACCATCAACAATCACTCTTCATGGCAATTCAGTCAGTTAAGACTTTAAAACAAGATAACACGATATGCTACTCCTTAGTCACACTCTGAAGCTCATGCCTCATTCACAGGCAGTTCTATTTTCAATTTCCTCAATGCTTTATAGAATTAGCACAGTAGTGCAATACAGCAACCAATAGTGAAGCCAGAAAATGGTTATTTTCTAAGATCAAAAGAACTGGTGAAATAAATGTTAATGCAAAAAGCACAGCATTCCGACCACATGATACAAAAAAAGGTAACCTTAGCTTGGTCTTTCATGAAGTCCATGAATTCTCTTGTCGCAACTTCGATGTGAACAATCGATCCACAGTTCTTCACAACGGATTCAAGCAGCTGCACAAATTCAAACAATGAAGATTATTTAAACTTAAACTCCTGGAATACAATTCATTATAGCATTTTAGCATTTCAGATGAGTTACATGAATGCACAAGAACATAATGCAACAACATTTGTCAGTTTCTATATATATTCTGGAAACTCTATGGAGTGATGAAAGTAAAAGATAACTTGAACATATTCAAAACTAAAATCCATGTTCACCACTATATAGGCATGCTCTGCAAAACATCAAAAGAAAGACAAAAGCAGTGCATAATATGTATATAATTTCAAAGTACCAAACCAGCGTTATATTAATAAGAATGCATTACCATCAGTTGTCTTCCAAGGAAATAACCTATACTATAGGTATCAATATGGGATCAAGCAACTCCTCTCCTATTATAAGCAAATTATGCATTCATTCGTTAGGCACTCAAGTGGCATATACTGTAAAGCAAAATAAAAAACCACAGTTCAAAATAACTGAATACAATTAAACTCAATCAGTTACCTGCAATGCAAACTTGGCAACATGTGGATTCTCATTTTCAACCTTTTTCCTGATGCCTTGCAGAGCATAAATCGGTCTGAAATCAAGGAAAGTATCAACAGATGTCAACACTCAAAAATCAGCGAACCTTCTTTTTGGGACCTGCAGAGATTTGATATTCGATTAAAAAACTAATTGGATGCCAGAATTTGATTCAATTTGAAAATGATATCATGATAAGATAAATGCTCTTGGTTTTTAAATTCTAGAATAGTTATTTGTATCGTCTTAATTCTGCTAACTCGCTTTTAAGGCTAGTTTGAAATATAGTTAATCAATGTCAATATCATGTGCAAAGAATAGCATAAATGACCAACAAAGTTTGTTATAATAGGAGCACATTATCTAAGAACATGGCAAAACAAATTCCTGACAGGTCTTATTCATAATAAATTGTTTTCGAAGGAATGCATCATTTGATAACTTACTGGACATCACCTTGTCTGATGGCATCACAAATTTGTATGACACTATCCCAATCGGGATCAAGAAGAAGCTTACTTGTAGCCTTCTCTGGAACAAAAAAACAGCAGCACCATAAACTAAAAAGCTCTGAGCACATCCTCACAAATGCCTTTAGATTTTCAAAACAATCGACAAGAATTTCAAGACAAAATATAATGTCCCTCGGGTTTCACTAGTAATTATCTTGCCTACTTCAATTAGCACTGTCAACGGGCCCCCAAATGCCCGGGTACTCGTTCGTAGGGTCAGGTCCATAAATCAATATCTGAAGCCCGGCCAGAGAAGCATAATACGTGAAGTGGGCATGTATACGCTACCACAGCAACTGTGATTGACTGCTTAAATTTCTGGAGAAATGAGAGTGCGAAATGGAACAAAAGAAAATCAATCTAAATTGGTAGGTTCATTCGTTACTTAATGAAATTTCTTCAGTAATCATTCCACTAGGTGCAGTGTTTACTTTCCACTAGAATCTGGGATGGTCACTTATAAATGCGACAGGAGTTGAATGTAACAGTTAACAATGAGAACTGCCAACAAGGAACATAACCACGACCAATCAATCAATCAATCCAATCAATCAATCAAATATTTTTATTTTGCAACCAGTATACATGAAAGGTTCACACATCGTTCACATTGGCTACAAAAAAGGGAGGCCCTAAAGGGATTTTAAAAAATCCCGCTGTCTAGGGACACCAACTATTAATGAGTTGACGATGCAAGGTGGCCATGACGAAGTCTTTGCAAAATCAACACAGTGACTGACAAAAAAAGATAAAGCAACTTATACTAGAGAACGGAAGAAAAAAACAAAACACAAAAAAACAAAACCAATTTTAAGTTAACAACAGTAGTATAGAATGAATAAATGTTGGCACTAGCAGCTTATAAACCAAAAACCAGTTATGTACACAATAATACAGTCAACATGCAGGCAATACAGATTATCTGCGGTCTTTAACCCATAGCATTGTCACAAAGAAATATGACTAAAATTTTTCACCTAGCCTACTTTCTATTACGCAACAGCTAATTGCAAAAAATCGCAAAAATTTCCTTTAATACAATAGAGACTTATACATTAAATTAATGAGTTCATTGAAATCTGTTAAAAACTTTTAAACACTCTCATTTTGGAATGAGCGTGAAGTTGAAGAGAGTGAAACAGCAGAAATAAAATCCACAGACAGTGCGACGTCGTAAACGTCGCATGACAATACACACCAAGCAGGCGATCAAATGGACCAGTCGACCTCGCAAACATTTCTCCTTTTAGAGTTTAGAGGATACGATTTCCTACAATTATTTATGAAGAAAAAGTTAGAACTCAACCAACACAAACACGTCAGTCGCTATAATTTAATAATTTTATTCATCATCAGATGACCTTCTCTCTGCTCTGAACTTTCAATAGAGGATGCTCATCTTTTATGATTTTATTAATAAAATTACGCCATGTTCGTTAAATATTTTTCTTCCACAGATCACAAAAATGCTCTTAACGGTGACACTTTTCTTCTACAAATTTATTTTAGATTTGAAGAATCTTTCATGCATTTATTTTTTTCGGAAATAAAAAAGTTTGGCGAGCTACAAGGTATACTTTTATTTTTGTAACTGCACATCCGATACTTAAATCGTTTACCGAAGTCACTCAGAAGAGAGTGCATCTTAGTCATTGCTCGTATTTATATAGCGCATAACTAAACAGAGAGCAATCGGCACTAACAGTAACAGTCATAGCATGCGATAATTACTTACATTCTCAAAAGTCATTAAGCAAATTAGAAGCAAAGGTTTAAGTTGCTGACTTTTTAACCCTAAAACAGCACAATTACGTGGTTAGAGAGGAATTATGTGGTTTAATAGAGCAAGAGCAGATACGACGCTAGCATTCATTCATTCATTCATTCATTATTAGAATTTATATAGCGCCTCTTCAAGAAACTACTCAGAGGCGCTCCCAGCCCAGCCACGACTAAAGAGAAAAGATTTAAGAGACTTGAGAAATAAAGATTGACTGGTCAGGTGGAGGAGATGGAGGTTTGAGGGGAGGTCATTCCAGATTGACGGCCCCACAACCGAGAAGGCTCGGCGCTGTCTGGTAGCTAAGCGAGCCCGTGGAACAAGCAGTTGTCCCTTTGCAGCGGAACGAAGAGCCCGACGCGCTTCAATGTCAGAGACTGGACGACAGAGGACGCGCAGGTAAGATGGAGCACAACCAAGAATACAACGAGAAACAAGGGCAGCAATTCGGTAATGGATGCGTTGGGCTAGGCCTATTGGCAACCAATGCAGTACATCACGCATGTAACCAGAGACAGACGAAAATTTAGGAATTCGTCCGATGAGGCGGGCAGCAGAGCGCAGAACCCGATCTAACCGTCCCAGAACCCCAAGGGGAAGGCCAACAAGGATTGAGCAACAATGGTCAATACGACTAGTTACAAAGGCGTGAACAAGCACAACTAGCGCATCATGAGAGAGAGAGCGAGCAATCACTCGGAGTTGACGAAGCTGATAATAACAGCTTCGAGCGACAAGATTAACATGCTGGGTGAGACTGAGTTCACAGTCAAGGGTGACACCCAGGTCGCGGACCGTGGAAGAGAAAGTAACATCCGGGAACAGTTCAGCTAGCAGAGGCAGATCAATATTCCCAAGTGGCCGACGGCCACCTAGCCAAATGAATTGAGTCTTACTGGGATTTAAGAGATGAGACTGAGTCAGTCAACCACCTATTATAATAGCACGACCTATTCAAATATCAAAGATCCACATAATCTTTAAACAAAGTTACATTATTTGTGCAAGGCTATTAGTTATTGCAAGAGACCATGCCGAGCCAAATCAGTTAATGCAAAGCGCTGCTGAAGCATCAAAAAGGTTAACCCAATTTCAGGCAGGATAAGAAGTGAGGCAAGTGTACAAGTGTACTGAAGTTGTACAATAACTGGTTAGGCCACATTGGAATAGTTAGGCCTTTAAAAAAATGTTGTGTTTCCGGTAACAGAGCTAAAAAATTGGGTAGGTAGGTCGGAAAATATTTTTATTTTGTAAAATATTTTTATGCAGTGACTATCCGAAAAAGTATACCCCACTAGTCTTTTTTGCACGCTGAAACATAGTACGTGTTCTAAGCAAGTATAAACTGCCTATTTCCCCGACTGTCTGCACCTAAAACTGCTCTAGAAACAGTCCTATTAATTTCATTTTGTTGACATCTCTTATGTTATGTCAATACAAATGTTTTTTTTTTTTTAAAAATTTAATTTAAATTTTTTTTTGAAAAAAAATTTTTTTACAAAATATTTGGGTCGCGGCCGTAAAAATGGGTCGGTCGCGTTACCGGAAACACAACAATTTTTTTTACGCCTTATGGAATGGTTCCATATTTGAAACAGGACATGGAAAAACTATAGAATATTAAAAGAGCTACAAAATTCACTGGATCCACAATGATTTGAGCAATGAAGAAAGGCTGGAAAGGTGTGATCTAACAACATTCAAGAGAAGCGCGTAAGATTATCACTTTAAACATTAAAGGAAGCAGTACAGCAGGAGTTATTTTATTTGTCACCAAACAAATCAATTGAGGTCACAGGTACAAATGAGTTATTTAAGAAACTGAAAGGAACAGAAGGAACTGAAAGAAAATGAAAGGAACTGAAAGGCAGAAAGACTTGAATGCAGGAGTTGTGGACTTGTGGAATGGCTTGGATGAGAATACACTAGTTACTAGTACACTGCAGCTGATTACACGTCCTCTTAACCAGATAGAATCCTTGTTAATTTAAAGCCAATTAAATAATTGATCTAATAGTTGCATAAAATTCCACATTATTTTGTTTGAATTTTTTGGGAATGGAGTGATAATTTGATAAAATTTAATGGCTGAAGTCATGTGCAGCTTTGTGCACCCTAAGTCAGCAATCAAAGACTTCAAAGTTCAAATTCAACGTTAGCAAAGGTTCAAGTTTTCTGCACCAGTCCAGTACAATTAATAAATAAATGCTGTTTTTCTTGTCTCTTTTATTGTCTGCCTACCTTGCATAAGAAAGGTGTTCATTATTGCTTGATAGGCATTATAGCAATTTTAGGGCACGAAACTTGCTATGAATGCAACAATTATCTGGTGTTATTTTATTATTATTTAGGGAGTATTAAACAGTGGCATTAACAGCAACTGAATAAATAAAATCAAAACTTGAGCTATAATAATATAATTTGAAGTTTAATGTGCAAGACCTTGGAAAAACTTTTGTGTTGATTAAAATATTCCGAGAGAAAAGAAAAGTTAGATTGCTATGGTGCCTGTAGTGGTGAAGAATGCTGCATGCAATCATCAAGACGCTGCGGATGAATGCATCATGAATAGCAGGCTCCACTTGGATTTAACCTGACCTTGAAGTTAAATCGTCAATGAAATGAATAAATGTTGAATACATTGATAATACAGTTCTGCACGTAACATGCCATCTCTATAGTCTATATACAATTGTACAATTGCACATGTATGTGTATACTTGGAACTGATCTACAATTTGAGACTATTGCAAATTGAAACAAATGATTGTATGGATCACGAAGCTCATATAGATTCATCTTACTCTGCGACTTGTTAAAATCCTGCATTCGGAGAATTTTTGTAAACTAATTGTTAGCATGTTATGGACTCCTGAAGTAAAGTATTATAAATAACAAGCCATAAACAAGTAACATGAGTCTACAGTATGGTTTTAAATCTTTTGACAAAAATAGAATAACAGTCTTTATTTCAAATACATCAATGACAACATTTTTACTATGTCTTTATTTTGGCTTTCTGCCTTTTCCTGCCGGCCTTTTATTTCCTTTATTTCCTTTTTTCCCCTTTTTCTTGTCCTTTTTCATTGCCATCTTCTGCTTTTTCTTGTCCTTCTTCATTCTTGGGTCAACAACGCGATAGTGTCCCTTGACTCCATCTGGCCGGGATGCTCTCCTTCCAGTCGTAGTGTGTTTTTTCGCAACAACATAAGTTAGACTCCTTTTCTGTGGCGTCAATAAACCGGCCTTTTTGTAGATCCTTTCAAACACAACAGATCACACAGTCAAGCAAGCACCTTAATCTTCATGCACATTCTAGTCAAAATCAGACAGACACTCTTAATCAGAGAACAATACATTGTTAATCCTTGAAGAACATTACAGACAATACAAGAGGCAAAGTGGAACCAAAAGAGTACTACACAAGGTTTCCTATCATTTAATAGTTGTACTTCTAATCTCTCTCTCTCTCTCTGTCTGTCTGGGTTTAAAGCTATGCGTAAAGCGACATACTGGATGCATACATGGATGCCACACACTTGTTGAATGTACATTTTACATTATTATGGACAAAAGCAGTTTCGTCAGCCTTTTGATAAAACAAGGACTTCTACCAAAAACATTTCAGACAAAAAGTCCAAAGTTAAAACAATATTTAGTGTCAAGTCAGAAATACGTCCGAGTGATCTTTGATCCTTGCTCATCCCTTACAGAAGCAAACACTGCATTCGATCTATGAATTCTATTCTCATTCTTGCTGTGCCTCACGTCAGACTGCGTCGTGCTCAGTTGTTCTCACCAGTTAATCCAAAGCATTGGAATTCTGGTACCGATACTTTGTGCCTAAACAAAGTGCCACTAACGAGGTCATTATACCAAATTAGCTGGACTTCATTAAATAATGGAAACAAGCACACAAGAAAAACATGATCGCAACTTACTCTTTTGCGCTCTTCATTTTCTCTCTCTCGGACATTTCAATGTTTTCTGTCGTCGCTTCGGCCTTCTTGCGCGCTTTTTCCAAGCGCTTCACCATCTTTAAACAAAAACACGCAGTTCATAACGAATTAGAAAAACATAAGTAACAACAGTAATTAATGCAACAGATGTTGGCTATGTTCCTCATTCAAAAATCAACTTTCTAGTCCCATGGTCTTTAATAAGGTTTGGCAACTACCTGGTAGTCATTTCCAGCATGTACCCTAAGCATGAAACAGTCTTCCCAACTATTTGACGAAATACATTCAAATCACGGCTCTTTATCTTTTCAAAACATCAAATGACTATCATTGAGGGTTTGAACTCATGTCTCATGTATAGCATCATTTCCTTTTGGTTTGACTGTGCCATGGCAAAAGTCATCCATTATTAGAATTGTCGTCCATTTTATAATTATTGTCATAATCATCCATCCAGTCATTCATCATTACAATTGTTGTCATTATCATTTAATTATCAAAATTGTTACACTGACAATACCTTGCGCTTAAAACAAATCACATTACCTTGTGCTTATAACAAATGACTTTACCTTGTGCTTCTTTCGAGCTCTCGCTTCAGCAACTTTCTTGATTGGCTGAACGTCGATTGCCTTCTGACGTTCCTTATACATATCTATTTGCTCCTAAATTCACAAGAGTAATGATCAGTGTTATATTCTCTGTCTTTAAATATAAAATAAAAACCATTTACCAGCAGCTCATTATTTACTTCCCGCTCCAAAGTTTTACCCAGATATATCACTCACTTGACAGAATGCACATTTTCCACAAAAGCAGTAACCACAAAACAGATTTCTATCCATCCATCCATCTATCTATCTATCTATCTATCTATGGAATTTATATAGGACCCCGTAAAGATAATTCAGAGGCGTTCCTGCCCCAAGCATGAAAAAACAGTTTCACGATATCTTGAACAGTTTACATGAGTATAAATGTTTAAATTACACAATGAATAATAGTAGACATCACATAGTAAAGCATATCCAACATTTGAAAAAGGATAAAAACTTCACTCTACGGCTAAATATTAAAGACTTAAGGACACTGACTTGATACATTAAAACACGAATCTGCAAGTTTGAAGAGACAAACTGACGATTGAAAGATGCATAAATACCTTTGTAACTGGCGTCTGCTTGCGACAATGCAGCTTCTCTTCCTTCATAAACCATTCGGGTAAGCCGTCATCGTTGCTAACAAACCTGAAAAGATTTTTCGATACTTAATAGAGCTTTTCACAACTTGGATAAAATAATGGACAGAATAATGATGAATTATGTACACATAGATATCTATTGATAAGTGACATGTCATGGCCTTTGCTGTGTTGCAGTGATCAGCCACTTACCTACCGTCACAGTCAATAGAGGGTTACCCAGTTTATTCTCCATCTTAAATAGGCAGTTAAAACAAAACCCAATGCATCCAAAACAGTACATCTATAAACTAGAATTCCACTAAGTATTTGTAACTTTATTGTATTATAGCATTCACAGTCTCTTTCCAAGACATTCCCAAACTGGTTTTTACTCAACTCCAACTTAACTATAATAAAAAAAATTGCCATTTTCCAAATGCAAAGTTTACACAGAAGTCACCAGTTCCCAACCCTTTTCACAGTAAAGCACTCTTAACCTCATTAAAGGTAAATCAGTCAATGGCACATGGGTAATTTTTTTTATTTTTCTTCGAGTAACGTTCTTGTGTTCAAAGACAGTGCTGCAACTATTTCTACATCACTCCAAGTTTAAATAAATTAGCAACTTATGTCAGTATTGATAATCAGCTCTTTTCCATATTTTTGACATTCGGCTATTCCACTGCAACACACTTAAAGCAGGTTCACGGCACCCTTGGAAGGCGCCGCACCTGGAAGTTTTCCAGGTTGGGAAACACTGCCTAAAAATAAATAGAAGTACTGACATAAATTGGGTATATATTTAGAAGTGAGAAAGAGACTGTCCCTACCCTGAAGTTAAACCATCTCTTAGGTCAGCATTTACTTTCTTTAAAATACAATATCATCATGCTTGTCATACTTTGTTGCTAAAAAACGTTCATCAGTCAAGCAGTTGCAAGTAAAAAACTAAATAATCACCTGTTATATGACAGTTCAATCAATTCTCGTTTCCTTTTTCCACTTCTAATAATTTCCTCTCCTAAAGCCAACTCGTACGGGTTTAATTTGACTCTTTTTTTGACTGAAACCAAGAACAATATATCACAATTTTAAAATGAAGCATAGATGCATGGTGCTATATAGACTGAAACAGGAATCATTCTCATTCTAGCACTCAAACGTTCCTCGACCAAGGACAAGCATCTTATCCGCATTTTATAATTAATTCAAAAGAAGTTAAGGACTCGGAAAAGGCTACACTTTGGAATGAACAGAAAACCTTTGCTATTATGAGTTCACTTTTAATTTCAAGTCAACCTAATTTTTTATGCCAATAAGAGACTATTTTGGATTTTGCATCTTGACTACAACAGAAAAAGTTTTTCAGTTTTTCATAAAATTTTAATTAATCAACTTTATATGGGCATTAAAGAGGTCACAGATAACACATACTTTGAATAACTGTTCTTTAATTGGAAAGGAATTATAATTATGAGGGAGTTTAAAATTCATAAATACAAGAGTTCAACAATAGTATTCCTCTTAAATTCATCCCCTTACACTTGTACGTACCCAATTCAGCTGAATCATCTTTTGTTTCCTTTCTTTTTCTCTTGCTCGTAAGAGCACCTTCATCACTGTCATTATCATCGTCACTGCTGTCATCAGAGTCACCGCTGCTTGAGTTGTCATCATCTTTCTTATCTTGCTCTTCCTCTTTTCCAACCCCTTCCTCCTTTTCCTCATCATTCTCAAATTGCATCTCACTTCCCTCAGAGTCCATATAACCTACAGAAATGAAACAACTAAAAATCACAGGAAACAAAGTAAAAGAGAATAAAATGTAAAATCTCTTTCATGTAACATAGTTAAAAAGTAAAATTACCCAACTGAACACTTTATTATTAGAAAGCAGACATTATCATTAGAAAGTAGACATGACCACATTAAAAAGCCGGTTGTTATAAAGGCCTTTGAAGGGCTCCATATTTCCTGGGTTAATGCAAGAAAGGTGTTGTCCTAATTCCTATGCACACGGTCAATGCATCACTGCCGACTTTGATGCTTACTTTCTGAACTTTAAATGCTTGGTGACTGAGAAACACAACCAACTAAAGATCTAGATTACATTACATACATTACATACAATCATACATGAATAAAAACAGCTGCAGCAAAGTCTGACAAATAACATAACAATATTTTGGTAATTATTCTCATGGCCTGCAGCTAGTCAAAGAGAGAAAAGAGAGAGAGCTGGAAGGCATCATCAGTTTGTGTACTAAGAAAAACTTTGAAGCATCGTTGAGCTAAACGTTGAGACTCTAAACATTTATCAGTAGCTGCCATATTGTGCCTGAATTTTTGTTACGACAGGCACAGCAAGAGGAAGTAAGAAACCTATATTTTTCAACTTAATGCACAACAAAGAAGAAGTCCAACTTACTGCATAGGATTAAATCAGCATTACACGTACATACTTCTCCTTGCATCAATCCATATATACGCTAGCCATTCGTTTGATACAAAAATCAAAGATAAGAAGCAGCTGGCAAACACATGCTTTGAGATATTTTACATAAAGGTTACAACTTAAAGTGTATAATGTATATACCTTCATCATCTGAATCAGATCCTACATCCTCCTGATCACTGACATCAGCAAGCTGATTCTGCAATTAAAAATTAGACAACATAATTATGAGGGCAAGAAGACAAAAGGAAGACAGAGAATAACGTAATTGAACTGGATGACGGACCATAGAGAGATCGGCAACATGATGGATGGCATTGGTGCCATTGGACATTAAAACCTGCCTAGTAAGTCAGAGAATCAAAATAAGAATTTGTCTGTATTCCATATAACATGCATATGAAGTTTTGCACAGCATACTTTAAGACTCTCGAATTTTGCTGAAAAATGACTATCTTACAGACCTAGTGCTTTAGGAACAATTTTAGCTGTTGTTTCATAAAAACCACACATCTTGAATAAAACCAACATAATTATAGAATATAGATAAAACAGCAGCAGTGTTAAAGATAAAAAAGTGAGACTATACACAGCTGGCAACTGGTAAAGCAGTCATGGCAAACTAGATTTGCCGTGACTTTAATTCTTACCTAGCGTATAATTCTGAGGTCAATGTTCTAAGGTTACCTGTTTGGTTTTCAGAGAATTTAAGTTGAAAAGCTCGATGTCATCAAGTGCTTCTATTCTGTCTCCCGGTATCACCATGTTCAGCTTCAACTTCTCTCTAAGTTTTCTCTTCTCCTTCAATGACAGCTTTTTCTTCCTATCCAAAGAACCATCAGGATCACCAATCAATTCAGCAAAGTAACTTTAGCTAAATCTAACTCATCACAACAGCATATTTTCAAAGTAGTTAAGAAACTGCTATATATATATGTTCTTCAAAATGCATGTCTTTTATACAGAACATTTAATTATATTTCACATGCTACAGAACTCCTTGAAATAACATACTTCAAAGGCAAAAAATTGACTCAATGGTTCCCTGATATCAGAACATTGCAAAAAAACAAAGAGCATAAAAAACTAATTTCTATAGACAGGAACCGCTATGTAATCACATATTTACAAGCATGATCGAGAAATGATCGAGGTTCCATCACAGTGAATGTTCCTGTTCAAACCCTGAACTAAGTTTGGGATCCACATTTTGTATCAGAATTCCCATCACAATAAGGATTCTATTGAGAACTGCTTAATATATTGTGATGAAGGCCTGCCATCAGCAGTACAACCTAAAACTGGAAGCTCCCCTTAGTGCTTTACAAGTTATGGCTCAATCTATATTATTAACTTTTTTCTTACCTCTTCAGCTCTTTTTCCTTTGCTTCCCTCTGTCTCGAGATTTCCTCGTTAACTGCATCCAGTTCCTTATTGTCTTCGTCCTCCTCCTCGTCGGAAACAACTTCTGCCGGATCTCTGAGCAAAAAAGTTCATTTCACTCGTCACAATTTTAATTCCAAAGTCAAATACTTTATTTGTAAACAAATACTTTAAATCTGGTGACAAAGAAATGCACAAGAGAAGAGAAAAAATGGAAGCAATATCTTCATACACTATCCAAGAGATAGTCATATTTAAAAAGCTACAGAACAAAGGAGTTAAGTAAATTGTAAACATACACAGTAATTTCTTCTGGATTTATGTCAGCCCAAAACTTCCTCATTGCTTTCTGCCATTTGAGTAGGGCCCTACAAAGAAAATACGTAAATATAATAACAACTCTCATTCGCATTTTTATAACAGCAAAACAAAAGCTTGCACACTACATAATTCTGATAAAAATTATGTTTAATTTTTTTTCAAGCAAAACAATCAATCACAAAGGCCTCAAAAAGTAACTCAACGCTTTCAATATGTGGTGCCTCATGATAATCTCCCAGATTCTCTAAGTACTTGAACCATGCAAGCAATCTCATGACCAGAAAAACAGCTCAATGGTATCAATATCTAATGCACACCAATGTGGGAATGCTGCTCACACTCCAGAAGATGGCTCTGTGGAGTGGAAAAAAATCTACAGATGAACTGAAGAAAATCAAATGACCCATCTGGAATATTTAAAATAGAGTCACGGAGAAGTATCTCACAGATGTAAATTTCAGCTTCTTTCATAGACCAGTAGGAAAGCTAGTGTACCTACTGAATCATGTATATGGCTAAGTTCACCCGAGTCTACCAATACCGAGAGAAAGAAACAATCAACAAAAGTCAATCAAACATCAAGGCAGATTGTATGCTTCTGTTCATCACACAGCTGGCTATAAATATTTCACATGTTGTAAAATGAAATGAATTGTTACTTTTAGGCATAATTCTAAAAATTCAAACTTAATGGATGAATCAGTAGAATCTTTACTTGAGATCTGGTTTGCCAAGAACCCTGATGTCTTTGCAGCATTCTTTTATTTCATTCGTTGTTAGTTTGTGGTTAGCGATGCGGTCGTCATCCAGAACAATCTGCAAGCGTCACACACACAATAAGTCCCACAATTAAAAAGAATGAATTCTCTTATTAGTAAAATAAAGCATACATAAATTCTCTTATAGTAAAACTGTGTGTTTAAAAAAATTGTCGTCAGTGCTAGATTATATTTGCAATATATTGAAAACCACAAGATGCAAATTTTATTATTTAGGAGAAGATACAAAAGTAGTTGAATTGTTCAGTTTATGGAAGGAACATACCAGATATGTAGTCATTTCAACACAGGTTGTTCCTTAACCCTTTAATGCCAGAGGGTATAGGATTTCTCATACCATTTACTACCATCTCGGCATTAAAGGGTTAAGCACCAGCTTCAGAATGATGACAGAGGGAGTGACCATTAAGCATTATTCCTTACACATCCTGATAATAAACTGGCATTTTTAAGTCCACTGTTCCACTCGCTTGCACGAAAGAACACCTCTACATAGACCACCTGAAATAATATAGCTGTACCTACTTTAGGTCCATTAACTTCATTTGGCAGCATGGAAGCAACTAATAACTCAGAGTTAGCTCAATAAGTTCACAAGGTCTTGCAATCAGTGCAAAGAGGAAGTGGACAGCAACCAATCGCTGATACGGTGATTCAATGTCCACAAACTTTCCTCGTTCTACGGTCAAAACCGAAGGCTTCAACCTTTACTACAGAATAAAATCGTACATAGTATCATATAACCTGTGAACGTCTAGTGACCTACAACTGACCTGAGTGCAATTTTTTAGAAGTTCGTGACATTGCTCTTCGACAACAAACTTCACAGCACTCAGTTTGTGTTCCTGGAGAAAATCTCCCTCCGCATATCCGATGGCCTTTCTGAAACCACACGACATTTGGAAATATTCAATCAGAAATCTTATTAGGTTCCTTATTACTACCCAGTCCTCAGCAGATGGTCAGAAATCGTAATTAGCAAATGATTTGCATGGTAAACTTATGCAACAAATCACAATCTTGAGAGTGATGATGAAGAAACACCTAATGTATTTCTGGTATAGGTGAGGATAGTGCGACCAAACCAAAACTGGTGCTCGCAGAATATTTTCACTCATCTCATCGTAATATCTGAGTAATTGATTATTTAATTTTTAGACAATTATAAATCGTATTAAAAACATTTTATGTAATTTAATCATGTATAAATGAGCAGCAAGTTATTAATGAATTTCTTTTTCATCTGCTAGTTAATGGATGGATTTGTAAGATAAATTTTACATTATTTTACTGTATTATGAGCCCATCAAGGCCACATAGGATTTTGGCAATCTTAAGAGTCTTGAGAATTTTCCTATAAATAAAAAGACGAAGTAAACTACTCGCAACTCACTTGCTCTGCTTTTCTGGATGAACGAGATTCAAAGGTCGTTTCGGCTCAAGGTCGACATCTTTGAAGACAAACTTTGTGTCAAAGAATTTCGGATCGATATGATCCGGCGCGAGGAATCCCTGACAGAAGACGAATATCTCGGCAGACTCGTTACGCGACGCCTGGGGCTTCGTGGAATGAACTTTCTTGAACATCTGGCCAAAGACCCACAGCAAAGCATTGTAATCCTTGGAGCGAAATACCTTTGTGATGAAATGACCACCAGCAGTTAGAAATGACGCAGCAAGCTTCAGGGCACTCAGAGTCAATTGGGCTGAAAGATAAAACCACATTTAATAATGTTCAAGTAAGTGTCAGTCTACTCATATTTCCAGATAGATACATGCAACTTGAAAAAAGGAGTTTTTAAGCTTTTCATACATTTATATATCATCAGAAGACAGGTTGATCAAAAGCCACTTATTGTCAATTGGCTAAATTAATGTCATAAGACAAATTAATCAGAACACTGCACTTATTTTCTAGTTGGCTAGATGCCACCGGGTAACATTAGTTGTGCTTGTTTTCATTCTGGTAGCTCTACATAAATAAGTAAAGTGCACTACACTTATCTCTAAACAGTCTGAGTTGGCATGAATTGTCAGACAATGGGCAGAAGTGAATTTTTATAAACTTAGCTAATTGAGGCATCAGTGGCACAGCTATCTTTGAACACATACCAAAGCACTGTGCCAGAATAACAAGCTAATACTGACACATGCCTCATGAAACTTAAATAGCACTAAATATTATAACATTAAATCTGGCTTCAGAGCACACCACTTAACTTTCTCTTATCTCTCTCTCTCTCTGCATCCATTCTGCTATGACTTTACACCCTCCATCACCATTTGGAAATATCCCCTCTCTAATGGAGCATTACGACCTAGATTAGGATATTTTGCTTATTTTGTAAGGCAAACTACAGGGTGTGATACCTTGATACTTAAATCAAACACCACACAGACAGCTGCATGACTCACGGTGGTGTTTAAGGTGCAGGCTATACACTGAAAAACTATATATTTTCAAAATTTAGATACATGTGACCATCCGATAAAATGTGCAGTTACACTGGGTTTTTTTTTACAAATCCTGATGAACATATAACTGCGTTCCAATTGAGATTTTACGATTTCTGCAAAAAACTAAGTATTTGAAAAATCATGTGTTTTTCGCTTGATCTTGGCCGGGAGCATCTCTGAGTATGTATCCTGAAGGGGCAATATAATAATTTCTGATTCATTTATGTGTATTCAAACAATAGTATCTCTTACCCTGCATGAAAGCATCATGTAGCCAGTTCTTTCCCACATTTGGAGCTCCATCATGCAACACAATGCTAGCCTTGCTATCATGAACGACACGCTTAATTGCCTAGACCAAAAACACAAACAGTTGATCATGGTTTAGCCATCCAGATAGAAAAGTTACCAGATACCAATAAAGCTGGCAATGCTCAATAAAATTAGGGACTAAGATTAATTACAGCACAGCCACAGATTTGAAAACTCTTACTTTCTAGGTGCATACTACAGAAAATCAAGCTTCAAGAGCACAAAACGTACGTACATACACTTTAGTACTCGAGGGTCATAAGCAAAGTAAACTCGGCAGGTTTAGACCTAAATCACTGAAACACAGATTGACCAATGACCATACTTCTGAAGAGATGCTTGCACCATGCACGCTGCATGCTCATTGCCAAGGGCTCGAATCCTGTAGTATGATGTGAAGGTAAAAACTAATGAACTACATTGATCTTAGGCTTAAGATAATAAGCCACCGAATAATGATGTTTACTGGTTCAAAACTTACCAGGAATTGTAAAAAAAAGGTATAGAGCTTAACTGGACACCTTAAATCTCCACTACTGTATTTATCTCAACTTTAAAAACTTTACATTTTCATTTGTCTATATTCAGCAAAGCAATAAGAAATAACGCCTGTAGTCAAAAAATCAAAATTGAAAAAGCAACTGAATGATTTGTAAACAAAGTAATTTTCTAGTCGAGTAACACATCAAGAATTTAAGAGTTACTTGTTATCTCTTCTTTCTTATCTACCATCGCAAAAAGAAGACACACCAGTACACTCTACCTGTTTGCACTTGTCTGTGGTAATGTCCTCCACTAGAGTTATGACATTTGAAATCTGACGAATTGGAACCAAATCCACTCCTTTTCAAACAGAAGATCACAACCAAAATCTATTTTACATCTTGCATCGATCAATATATTGCAATAGTATACTAGCCTAACACAACCTCTGAAGTAACCAAAAGTTGGAACCATTTAACTTCCAATAAATTTATTTTTTAAAAATAGAAGAGTTAATCGAAACCATCAAAATCAGAGTCATTCTCATGCGCAGCAAAAATAAAACGTCTTTTCAGCTATTTCAGAATAATCTGTGCAAAAGGCACTCGTGCTGTTTTCGTCTGCGTTGATGTCTGATTCCTCTCCTGTAGGCAATGTTTCGAAGATGGCATCACCTTGTGATCTGCCCATGGCATTGCAAATGCTTCATCTTAAAAATGATTGCTCAATCATTGATCTTGGAAAACCATCCCAGGTGAACTTAACCGATTTGCAAACCACAGACAAACATAACATCATCAGTGTTTACTCCATATTTCCATCTAGAACAGCTTTCAACAGTGCCCATTGTGTAGCTTACTTGTATATTTTAAAACAAATTGACTTAATCCTTCAAATCCATGATATTTTAAAAGAATTTATTCATAAAAATGAGGAACAAATAATAAAGGTCTTACCGACAATAATGCTGGAAACTGGCATGCGTTTCTTGGCTGCCTGAAGCCAACCTCCAGGCGCGGCACACAGATCAATGCAGACCGTGGCTTTGCTAAGGAAGTTAAACTTGCCATCCAGTTGCAAAAGCTTGTACGCAGCTCTTGACCTGAATCCTACAATGAAAGGAGTTTTATGGAAAGCGGCCGAACTCCCAAAAATATTCCGAGTTAAATTACATACATGGCGTAATGGTCCTGTTAGAGTCATTGATAACAAGACTCTTTTATTGCCGTTATAAGCGTGAAAATAATTTACGACGTTAAAATACACGTTTGCCGAATATTGTGCCATGAATTCTCAGCCTACGCCTGCCAAACTGCTATAGTAAGCAAGTCAGTGTAATGCAAATACCAGTTATTCAGGACACACCAATGACACACCATTTTTGTGCAACACACCGTCTGTCGATTCCCGTCGCGACGCACCGGTTAAAGAACCTATTAGGGGATTTGGGTCCGTAGGGAGTTGCCGACCTCGAAGTTGCCGACCATCGATTATAGCTAATATTGTCGAACTTGCCGACCAGCGTTTTATTGAAACGTAGGAAGTTGCCGACCGCCAATAAAATCAAAGTCATACATATTACAAATACAAATATTTGTTCTGAAATGAAATAAAATGCTTTTATTTATTACTTTTATTGGAGAAGAACTTCCGGTGTCTATTTTGTGGTAGTGTTTAATACTGTGCTCTGCCAGATGCGAGCGAATTTATGACGACGCTGGGCGAAGATTACGCAATAGAAATAATAAACGATGGTTTCTCATTTCCTGTCATTTTTTACATTATAAATATAATTCTTAAAAACCAAGTAATAAAACTTCGGTCGGCAACTCCCTACGATCTTGAAAAACCCTGGTCGGCAAGTACCTACGTCATTGCGGTCGGCAACTTCGCGGTCGGCAAGTCCGGTCGACACCGGGGATTTGGCTTTCGGGATTCGGGCCGTCGGACAAATTAGCATGTAGGCCTATGGCTTACCCTCGGTCTTGGCAAGTTCGTAGAATTTATCTTTTCTTGCTTTTCCAACTTTGACTTTCTTTCCCATTTTTTACACGATATTATAACCTGCTAATAAAATGTTTATTCTGTAATTGCACGTGTGATAGAAAACTACATAGCCGGAAACAGTTTCTTAGAAAGACTATTATGTGCCATCACTGCCATGGACGGAAATTTGTTTGGCGCATTTATTCGAGTTGCCAGAGAATCAGAGGGGCGAGGCTGCAGCTACTAATAAGGCGGGTATCGCCTAATTAGGGCGAGGCAGCTACTAATAAGGCGCGTGTATCGCCTAAGTCGGGAATTGAAAGCCTGCCTGGAATAAACAAAACAACAGATTCAAATTGTTATGCTTCCAGTACGCTGGTCCTTTTATGATCTGATCTCATATTAGCCTACATGCACTGATCCTCTGGATCGCTGCAACATGGATTAATAGGATAATATTATGATCTTTACATAATAATTATGGATCATGTAGGCTACATCATCATGATACCTAGGTCTATGATCTAAAAGAAATACTGATCTCACAGCATCCTTGTCGTAGGCCTATAGCCTATCATCTTTTCGAACGTGCCAAGTGAAGACAAGATCTAAGACATAGCTAGGCTAGCCCGGGTCTAATTTATAAGAGAAATTCTGAAGTAGGCTACCGTACGTGTTTACGTTTTCCTAAAGTAGGGACATGCATCGATTAGCCTAATAGGGCAGAACATGACTGATGCAAACTTGTTCTTTTGAGAGATGTCCTTCATAAGGCTTCACTCGCTCAACCAACAACCTCCCCTCACCATAGGCGTATGAGGCGGGGGTCCAGAGGGGCAAATGCCCCCCCAACTTTCGGTCAAGTCTGATTTTTCGGGAAAATGTAGCCTAGGCCTACAGTCCCGGACAACTAAAAAAAGGTCGTCAACTTTCAAGCAATTAATTAAGTCTGTTTTTCTGGCAAAAATAGTCCCAGACGACTAAAAAAAGGTCGTCAACTTTTTGGTCGGATAAATTTTCTGGCAGAAGTTCAATCTTTGCCCCCTACCCCACTGCTGAAATCTCCCGTACGCCTATACCCCTCACAAACCCTTACTTTCCCTTTTCAATAGCAGCCACTGCCAGCCAGTCGCTGTTAGGCTATGATCCCTATAGCCTATAGGCCTACTATTCTGCCTCTTAAACTTTCGGTAGCCTAGCCTACTCTTAAGTAGGCTAAACCAATTACGTGTGACTTCATAGGCCTGTGCATCATATAGTGCATGATTGCTTGACCCGATGCCATATGTGTTCACTACCAAGACCCCTCGATCGATCTGCCGCTTAGTGGTCACATCTACTTCTAAAAGTCAAACATTAGTCTACGGTCCTCAAGCAACCAGATAGGCTATATAGGAAGTAAGTGAAGTACTGAAGTCATTCACTCGCAGTTACTTGCTCGTGCGCTTCGGCGAGAAACTCCGATGCAGTGTCCGCGCTGTAGTCGGGAGCGCCTGAGAAGATAGCTATTGATAGGGCGCGCAATAAATGCGATAAATAAATATAAAAACTTCAATTTTTATCATCGTCATCCTCATCGTATAATTATTATTAGTAGGAAACGGTCACGACGTCGCGAAAACGCCGTTTACAAAGGAATTGATTTGAAACTTGGTATTGTAGCTACGTAGGTCAGGCCTAAAATTATATTATAATATAGGCCTACATTTTCTTGACATATATACAATGTTTGTAGCCTAGGCCCACATCCATACATATACAAGGCCTATTCATTCATTCAAACGGGCATTTTACATATTTGATACGCATTATGTAGGCCTACAATAATTTTGTATATGTAGCCTATTTTGTATCAAAACACATATGCAGAGCCATGTTTGAAAGATTTTTGTTACTTAATTATTCTACTCATAAGCTTAATTCTATCCTTAACTATTAAATTCAAACTGTTTTATCCGCCTGTTTATTTATAGTCAACAGTTACTGTGGTCTACTCCAAGTTTTTTAACAACAGAGTTTAATTGCATGGCAAATGGCACAGCATGTTCCATAGTTATAAAGTATTCATGGCATCCTGTTCTTGCGGACAATTCCGCTCAATGGTGCTTGGCTTAACAATTTCCAAAGAGTCTGCTTTATCAAGCTAATCGTGTGTAGATCAATGTTCATTGTTCATCTGCATTAGAATGTTCTACTGCTGCGGGATGTTCCGCTCCAGCTGCTTGTTCCGGTTCCACTGATGCGGAATGTAGTGCAATAGTGTGGTGTTCTGCTGTCGTGGATACAGTGGATAGGTTCTCTGACACCGTGGTGTGCTCCAAAACACCGGAATGTCCATGTTCACCCACGTCAGAATGTTCTACTGGTATGAGATGTTCTACCACCACGGACTGTTCCACTGTAGCTATATGTTCCACTACAGCATCTGGTTCTGCAATGGTGGGTTCTGCAATGGTAGGTTCTGCAATGGTGGGTTCTGCAATGGTGGGTTCTGTGAGTTCTGCCAGCCTGAAGTTTTGATTAAATGAAAATTGATTGATTGATTCCGCTATGGTTGGTTCCGCTATGGTTGGTTCTGCAATGGTTGGTTCTGCTATGGTGGATTCTGTTATGGTGGGTTCTGTTATGGTTGGTTCTGCTATGGTGGATTCTGTTATGGTGGGTTCTGTTATGGTTGGTTCTGCAATGGTGGGTTCTGCTATGGTGGGTTCTGTTATGGTTGGTTCTGCAATGGTGGGTTCTGCTATGGTGGGTTCTGTTATGGTGGGTTCTGCAATGGTTGGTTCTGCTATGGTGGATTCTACAATGGTGTGTTCTGCATTGGTGGGTTCTGCAATGGTTGGTTCTGCAATGGTTTGTTCTGCAATGGTGGGTTCTACAATGGTGGGTTCTGCAATGGTTGGTTCTGCAATGGTTTGTTCTGCAATGGTGGGTACTGCAATGGTGGGTTCTGCAATGGTGGGTTCTGCAATGGTGGGTTCTACAATGGTGGGTTCTGTTGCAGCTGGATGTTCCGACACCGTGACGTGTCCTAAGACAACTGGTGGTATATCCACTGCTGTTGATTGTTCCTTTCCTGCATCGTCTTCTCCTGTAGCAGTCTGTTCCTCAGCATTTGGTTCTTCTGTCATGGCAGATTCTGCTTCAGCAAATCTTACGGATGCTGAGACGCGTTTCACTGCACCAGAAGAATGATCTTCCTGGCCAGCATGACTTTCAGTGCTTTCAGTGGTTAAGGAATTCTTCTTTGGAGAAAAACGCTCCATAAACCCCATCATTAGCATCTTCATGCTTTCTGGCAATGCTGCTGAGTCACCGCCGCCAGACCACGAATGTTCGGACCCATAGTCGTCGTCGTCCTTGTTTAGAGTTTTAGAGGGGAAGAATTTCTGTCAGCATAACAAGTAATAATTTTTTTTAATACAAACAATATTATTTTATGACTCAAATTCATGAAATTAAATTTTTATTTAAATATGCATATGTCAGCTAGTTGGTGCTGACGATAACGTTAGAAAGGAGTGAAACTGCGGGACTCATCTTACTCGGTTCACTAGGCAATGAAACCAATAGGCTTATAATATTATATATTATATATCGATATTCATTGTTCTATATCAAATTCTCAGTAAATAAATAATAAATAAATAAATAAATATATACGTGCAATGTATATCACAGGAAGTGAACTTGTAGTTTCACATTCTGAGTCATCTTCGTAATACAAAACTTACAAGACTGTTGAATTGCAGCAATTCAGAAACCGGTAGCAATTAAGATGCAGGACAATACACATTATTAGACAACATAAAAGACTCCATAATAATTAACACATTTACATGTAGGCTAACATGTGGGCCTACGACTTCCACAAAATGTGTTAACAATAAAATGATTACTGAGTCCTATCTGCCCATCCGTCCAACAGTCCTGAATAACTTATAGGCCTACAAAGTGCTTCAAAGTGAGGCTTTTAAAGACACTTCTAAATAGGCCTATCTCACTATAGTACTAGCACAGAGTGCCTTATAAGCTTAGGCCTAAGTAAAACTGTAAAACAGTAAATTAGAGCGACATGCACAATTGCACATTGTTTATGAAGGGCTTTGTAAGGCGCCCTTGTGACGGCTGTGTTTTGGCGCCATATAAATTGACATTTGTCGTAATTATTATTAATAATAATATTATTATTATTATCATTAGAAACTGGTTTGGTTACCAGCTGATACTGTTGAATTCTCTTCAGTTCTTTTTCGATGTCTTCATAGAACCGTTTCTCTGCTTCTGCAAGAGCTTCTGCTATCTTAGTCATTTCTTCCTTCTTGCTCATGTCCTAAACAACAACAATAATACGGATATAGTAAAAAATGTTTCCGTTTGACTTGCTATAGCCTACGTTCAATTCAGCAAAATGTATATGCAACTAAAAAGTTTTTAATTGCATTATTCCAATAATTATTCCAATAGCACCGCTTCCAGATAATAACTCTAAGCAAACTGCAAGTGATTGTCTAGTAGTCAAGTATTATGTCAAAGTTTGTTAAAACAGGTTAAGTTTACCAACAAGCAATTAAACAGTGCTCAGTAACTGTTAGGCTAACTAGAAGAGTCATCATCAATGGTGGGCTCGCAGACACAGGTGAAGCAGAAAGCGGACGCAAATGCTTGTACAGTGTCCTGTGTACGCGCAAAATTACGGCAACATAGAGAAATCATTTGAAAAATGCAACACAGCTGAGGCACCATTATAATTAGCAACGGTTTGCAACTGAACTTACTGTAGTTGGTTCCTGGGCTTTCTTTAATGCCAGTTTCTTCTCGCGTTCTTTAGTTTCCAGTATTTTCTCACGCCTTATTGCTCTATCAACAGCCTGCGGAACATTGATACGAAATTTCAATTAAATTGCAGCATATACCGGTAAAATCAGTTCGGATCAATGCGTTAAACAGTTCATATAGATTTAAAAGCATGCAAAAAATTGAGAAAGGACGAAAATTTACATCAGAACCTATACGCTTAGGCCTACGTGGTACATTTCAGGCATATGAGATCAATAAACTTTCAACTTCCAGTTTATTATCAATTTTGCTTAAAAAATGAATTCAAATTGCTTGCTCTACATTAATGATTAAAGAGATTGGCTACTACAATATGTCAAATTCACTCCAGTAGATAAGGTTCAGTTTTTGACTGCACTGGGAAACCAATCATCTCCCACGTACATCCTTTACCCTACAGGCAATCAGACCACACCCATTCCTTGCCCTTCCGCTTCTAATATTCGCTTTTATTGATTAATCTAAAATTTCGATTTGATTAACATCGTTCTTAACACGTTACACATAAAACAATCAACTGATCGATTGTAAAAACCGCATTCAGACTTTACAATTCAATACAATAGATAGAGATTATAGGTGCAACAGAGTGTATAGTGTATACGCCAATATAAGCATAAGAGTAACAGCATACGATAAAATTTAACGAGAAACCCTTAGACTGAGTAGCGCGAAGAATTACTAACAGCAGAGAAAAGGTTCCTTTCGTTTCGTTGCAGTTCGATCAATCGTCTGTTGAGGCGAAAGATGACGGCTGAACCTCCCTTCGTTCCCACTGCCACCAGCTCACCAGATTCTTGTGGACTGATACAACATACGGGCTCATCGCAGACCTGCATAATGCCATGCAAGAGAGTTAAGCATTGCAACGGATTTTTGCAAGAAAGTTTTTTGTTGATTTTTTTGGCTCATTCATTCATTCCATTCATTATGGAGATTAATATGGCGTCCATTCAAGGTTACTACTCAGGAGCGCTCCAGACCAAACCGAGGCTGAAAAAGTACTGTTTTAAGGCTGCAATAAAAACGCATATGACACGCATACTCATCATAGACATGCTGGAGCTACTTTGCGATTAATATAATTATATATGAATTGATCTTGAGATTCATTGAAACATTTCGTTGGCGATTAAGGCGGCCAAAAAGATAGCAAGAAAGTTATTAGATGCAAAACCTTAATGGTGCATTCCGGGCCCTTCCTCTTGAACAAGAGATCCCAAACGTCAACCGTTCCATCGTCTTTTGTGAGGAAGAAGACAGACGGTCGTGTTGTACTCCAACTTCCACCGGTTAAATACTCGCAGTATTTACTAGAAAAACCAATGGAAAACCAGTGGTGTAGTGGGGCGGGAACGCGGGGGAACGCCGTTCCCTCACTTTTTTCCAGGGAGGGAACGCGATCCCTCACTATTTTGCAGCATTTCTGCTGAAGTAGCCTAAATGAATACTTGAATACAATATGTTAAAAATAATTCCTATGTATAAATTTACATAACTACAATTACATTTATTATTATTTTTTACATTCAACAGTTTCAAAAATAGCAACGCTCACACTATGCAAAATTCTTGCAAGATTGCCCTTTTTTGCTACAGTTGCTACTTCAATTTCCAGGCGTTTCCCCACTTCATTTTTTAGGACTACACCACTGTGGAAAACGCTCCTTATTTTTCATGAATTTTTCACAATTATAGGCTAAAGCTATAGAGATGTACGAATGGCGCGGCTATAAACCTAAGTACTTGAGTTTGCAAGATATATCTGCTATTGATGAATTGGAGATTCGTGTTGCAATATTTATTTTCTGCAGAGTATATGCAGTAGGCTACTGCTATTAAGTATTAAATGCATCAATTGCTCGTTTAATTTACACGATTTTGATGCTATAGTATACTAAGAATTCTGACTGTTCAATCCAAGCCAACCATATGAAGTCATATAAGCTGCTCTAGTTATCTAATAATTCAGTTTAGCTGCTTGAACACCTTCATGAAATAGTCATACTTGTTCAGCAAAGCAAAACGTACATGTACCTTGAGATTCCTGCGACATGTTCACTTTATACTCAGAGGTTATGTGGAGATAATCAGAGGGATGAGTGCTTGCATTGGGAGTGGAGATAATGGAATAGATAGATGACAGCGATAGAGAGAAACGTAAATGGAAATGCATTTTTTGTATACATGATACATAGAAAGTGGGAGGGGAGATGAAGAAAAGGAGGGAAATCGAAAAGGAAATGGAAATGGGGAAGCCCATATGGGCAATTAAGAGGAAGAGATCGAGTTCTGGGAAGAGGAGAGAAAAAAGATGGTGATAAGAAACACAACGGAAGTTCTCCAGAAACATGTGCGTGCTGAAACTGCGTGCAGATGTGCTTTAAATTATGCGCTGATCGACATCATTTTAATAACTGTTTAAATAACAGATAAAAGTAATATCAGTTGACATACGGTGTCCAGATGATTGGCGATTCTCGACCGTCTTCAGACCAGATCTGCAATGTTTATCAATGCAGTAATTATTAGACAATCAAAACCGAATTCGAATCCGTGTACTTAATTTTGTCATCATATATATATACACACAATTATATACTTATATAAAGACTTAGTTCCCAAGACCAGTGGCGGCGCTAGGGGGGGCTAAGCCCCCCTAAACGTGACTCAGCCCCCCCCAAAGAAAATGCTGAAAATGCCTAAAAGGGCTTACTTCGTAATAAGGAAACTAGACAATGACCGGCGGCAACAAAATCAACTATATTATCATAGTGTAGATGCTTATGCCATTGGCGGCACCAGGGGAGGGGGTAGGGGGCTAAGCCCCTAAATGTGACTCAGTCTCATCCAAAAGCAAAAAGCAATGAATGTCCATGTATCGGCTTAAAAGTTATTATTATTATCTTATTTTTCGGACCTCAACCGCGGCGGACGGTCATATATCGACTCACATGTGAGACATCAATTGCGACTGGGCTCGACTCCCGGACATCGACTGATTCGACTCTCTCTGCAACTCAATATTAGCAATTTAGCATGCACACAGTCCTCTTATTTATGCCCTAATGGAGCTGCAGAGAACAGAGGACTGAGGTCCGGACCAGTCTGAGTCCCGGCTAGCGGGGAAAGGGGGCTGAGGTCTGCGCGGGGGCAAGGGGACTGAGGTCCGGACCGGTGTGAGTCTGGGCTGGCAGAGAAAGGGGCTGAGGTTTGGCGGTATCCGTTGAATTCAGCGCGCACATTTCAGCGACCTTCATTTCAGCGACCTCAATTCGCCGCCGCACATTTCAGCGCGCATACAATTCCGCGACCTTCATTTCAGCGCCTACTCAATTCGCCGCCGCACATTTCAGCGCGTATTCAATTCGCCGACCTTCATTTCAGCGCTGCTTCAAAAGAACGTTGCTAAAGGCCTAAAACGAGCGCAAACAACACGTTTTATTGGTAATAACATCAAAGCAAAAATCAAAGCAAAAACAGTTGTGGATCTTCAGTTGTCGAACTTCAAAGCCAATCGAACTTCAAAGCCACTTTCTTTTAAATAAGGCTGGCTCAATTCATTATTATTTTAATATGCGGTAACTTCAAAGCCAAATTCTTCTTGACAAGGCCGGCTCAATTCATTAGCCTATTACTTTAATATACGGTAACTTCAAAGCCAAATTCTTCTTAAATTCTTCTTAACAAGGCTGGCTCAATTCATTATTACTTTAAAGAGTAGCAAGGGCCGTCTGGCAATTCAAGGTCGTTAAGGGTCGTCGGCGTGGGAAGAGGTGCCCCAACAATTAGGCGTGTTCTCCGGATGGTCTGCTTGATGTGCCGGATTGACGGTAGTTGGGCTGCCACAGATGGCTCCACTTCACCAGAAGCACTGGCTACAAACTGATGACTAGGTTCCTGGGACGCGAGAGCACGTTCTTTCACCGTCGCCAATACTCTCCTGGCCTCGACGCAACGTCAGGAACATGATTGAAGCAGCGCTGAAATGAAGGTCGGCGAATTGAATACGCGCTGAAATGTGCGGCGGCGAATTGAGTAGGCGCTGAAATGAAGGTCGCGGAATTGTATGCGCGCTGAAATGTGCGGCGGCGAATTGAGGTCGCTGAAATGAAGGTCGCTGAAATGTGAGCGCTGAATTCAACGGTAAACAGGTTTGCCCCGGTGTGAGTCCGGGCTGGCGGAGGAAGGTGGCTGAGGTTTGGCCCGGTGTGAGTCCGGGCTGGCGGAGGAAGGTGGCTGAGATTTGGCCTGGTGTGAGTCCAGGCTGGCGGGAGAAGGGTGTTGAGTCCGGGTTGGCGGAGGAAGGGGCTGAGATTCACAAGGTCAGCAATTTTGAATTTCGATACAATAGCGCGTCGATGCTTATGTTAATAGAATGCGCCGCAGACCGTGATGAGGTTATGTGCACCATGTCCGACCCGCCGGTCTCTTGAGGGGCTACGCCTATACCCCGCAGTCGATCGAGTCGTGGGCTACGATCGACTTGGCTCGGCCGACGATCGACTCGATCGACTTTGTCGACTCGCCGACCTTTTCACGACTCGATCGACTTGGCTCGGTCGACGATCAACTCGATCGACTTCGTCGACTCGCCGACCTTTTCACGACTCGATCGACTTGGCTCGGTTGACGATCGACTCGATCGACTTCGTCGACTTGGCCTACTTTGTCTTTTGCTCACCCCTGCAGTTATATGATCTCAAAATGAAATCTGTGTGACGTCACACTAAGCATAATTTCGTATTCTCAGTGAACTTATAGTAGATGTGCACTGTAATCGTAGTGACGTCATAATAGGCCTCGTTTAGATTCTGTAAAATTAATGAGTTTCAAAAATTATTACGGTTGATCTGCGTAATAGTCGAAGTGACGTCACAATACGTCTAGTTTATACTCTCAAAATGCTCTTCTTTATTAGTAGATATGTATAATAATTAAAGTGACGTTACAGTAGGCCTTGTTTATATTATCAAAATGCACTTCTATAATATTACATTTTGTATCATAATCGAAGTGACGTCACAATAGGCCTAGTTGTTTTAATTCTCGAGGTGAACCTGTAATAGGCCTATAATAGTAAAAGTATCATCATAATCAGAGTGACGTCACAATAAGCATGGGTCTAGTTTTGTATTCTCAAAATTAATGAAATTATATGATAGTTGATCTGTATCCTGATCGAAGTGACGTCATAAAAGGCCCGTTTTCTATTCTCAAAATTACCATCTACATATAATAATTTATACAGGCCTAAATGTATCATGCTCATTCAGGAGCGGATCCAAGAGGGCAATCCGGCCATGCCCCCACTCCATTCGGACCCTCCTCCCATCAGTTTTCAAGAAGCTGTAAATCAACGCAACGGGAACAGGAAGGTGAGAGAGAAACTAGCACATGACTAAAAAAAGTCATCAGATTTTAAGTACCGGTAACCGGAGTTGCCACGAGTTTTTAGAAGTTTTTTGGACGAAAGACTAAAAGAAGGATTTTTCCATGGAAGACCAACAAAAAAATTTGTCGGCCCAAGACCAAAACATTTGCCCCCCCCCCCGTCAAAAATTTCTGTATCCGCCTCTACTGGTTGAACTCAAATCGAAAACGTACGTCTATCAACTTTCACAGTTCCACAAACATGAAATCGTCAGCTACCAAAAGGTTCATTAGCTGCACTCGTGTGGAAAAACTGAATTACGTCATTATATCATGTAGTTCACTTTGAGACTTCAAGAAATAGCAGGCCTAAGATAAATATTTTAAAGTGGAGTCCAGTCGACGGAGCAATGATCGACTCGACTTGCAAGTCGACGATTTTTCGATCGACTCGACTTGGCATGTCTCACGATCGACTCGACTCGTAAGTCGATCGAGTCGATCGAAAAAAACTCACGATCGACTCGACTTGCAAGTCGATCGAGTCGACGATTTTTCGATCGACTCGACTTGGCCGAGTTACGATCGACTCGATCGATCGACTCGATCGACTGCGGGGTATAGCTACGCCGGTAGTCCTACACAACTATACATTGGGAAATGGGGTGTTCATTTAGCACCAGCAGTCATGGGCGGAGACTTGGGGGTCAGAGGACGGTCCACGAGACCCCGAAGTTTGTGATTGTGGACGGAGATGCTGCTCTCCCAATATTTCAAAACTATCTCAAAAATGTCATTGTAAATTTCTAGAGTGTTATCTACTGTTTATCCATCATGAACAATTTTGCTAGGACGACAGCAAAAATGGTATAGGCTACTCTTGCAGTGTAAAATTCGATAATTTATACAACATGGAGTAACATTATTGAACTCATAAACCATTTCTTTCAGCAATGAAATAATTATGAGAAATTTGTTTAGATGACAGCCTAAAATTTTAGCATTAAAGTGCTGATATCCAAAAAATTTAAACAATGGCCTACAAGGGGACACTTTTAAAGTCATAATCCACAACTTTCAGCATTGAAATGATGAGCTATTTAGTAAAAATGACAGCCCAAAATGCTATTAATGCAATATGGAAATTCAAAAAATTTCATGACTTTATCGTTCATAAACAGTTATCAAACAAGAGCCTGAAACGTTCTCCTGTCGATGTCAAAAGCGAAAACGCGCTGGTTTCTGGGGCTCCGCCCCAGACCTCGCTGGGGGAGCTTGCGACGCTCCCTCTGACCCCCTAGTCGGTATGAGCTTCGTCTATTCGGCACTAGCAGCTTTGGATCTCCAGCGCATGCAAAAATTACCGCTCTCAAGGAAAATATTCTACTTGCGTTTCTAGGAGGAATGGCTTGGGAGTTTCAGCCCCAAACCTGAAATCCTGGCGCCGCCACTGCTTGTACCCGTAAAATCCCCTATGACATACCCCTAGGGTTTTTCTATATAGTAGGTTTACCCATATGAAAGTATGCTTATAAACTTGTTAGGCTATATGGTCCAAAACTTTTAACTTCTGTGATTATAGTAAAGACTAAGCCCATTTCTTTTACAATTTTTTTTGACATTCTTATACTGGTAGCTATAGTCTGCGACTCTGCAAAACGACTTCTTATTTAAGTTTTCATGATTTTATCTTTCATAAATAGCTGGCAAAAAGGGCCTAAAAAGGGCTCAAGTTGAGGTCAACAGAGCTAAAAATGCGTTGGCGGCTGGGCCTCCGCCCCAGACCCCGCTGGGGAGCTTACGACGCTCCCCCAGACCCCCTAGTCGGTGTGGGCAGCTTCGCGCCTTCGGCGCTTTATAAAAATTTCTTAATTGGGCTTAGGGCTTCAGCCCCCCCAAACCTGAAATCCTGGCGCCGCCACTGCCCAAGACACTGGACCATGCATAAGAAATTACATCTATGGCAACACGAACACAAGCGACACATTTCTTAAATTGACGGGCATGCAAATATTACTTCAATAATCTCAACTGTAGACTTTCTTTGGCCATCGGTCCATTCGGGCGAAGCCTTGTCCAACCGATGAATCAGTCTACAGTTGGAAGCACACTGAACAACTGCTTCTTTGAAGTTCATAGGCACTTGATTCCTGAAACATTTTTGTTCTAAATCTACTGAAAGCCACTACTAACCTTTGCGCACCAGTCTCCGACGGTTAAGAAGTTCTTCGGATAGAAAGGATTTCGCTGCAAGGCGTATATGGGACCGATGTGAGCCGGAAAGACACTTACTATCTTCTCCCCCACAGTCTTAGACCTACGACTGCATGAAAATATATTGCCACCCTCACTCCCAACCAAAAACTTTGCAGGCTGCGAAGTAAAAAAACACGAAACTACATAAATAAGCGACAACGAATAGCCTAGTATATAGTGGGCATAAAGTCGTAATTGCAGTTAACTGTATTATAAGCCAATACGCTAATAGATTATTTGACGAAAACAGCGTTAGTTAAGATTGGAAAACAATGGCTTTAATGACAAGCAACTAATTAGGATAGTAATATTTCAGGATTAGGTCCTACCAAGAAAACCTGGAGTCGCCATGATGTTCCAAGATTGGTTACTGCTTCTAATTCAATTCAGAATTCCTGAGATATTATTCCTATACCAATGAAGTCAGGCTTAGTGATGTGATGATGATGATTAAGGGTCTCTGCCTGAAGGCAGGTCCTATGGCTTGCGCCACCTGGGGATGAGATGAGTGAGGTGGTCTCCCGTTGCCTTCCTCACAGACAATGATGGGTAAGCAACTTGCCCAAGGTTGCTCCGCAGGAGCTTGCACCCCTGTGTCCCACACGTGCTAGCCCGAGATATCCAAATATTTAAATGTCAACTCCCAGCCCGGGGCTTGAACCGCAGTCCGTTGTATCCAACAGACGAATGCCGCTCTTGCTTACCGGTGTAGCTAACTAGGCCAGCTATGGTGTAAGCTCAGTTAAATGCTAAATGTGACACATTTGTTTTACACACAATAATCACACATCCATAAAAATTCTCAGATGTGGAGTTCTGAGGTAAAAGAATTAAAGGAAATATTCGATAGGAGAAGAACCGTCTCATGACTTTAGAAAGTTTAGATCTAACTTTGCAAAACAAACGTCATCAATACTCATCATTTGCAACCACATATTAAACTATTTCCAGGGCTTTTTTAACGTGCAGTTGTACACAAAATGTGCAGTTCTAAATGGATTTGTGCAGTTGTAGAAGCACTTTTGAACAGTTAAAACTAGCAAAAAATGGCCATTGTCCTCCGATTGGAAGCAATTTACCATGAAGGATTGGAAAGGAAAGAAGGGGTTGTGCAGTTCTAAAAATTCCCTAAAAACAGCCCTGACTATTTCTATAGATCTTTGGTTACCATAGTAGGATCGTATTCGAGGCAGGTGCCTCCCTGGGCGCGAGTGACGTCATCCTTCTTAGTTGGGTCTATGTACATCTGATCCTCTGGTTCCTTCATATTCCTTAAATCCCACCACATCACCTACATACGCGAAAACACAAACGTCATTCAATTCGTATCTCTAGTGCATTTTGACGCCAGGAGTGAGTGATGTGCGATTGCAACTAACAGAAAGTTTTAATTGGAATGATATAGGCCTATTATTGTCCAGCGACTGAGCGTTGTATATAGGCTCTGACTCCCTGAGATATCATTAGATTATGATATGCATGCTTAAGATGTCTTCACAAACTTTCTATAAGTGTGTCATAATAATACAAAACGAACGACTCTAACTTTTCCGTCTGTGGAAGTGGAGAAGCATTCGAATCCGGATTTCGAATGAATCCATACGACATCGTAGACTGGATCGCGATGACTGACCTCGAGGGCTGACTTCTCTGTGGGAAAGCAGCTGCGTCTGATGTCCCAGAAGACGACCTGACCGTTGTACTGGCCTCCTGCCAGCAGATTCCCATCTTTTGGACAGTACTTGATGCAAACGGCTGGTGAAGACGGATACAGAACGACGTCTGGGTTAAACATGTCGTCTGATATAAAAATAATGATGGCCATTATAACAATATTATATATAAATAGCCCCCCCCCCACAAACACACGCACGCACACACGCACGGCGAATGCCATGCAGTAGGCCTATTGTTGTCAGAGTCGAGTTTCTACATAGTGGTCAACTTAATTGGCAATCTGAGAGCTTTGTGCAAATGGTGACATTGGCATTTTCCCTGGTATACTGTATAGGAGATTTTACAAACAAGCTTTGTTATTACTAAGGTCCTTAAATTAATTCAAAAACATTCTTACTAGTAACTACATTGATATACCGTAATGATCGCAGCAATTTATATAACAAATTTTATCCAAAACTCAGGATTCCGTTCAACGTATTCATACTTTCCGAGCAATACTTGTCTGGCCAGTGGCAACAATATGCTCATATCGTATACGTATACGGTTGTGAACGCAGGACTATCAAGTAGAGAGAGCAGAAGAAAGAATAAGGTCGTTTGAGATTAAATGCCTGAGATGATAGACTGGTCACCTGTTCTCCAAATGTAGCTGTTCATACTCATTGTTGGACTCTGGCTCTGGAATTCGAGCGGGGAGTGAGCCACGGCCAACTTCTCCGGACCATCTGGATGCCAGGACAGGTGGCAGGCAGGACGCGTAACAACCTCGCAATCTCTACAGAAAATTATCAGGTCTTTCTGTCTTTTGGGTGAAGCCTGCATGAACTTATGCTCTTGTTGTACAACCAAACATGTCAGATAAATTGTTTCTGGTACATGATTAGACTACTGATACGGCGCGCTGAATTGGAACACATTAAAAATTTCTTAATAATAATCACAATTATATAATTATAATTCTTACAAATGTTTTAACGATGCTGCTGAACAGTGAACACGATGATTAGGGTCTAAGTAGTGTATGGATTGTATACTGATTAACAGACAATCCTTTCTGATGTAAATGAAACCAGCTGCTTGCAGAAGTTCGTATATGAAAATCAGAAAGGTATGCTATCCAAATACGGATCGAACGTCCATATATTACGTACCGGTGTATCATTGGCCGGTGACACGAAAAGGATTATTCCCCATGAAAGCTATCCAGGGGGATGAATTAATCTATCCCCCCCGGATGGAATTAACCGGTCTAGACTATCCGGGGGATAAACCATTCTATCTCATTTTTTGAAAAATGTGTATAATTAAAAAATTTATACTCTAATCAAAAATAAAAGTGACTCTAATTGTTTTAAGTGACCTAAGCAATTCACAGAGAAAGGCAACTCGAATTTACTTAGCGTCTCCGAGTGTTTTTAAGTGTTTTAAGTGTTTTAAGTGCTATAAAACCAAAGCAAAACAAATTATCTAGTAGGAATAGGCCTAAACATACCTGTTAGTGTCATTGTTCAAAACAAAGCAGATGAGAATTAATTTGCAAACAGAAATGCACGCGGAAGTGTTTTTTTTAAACTTTTCCTCATTTGGGGGATACTATTAATACGGGGGATACTCTATTTCGTGACACCGGCGACCTACGTCTAATAATTTTCTCTGGCATTGAATCTTCTCCTTGCTTAATTCTCTGTCCATTGTTGACTACTTAGTATACTTAGTTCTTCTCATGCAGGCCTGCAAATCAGGGCAGCGCATCTCCTCCGCTCATCCCTGGCCCCGCCCCAAGATATCTCCAAGTCCAAACAATCCCAAATCGTATACTAATAATAATTATAGTGTAACTTGGTATGTGACTTTATTTAAAAATAGAGTTGACGTAATCTGCAATTAAATTTTTAAAGGCACTTAAATAACTGCTCAAATAATTTTTGCTGTTTTATTCATCAACGTTTCACCTGAATCAACTGACAAGCGAGCAGTGCTAGGCCTAGATATAACTTAATTATAATCATTTCTGATGTAAGAAAGACTACATCAGATACAGTGTAATATACCTTAACGTGACGACGATCTTTGCGCATCCCGTCGGATCATGATATGGTAATAAGTCACAATCTTCAAAATAGTCCTCGTAGATATTAGTCGCATTGTTTTGTAAGATATAGTGCTCCATAATCTACAGCATAAACGTGTCATATTTATTGCAATAAATAAATATTTGTTCAAAAGAATCGATTCTGATGAATTGATGCTGAAAAGTAGGCTAGGCTAATGGGCTCGCGTGCATTCCATACCAGGGAATAGAATTATGGAATCGACTTCTGCTATTTACTCCCTAGCCTACCTTCAAAAAACGGCTCAAGACTTAGAATTTCTCCTTGGCTTTTAAGTGCCTGGATATCTAACTCCATCTTCCGCTGGCGGCTGATGGAGTCAGATTCACATTTCGGTGTGACCTTTCAAAGAAATTTGTGTCATAATAATAACAATTTACTTATGATGCTATATTGCGTGTCACCACTCAACTACGGATCTCACTGAAAGACAGAAAACGAAACAAAATGAGGACATCGGAAAGAAGCTCGGGTGACATGTATAACTGACAAGGTAGGCCTATACGAGAAATCAGATTGTGGTGGTATGGACATTTAATGAGAAAAGAGAAATATAGTTGCGTCTTAAAGAATCATGCAACCGGAAGTGCACGGTCAACACAGCTAGGAACGACAGAGAAAAAGATGGGATACAACAACACCTAAAGCTGCATGCTCAAACTGAAGAAGAAAGACGCTGGAGACAGAGATAAAATGGAAGAGAGGGATCCGAGTGACTGGATGACTCCTTGTATACCAAACAGGGATTAATCCGAGTCTGAAGGACAGAAGAAGACTATTAAATTGCGTGTTTGTAATATTATGAATTAGCAAAACTACGAAAACAACTAAAAGACCACGAGAAATCGTTTCATTATTCTCATAGCGACAGAAGGGGCGATGGGCAGAGAAGCAAAGAGAAAACGCGTGGCCGGATATGCAGACAAGAGGACTATAGTCGACCTAGCCTACTATTTAGTGCATGGTAGAGCAGTAAACTAGTTCGCTACCTGTTGTTCTTATGACTCAATGATAGCCCGTATATACCTTGCAAAGGCTAGGCATCTGTGCGGGGTATGATTCCTCTTTTTCCAGCTTCTTCCGATACCTGTTCGTCTGGTCAATTTCATTTGCACTGACGTCTTTTGGCCATCCTCCTTCTTCGTGATTTATTCCGTTGTCTTTCATCTCAATGTATTCCGTACCGGCCTGCATGCATGCGGTTAAATAACAGCAAAAACTCACATTGTTTAGATATATTTTGACTTGTCATCGATTACGGTATATCGGGTCAAAACTGGCGCACAAAAACCCCGCGCGCACACCACCGCGCCGATTAAAAGCGCGCGCGATCATAACCGCGCTATAGTTTGGTCATCTGCTGAAGTCTAATCATGTAGCCTAGGCCTACGAGTCTACGACACGCTCGTGGTATTGCGCACACTATTACAGTTTAACTCTAGAAGTTTAGCTAACATTAATCTAACATTCGTCAGCCTCTTTATAAACATTTTGAAGTTGGACTAAGTGTCGCACTTTTTTTATCACAATTGGTGGTGGGCCTACTTTAAAAAATGGATGTTGTGTATATATATATATATATATATATATATATATATATATATATATATATATATATATATAAAATTATAAATATATGTATACGTATTATATAGACCTATAGGCCCACACGCATGACAATTAAAGCACTAAATACACAGCTAGGCCTATAGGCCCTACAAGGTCCTCGAATTATGCCTAACAAAAAATCATTTCTGTCCTAACTCGAGACTTCTTAAAAAAGTAGCTGCAGTGTGGTGCTGTAAAAGTTAATGTTGGCGAACTAAATATTGATAGAAGTATGAAGTGATCGATTTTCATAGAAGTCGTTTTCATGCAATAATTAATTATCAACAATCAGAAACATGAATGTCAATATAAACACAAGTTTTATATTATTTCTCGAAATTGACAAATTGTGAATAAGCCTATTTCGTTACTCACGGGCGCATTAAATCACTGCATGAAGAAAACTAAATCTAAGCGTACTATATACCTCGTGTTCGGACAATGAATGAGTGGTCTCAGACGCGCGGTTGTATGGATTAACTCGGACGAACTGATTATGGAGATCGTGATCCGGTTCAATATCGACCAAGACCTCCGTCGGTCTTTCAGCGAAGTAACAGGGTCGGCCGAACTCCGATCTTCTCTTTGAATATGCGTACTGCATCTGTACGCACACACAATTTAGTAAAACCCGGGGCTAACGCAGGGCTTTTTTAACGTGCAGTTGTACACAAAATGTGCAGTTCAGCAGTTGTAGAAGCACTTTGAACAGTACAGCTAAAACTAGCAAAAAGGTCAATGTCCTCCGATTGAAAGTAATTTACCATGAACATAGGTGCAATCACGTCCTAAAAGTTGGGGGGACCATAATGAATCACATCCTAAAAGTTGGGGGGGGACCATAATAATAAAGATAGGGGACCACTCAAAAGTTGGGGGACGCGTCCCGTGGGTCCCATAGGGTGGTTGGCAACCACTGGTTGCGCCTATGACCATGAATGACGGGAAAGGAAATGAGTTGCACAGTTCTAAAAATTCCTTAAAACAGCCTTGGGCTAACGAGAGAAAATATGGGTCCGTATAAGGCAGAGATCGAGTCACGGGCCCTTAAACCATCTTAAGGCTTTGTGATAATTTTTAGACCTGCAACTAAAATTATACAAGTACAGACTTGTATTATACTGGGCATAATTATAGGGTACACGTGTATTTTTGTAGCCTATGGTAAATTATTCGCTCACTGCAGCATTGTTATTTTTAATCAAACCAACTTCTAGTTTGGCGAAAATCCTTTTAATCGAACCAGCTTCCGTTTAGGCAAGAATTAGTTTGATAAATCCCGCTTCTATTTCGTCACTCGTCAGCAAATGTTTTCATCAATATAACTTTAATTTAAAAGTAGGCTATTGTTAATCAATCCAGCTTCAATTTCAGCAAGATTGTTTTAACTAATTCCTCTTCTATCTCAATAGAAATTACTTTCATCAATCCGACTTCTATTTAGAAAGAACTCTTTTCGTCAATCCGACTGGTGCTCGACTAATGGTGAAACCCATGCAATGGCGAATAGTTTGCCATACTAAAATACACGTTTACCAATAATTATTATAGTATCCGAAACCGACGTTTCGGTTAAATTCGGGTTTATGGGTCATGAGAGTCGGCTAGGATTGGGAATAAGGTTAGTGTCGGGAATAGGGTTAGTGTCGTCATTCGGTCCCCGATACTATAAGTTGGCCGAAGTGAAAACTGATTGCACTAATGTCTCTGTAATATTATATTTGAAAATGCATAAATCATAAACTTTGTAGGCTATAATTTTTCTTGGTTAATCTCTATAATGGCTCGGTAGCAAGTAAACATCATGGCGACCAAAGATCCGCTCATAATAGAGTGCGGTCACGTGACGGCAAAAGGTAGCCCAATATTTTCGCGGCCTACGGTGATGTATAAGCCAATGTTTCCGCGAAAGTAAGTAAGTAAAAATACCATGAAAAGGTTATTTTCATAAATATTAATACGCTTAAATAAGCTAAAGAACACAACAAAATCGATGCACCTTAACACATTGGCCGCCATCTACGAGATATCTCGCGGTTTTTTACCGCATAGAAACGGTAAGCGCGAGATCTCGCGGTTTTTTACCGCGAGATCTCGCGGTAAGCGCGAGATCTCGTGGTAAAAAAACCGCGAGATATCTCGTAGATGGCGGCCAATGTGTTAAGGTGCATCGATTTTGTTGTGTTCTTTAGCTTATTTAAGCGTATTAATATTTATGAAAATGACCTTTTCGTGGTATTTTTACTTACTTACTTTCGCGGAAACATTGGCTTATGCATCACCGTAGGCCGCGAAAATATTGGGCTACCTTTTGCCGTCACGTGACCGCGCTCTATTATGAGCGGATCTTTGGTCGCCATGATGTTTACTTGCTACCGAGCCATTATAGAGATTAACCTTTTTCTTATATAACTAGCCTACTTATAATATCCCGGGTCCTAAAAGTCGTCGGGCATCTTCGCTCTCGGTGGCTCTGGAAAGGCTATAATAGATCCATAATACAGATGTTTCGTAGTTCATACATTATTTACATAATTGTAATTTATACCGTATTAGTTACCTTTAAACTTGCGTAAAATTTGAAGAATATAAATTCCTAAAATGCTATAATGCTAAACTAATAGAACACGGAAATCGAAATGAACATCTTCAACGCAAGCTATAAATAAATAATATAATTAGCCAATCTCTTTTCAGAGTTAAACGATGACGGCGTTCATGACGTATTACATATTATTACGTCGAAATCATGATCTATTAATAGCCGCATATACATCGATCGCTGCTGTCATGCTGCCTAATAGATAAACAACATTAACAATGTAGGCTTATTATAATATTATTATACACTGAAATGTAGTATATACTACTGGAACGCTGATTGCCTATGAAAGTTCGGATTATCGCTCACTTAGGGAAAGCCATAGAGATGTACGCTATATATGTAAAATATATAGGCTAGAGAGAGTATGGCCTATCTCCTCTGCATAAAAAAGTGAGGTCATCAACGACCTTATATATATATTAACGGTAATCACGCCAGTGACGTCACTCTGTGCAAACGACCAATCACAGGCGATTCTTACGTCGCCATGTTCGCTTTAAAATTATTTACTTTTCCAGCTGATCTAAGGTGTAAGACTGTGATTGGTCGGGTCCAATTAGACAGTTCGGGTCCAATTAGACAGTTGTGATTGGTCGGGTCCAATTAGACAGTTGTGATTGGTCGGGTCCAATTAGACAAAGATTTCAATGTATAGACGTGATATTCCCTCTAGCGTTATATTTATTATAATACATCTCTATGGGGAAAGCCAATGTTTCATTAGAGCAAATCCCAGAATTCTCTGAGGCAAATCCCAGAATTCTCTGGGGAAACTCCCAGAATTCCTAGCGGCAAACCATAGTAAAAGATAGGCGTCACAACACTTCGCTTTAAAACACAAATTTCTCAGCAATGATACACAATTGTTCAAAACCAGCTTAGGGTTTTTGAGTTGAATGACATACAAAACAATCAACTTAACTGTATTTAGCGGCCACTGACCAGAATTCTTGAAAATTGCCTTCAAAGTTCATGAATTTAACATGGGTTTAGATAGGAACAAGCACACGCTGCCCTAAGTGTAAGTCGCGACTGATTCGCCGTCGGCCATAGACCACTATTATATACGAAGCGTTATCAATCCAGCTAATATAATACATATCAATGGTAGTATATTCGTTTTATTAAGAAGAACAAGCTGACAAACGCAGAAATGTTAACAAGAGTGATAATGAAACTGGAACTTATTCGATGAATCAATGTAGGCCTATATAAGCTTAGGCCTACTTTGTAGACATTGAGCCAATATTTGCCTATGTGCGGCTTTAAAACACAGGATAGACTAGGCCTAGAAGTTATTTAGTAGCTAAATCAACTTAAATGTAAAGAACATAAATTAAAAATTCCAAAGAATTTTTGGCCGGTTACATATGGCCAACTCTAATATCTTTGATATGGTAGGCAACAAGTAAAATAGGCAGACCAAAATTATATAGGCCTAATTTCGTTTATTGAAATGATCCGGTTGACAGACCGCAGTCGGTTACTGTGTACAGTTATATGCAATTGAAGCAATTTATTCATAGGAACATATCACAAATCTTTACTAGGCCTACTAACAGAAAGAGTCGGTCTGCAATACAATGATGATGATGATGATGATGATGATGATGATGACGATGATGATGATGGTGGTGGTGGTGATGATGATGATGATGATGATGATGATGATGATGATGTTGATAATGATAATGATGATGATGATGATGATGATGATGATGATGGTGGTGGTGGTGGTGGTGGTGGTGGTGGTGGTGGTGGTGGTGGTGGTGGTGGTGGTGGTGGTGGTGGTGGTGGTGGTGGTGGTGGTGGTGGTGGTGGTGGTGGTGGTGGTGGTGGTGGTGGTGACGGTGACGGTGACGATGGCGATGACGATGACGATGACGATGATGATGATGATGATGATGATGATCATGATGATGATCATGATGATGATCATGATGATCATGATGATGATCATGATCATGGTCATGATCATGATCATGATCATGACGATGATGATGATATTATGCTCATAGGCGGAGACCTGGTCCGAACTTTGGGGGGGACGGACGAGCGGCCGGAGGTCGATTGATGAGGCGCGAAACGCCGAGTTGGGAGGAGTGAGGGAAGGCTGTTTCTAATGTCCACATCTAATTGTAGCTTCTTAGCTGTCATCCTAAATTTAAAAAATGATCCATTTTCTCAGTCCTGACAGAAGTAGTTCAAACTGTATAGGTTGCATTAGACACCTCTTTTAAAATTATAACAAATTTATATAAAAATAGAATGAGCCAAATTTCTCACAACTGTTTTGCAAAAAAAACTATCCAAGCATTTAACATAGACACCACTGTAATGTATTCAACCAACGATATATATAAGAAAAACATACAATGTACTGGTTTGACAAATGCATCAAAGAGGAACTACAGCAACAACCTTATGAACACTGTCGCCATGGAAATACAAATTCCAGAAGAAGAACAATGAAAAGAAAAAAAAGATAGACATTATAGACAGAAACTGCGGAACATTTAAACAACAGTGAACTGAAATTCATTGGTACTGTAACTTTAAAGACGTCAACAGCCTTTGTTGCTATAAGTTAAACTGTTGAATAATAAATAATAATAGTAGGCCTACTGGTTTTAAATTAAATTCATGATTAAATTCTTTGCGTTAATTTATTATATGAAAATTGTGTTTAATAGAAAGATTGAAAAGGAAACACTGATAGAAATGAAAACCTACCCATGTCTATAATTATTATATACCTGCTATCAGAGCATATCAAAGGAAGTTTAAGAACTGCATGACTTTTTTTCAACCTTTTGATCCTCCCTGGTAAAAAAACTGCCAATCAGATGACAATGGCTTTTTTAAGCAATTTTTTCTGCGAAGGTGTGACTTTACAACTGTCTAAGTCCATCATAACTGTTATTTTTTTGGAACTACACATCTTTGTAGAATTGCACGTTTAAAAGCCCTGCCAACTCTCATTATGCAGAGCCTAAATCCGTTCAGGAGACCAATCGTGGGCGGAGTTTGGTTTCCATTCTTGGGGTGAGGGGGGGGGGGCAAAAAACTTGGAGTTTGTTTATGATTGTCCAGATTGAGCGGCGACGGAATTTTTTCTCGAACCAAAAGTTAAGTCATCGAGTTTAATTGAAATCTCGTAAAAACCATTCCATTTTTGCGTAAACACCTTTTTTAGTCATTGAATTTACTTGAAATATCATAAAACATACTATTTTCCGTAAACACCTTTTTTAGTCATCGAGTTTAATTTAAATCTCATAAAACAAAACTATTTAGCGTAAACACCTTTTTAAGGCATCGAGATTGATTGAAATCTCATAAAACCATACTAATTTGCGTAAACACCTTTTATTGTCATTAAGTCTAAATGAAATCTCTTAAAACCATACAATTTTGTGTAAACACCTGTTTTAGTCATCGAGTTTTTATTGAAATCTCATAAAACCATACTATTTTCCTCAGCTATATTAGTCATCGAGATTTATTGAGATCTCATAAAACCATACTATTTCGCGTAAGCACCTTTTTTATTCATCGAGTTTAATTGAAATCTCATAAAAACCATATTATTTTTTCGGATAAAAAAGTTGATGACCTTTTCTTAGTCATCGAGTTAAAATCTCATAACAACCATACTTTTTCCGGACACACCATTTGTTACTGGTCGAGTTTAATAGAAATCTCATGAAATCATACTTTTTGAGGACACGCCCGTTTTAGTCATCGACTTTAATTGAAGTTTCATAAAAACCATGCGCTGGATGTTGGCTATGCTTTTATAGTAATTGACTAAAAGTACAAAGAGGTGTCTTATCTATTCAGTATAATTTTCGAGAATTATTCAACGTGGGACTAAAAGACTTTGGTTAGAGCCTGGATTGCTCTGAAATTCATATCGTCATAAATATTTACTTCACTTGCAAACTTTTTTCCTGTAATTCTCCACTGATGAGTGTGTGTACATGTCCTGACGCTTAACCATTGGGGGGGGGACGAATGCATGGGCCGTCCCCCCCCAACGCCAACTTTGAGGGGGACCGTCCCCCCTGTCCCCCCCTAGGTCTCCGCCCATGATTATGCTACAAGTGCTGAACGATGGAATAGGAATCGTCGGACACATGACATTGTATCGAAAAGGAACGACAGTTAGGGTGGGTTGTGGTTGAGGTGGGCAATTAAAAAATTGACACACTGCGCATACGCAATTTTCATCTTGCCTACAAACCAAAGCCACTAAAATAAATGATTTTTTAAAAACTGAACTAAGTCTAACTAGGAAACTTATTTCACGGAAAATCGCAATGAATAATCTAAAAACCTGCTTGCGAGGCGGCCCAAAGGACACTATAGATTAAGTGTGTATACTTTCATGGAACACTAAAACGAGCACTTTCGACCGAGTTCTCTTGAAACACGGTATAGGCCTAATACGCCCATCATTGAGTCGACAAGAGACGCAATGCGTTCACCAGATGATGTAGGCCTATGTAGGCCTTTAGCTCTTATTTGCATAGGCTTCAAGTTTGACACGTCAACAGGAACAATGTGGTCCTACATATAGGCCTATGCATATACATTAGGCACAAATAGCAGTTCGAGTTTTAACCTTACTGCCTTTTAGGCCTACAGTTAAACACAAGAGGCCCTCGATAGATTAGCCTTGCGCACATTTAAGTAGCCAGTGTGCCTCTATAGGACATTATAATCGGCTGCAACAATAGCTTGCAATTTCCCTTTATAGGCCTACTATAGGCCTACTAGGCCTAAGTCTATATGCAAACTTGGCTAACCAGCTTGGTCAACTAGGCCACTGGTTTAATGCGCACTTAAGGACCGCAATGTCGATATATTGCATCATATATGAAAAGATGCATGTTTGGCTATTCAGAGATTATATTGACCTGCCGTATAGTCTACATAGGCCTACGATCTGCAGACATAGGCCAATATTTTAAAGACACGTGCAGGTCTCGCTACTGAAACGCAACTGGCATAGGCCTAGATAAATTTTGGATAGGTTTTAAACAACATAGGGCTAAGCCTAGATCCTTTATCATATATATATATGCTTCTGTTAATGGACCTACAGTTACATTTAAGTCGGTCGTTTGAAAATACACGGTTTCAAAGTGATATTTAGTCGCGTTCGATTTTAGTGAAAACAAGAGCAATGCGCTGCAGTGGTCTGCCTTCTATTTCATTATGCGTTTTACTGTGCGTAACGGTTGCTTACGCAGACAACACGCAAGGTAAGCTTATTTATGTTATCCAGTCTATTTCCAGCAGTAATTTTAATACTTCGGTCTCCAAAGCATATGCCCGTTTGCCGTGGTTATCTGAAAACATAGATCGTATATATTCATTTTCCACACGATAAATTTTCTTTACACTGCAGATTACAGTAATTTTAAAAAACGAATAGGCCTACTGTATACTGTAAAGCCCTACATGATAGCCAACGTCAAAGCAAAACGTCTAGAGCGAACTGTGCGAGTTTTCCCGCGGTTTCCACTCGTTGATCATGATGCAGGATGTGGAATTGCGGATGTCAATAACTTTCTTTAATTAAAAAAGCAACACATTAAAGACTGCATGCCTTTGCAAAAGACAGATGACAAAATATATAGGCTATTATTATTGATATCCTGTTTTTTTTACTATTTCGGGATTCGTCAGAAACGACAGCAGAACAGACGACGACGACGACGACGGCGACAACAACGACAACGAAAAGTTTATTAATTGATCAAGCATCTGAGACAACGACAAGTGCAAACTTTTATACGACAACAGTTACTGCAGAGGAAACGACACCTCGTGTAGTAACAACAGTTTCAACAGAAACTACAACGCACAACAATAATTATTCGAAGCTAGACAATGATACAACGACAGCAAAAAATCCTGAGATCTCAACAGATGCAGTGACTAGTCCAGAGAAGAGTCCAGATACGGGGACATCTGTATCATCCACTACAAGTGAGTCCACTACTACGACGACATCATCTTCATCTTCGTCTACAAGCACAGAATCTTCATCTCAGTCAGATACTTCTTCACCATCTAGTGTCTTCATCTCTGCATCATCCGAGCATGACACAACAACCGCTGCATCCTCCTATGACACACCAGATACAACAACGGAAACGTTCAACAACAGCAGTACCATCAGCGTTGACACTGAAGAGAACTCGATGTCACCCGGTTCAATAATCGCCATTGTCATCGTAACAATTGTTCTTCTGGCTGGTTCGTCAGCCGTGGCGTTCATCCTCATCCGACGGTAGGCAATTATAAATGCTTGTCTATTACATTGCATTGATCGTTTCAACTCTATAGTCTATAGATATGAAGCTGAAAACATATTATGCCAATTTCAGATGTAGGTTGAATAGGCGAGACCCACCCTGGACCACCCGATGCAACCTAAGCCTACTCGACGCACCCATAAAGAGAACTTACGATGAAATGCATGCAATACATAGGCCTACACAATGCATAGAATTAAGCATGGGACCCTCATGAATAATAATTGTAAGAGGTAACGTTTTATATTGTTGGCACGGAAGTCGGGAGACTATCACGAGGGCGCCGAAAGCATCCCATTCCCATCGCGTCACCCACGGCGCTCGCTCCCGGAGGTTAGAAGGTCGGGCGTAGGCCTATGTACATATGTATTGTAGGGCCTAGATCACGGCCTTGCAAAGCTCTCAATGCACCCTTCAACGGACGTTCACGCATCTATAGAAGTAGGCCTACACACATGCACCCACATAATTACATAGGCCCAGGGTGAGAATTGCCGGGGGTTGGGGGGTTTCAACCCCCAGTCTTTCTTAGAGCCCATGTTAAAGTCTGTTTTTCACATCCCGATTCCAAGTGGATAATGGTCCAACCCCCACAGTTATTTTTCCACAGTTCTTACACTGCATAGGCCTACAATAATACATAGCCTACAACTGTGTCAGCCGAAAGCCATTGCTTTGAGTGTCTGGGGCACCTGAAGCTGTTGTTATCTCGAAACGACAATGCAGAATATTTTTCAAACTAATTATTATTATGTCATCACAAAGAGGGGAATTCCACACACAATATTATTGCTGACAGGTGACTGAAAAGTACGACGAGATGTTTGTTTTTCTCAGAACACTTTGTACAATTAAGTGCTTCTATACATTGATCAAAAGTGCTTGGCTGTCTGAAGTGCATTGTTAACCTGCTGCTTTTATAACACTGTTAACTTGAACTGGTGATGTAATAAAACCACTTAACAAATCTCGAAGGGTCCACATAATGTTCGCGGTCAATGCTCTGACTTCTTAATTTCTAAGAAGCAGCTGCTGTATTAAGGTGTGGTCTTCAATCGATGGTCCATTAAATTAACGCAGAACATTGAATAAATTAGTGTGCAGCTGCTTAAGGACAGTTTTCGTGCTGATGTTCCAGTTCTAGAACATGTAGGCCTATGTGGGGTAGAAAGATCGTGTCTAGCATATCTCCACGAACAGCGTCTACTACAGCCTGAGGAAATTAACTGGTTATATCCTTTCTTAGGCCTGCATCAGGACAACTAGTGAAGTCAATGTGGGCCTATGTGGCCAAGCTAGTCTAGTAGGCCTATAGTCTAGTCCTCTACTAACGGAGGAACTTCGTCGGAAGTGGTCAATGCACTTGTGGCAGCACTTAATGACGTGCATCTTGCTGCGACAGTGAAAACGATAGGCCTATAGCCTAATTATCATACGAAACTAGGCCTACATCTAACTTGCGCGCAACCTGTCATAATGCAATGTGTTGACGAGAAATAACGAACATTTTACGGTCGTAACTCGTATTTGTCAGTCGAAATAGGGTCTATAGGTTAGGAGGTAGGTTTGTAAATGTACACTGATTGGGCCTATATTGTTAATTAAAATAGTATACCATATACTTTGTAGGAAGATGCGAACGATGAAAAGCTATCGAAGGTTAATGGACCTTCAGTTATCTGAAGTTGACGATGAATCGGGAATACAAGACCCAGCCTTTGTCTCGGATCTGTAACTGCTCAACAGAGCAACCTATCTGCTGAATCGGTTTAGCAGGTTTTGCAATGAATTAGACCTGCCATCTTAAGATCGTGATAAGTTCCTTTAGACTAATATGCTTTTCAAATTCCACAATGACAGTCACAATTGTTGGAAATTGAAATTAGCCTATGTTAAATTCTTCTTGATACCGGTAATGTAATTGATTATGGTTGCGATCACAAAGAGCTAGTGTGAACTTTACTGTCTATTCAGATGAGAATGTAAGATTACGTGAGGCCTGCTATATGATGCGCAAAGAGCATCGCAATAATAACTGTGTTTGACTATGTGGGCCCTATTGCAGGGCCTATTAGGTAGGCCTATAACAGGTCGTCAGATTAAGTAAACATGGAAATATACCGTACATCACATCATCATCATAACCATCATCATCATCATCATCAGCATCATCATCATCATCAGCATCATCATCATCATCAGCATCATCGTCATCATCATTATCAGTTCCTGACACCAGCCATTTGGTGGTGATAGGTACGAATAAATTACCTCCAGAGTCCAGAGAGAGACAGACAGACAGACAGACAGACAGACAGACAGACCGAGAAAGCAGACCAACCACTGCGGCAACCAGATTCCTGTTCAATCTCACTATAGCCTAACCCGAAGTTCGCCACAAAATTTTTAATATGACATCGATCGTGTTCATTTGTAACCACCAACAGAGAAACTCTACTTGCGTGTGTTAAGTTTAAAAGTGTTTGACGTAGACCTATGGGTTAACAGAATTGCTATTTGGTTGAGGTTTTACTTTTTTGTGTGTTCTTCTGGACTGGAATACTGTAAGCGTAGCCTACTTTTAATTGGACAATGTATTAATTAGGCTATACTTGGTCGTAATCAAGTCAGATTCAATAAACATTTCACATCGTTCGTTTCTGTTTGATGCAAAAAAGAGGAGTCAGTGGAAAGCTTCATGAAATAGGGAAATCGCTTACTGAAAGGAGTGTCTGGAGGGTCTTAGGTTGCTAAAACATTTTTAGTTATGCTTGTGGAAGAAACAGATTGGGCGGGAGCCACCGGGGGGTACAAGCAAGAAAGAAAGGGGGCGGAAGGTTTACAGAAGCATAGTACAGAGGTCCTTGTTGAAGTTAACAGTTGAAGTTGTGTGTCATAATTATCAGTTGAAATGTTGACAAATGGTCTGGAGTATCTTTGAGTAGCTTCATAACTACATCGTTGTTCTTTGTATCAGCATCAATGTTGCTTCATGTCTACATAGTTGTTGCAACATGACTACATCGTTGTTGCTTCATGACTAGGCCTAAATCGTTGCCGTGAAACAAACTCGCTACAATGCAGTTGTTAGTATTTCTCCTGATTTTCAAATTTCAATGTAGCCTAGGTTATCTTTTTCTTGTCTAAATCGAGTAGACCTAAGTCAATTATTTTCTCACTGGGGTCCCACTTTCTCTTCATGTAGAGTTGTAGACTGTAGAGGACAACTTGGATTGAAGATCAGGTAGTGTGTTCTTCCATTAACATTTCATCATTATTTTCAAGCCTATTCATAAGGATTCTCAAAAGGTTCTGTGTCTGGTGGATTTGGTTCTGTGGTGACTCAGTGCCAGCGCTAGCACCCCCCCCCCCGTACCCCCGGCCGGGGGGGGCCTCGAGTCTGAAGGGGCCCCCAAATTTAGCTGGTCATTATGAGTCTCAATTTAGTCCAAATATAAATAAAAAAGATTGAAATACATGAACGTCATACATTAAAGCCTGTGTAGTGTCCCAGATCTCCTTGGTATGTGTCTGATCTCAAGTCTGCAAGGGGCCTCAAATGTAGCTGCTAATTATACCTTTCATGACTGTTCATTCCTGAAACCACGCTCCGATTTCTGTTTCAGCGCAAAGCGTACAAAATAATATTACGCAAACCAACGGGGAGACTCTGGGGGAGGGTGTGGACAGAAGCATGGCCCCACAATTTGTGGTTGTAACGGAGTCCTTGTATCCCCAATATTTCAAAAATATTTCATAAGTATCATCCACTGTCCATCAATAATGATAAATTTTGTTAAGATGACAGATGCTTAAATGCTACCATTACAGTTGGCAAATCGGACAAATTTAGGCCTAAAGAATGGAGAGGGGACACTCTGAAGTCCTAAATCACACCTAGGCTAACATCATTGAAAAATGAGCAATTTTGTAAAGATGACAGCTTAAAATTCGACCATTACAGCGTGGAAATTCCCAAAAAATTAACAATTGAGAGGGGGCATTTATTGAAGTCTTACACCATGTCTTTCAGCACTTATATTATGAGAACTTTTGCTGAGATGACAACTCAAGGTATGGGGCCTCAAGTTTTTTTTGGGGGGGGGGCCTCAGGTACCCTAGCGCCGGAACTGTGGTGACTGGTGAGTACAAGGGTGAGAGTTTATATCTTGGTGGTGCATGTGGTGACACTCCTGTGTTGGAGTACAGAGGTGAGGGTCTAGAATTTGGATGTTGTGACACTACTTTGATGGAGTATGAGGGTGAGAGACTGAGAGTCCAGCATAGTTGTTTAAAAGTTTTTTCGATTTTTTTTCCCAGTCCCAAAAACCATGTTTTTTTTATTTTATTTTTTCCATCATTTTATTTTATTTTTTTATTTTTTAATGTAACGCTATTTATTTTTTTCTGTCTCTTATTATTTTCCTTAATTTTATTTTTCCTGATATTCCTTACGTTTTCAGGCCAATCTCAAGATTTCAGATAACTGATGTCATTATTTAATTGTTTAACGTCATTATTTAAGAGATACATGTAGTAAGTAAACAAGGGTTTTAATTTTAAAATGCAGTTTAAGATGTCCAAAGTCAAATTATTTTTCACTTCCGTTTTTTGTCGTTTTTAATTTTTTCAAATAAAACGACGTTTTTCCGTTTTTTATTCCGTTTCCATCGTTTTTTACATCTATGGAGTCTAGTAACAAAACTTGATACATTATTGAAGTATTTAATGTTTTGTTCAGATTGTGTGAAAGCCTTTATAAAAACTTTCTACAACCTCTTCATTAACCATTTCCCGCCGGATGGGGACACCCGTGACCCCATTAACAGGATAGATATCAAAACAATTCCGGCTGGAAAGGGTTAAACAGTTTATAATGCCTGTGAGTAAATTATCTGCATGACTGTAGCAGCTAAGAAATTGTAATGCATGCAATCAAGCAGCAACCATTCAACAGAACAACTAACTGATCATAAGAACATAGACGCTCCCCAATGCCATCAACTTAACGTACCCCTACTCTATTTTATTTGTTAGCATGCCGTATACGCACAACAAATAGAACTAAATAACTGACTTTCAGTATTCAGCACTATCCTTTTCTACAAGAGGTCTGCTTCATCAGCCATGTCCCTCAATGATTTCATGTTAGCCACGCTGTATAATGTATAATATTATGTGTTCATTTACTCTAAAGATGGAAGTCTACTAAAAACGTGGCAGAGAAAAAACACAGCTTATTGCAAATTGTTACTGTGTGAGGATGTGTTGTATTCGACAGTCAGATGGAAAGGTGACATGTTTTAAAATTTATACAAAACAATACTGCAACAGGAATGTAGAGCTTGTGAAACATGACTATGAATAAATCCATAGGATAAAAAGCATACAAAGTACAAAAGACCTAAGAATTCAGACTTTTCTAATTAGTTACTCTATCTACTTAGGAGCTTAACCAATACCATTAATGGACTCATTTTAACAACAATTTTAACAAACAACCATTGTTTATCAATGTGTTTCAAAATGAACTGCAAGGATTAAAAAACAACCATAAATAATCATGAACATCAATTTCAGAATTTCTTCTGCCTGACACACAACCACAAAAATTGCCTTAATAACACGTTAACAACACAGTGACTGTAAAGTAAGCCAGAGTATAAAGCTTACATTTAGCACCTAGCAGCCACTACAGAAGTTTTAATCAAATGTCTAATTTTTTCAGAAACTTGAACCTCACACACGGCTATGTGTAGTATGGTAGTACCATATTTCAAACAGCTTAACACTTAACTTGATTTCCAGGTGCTCTACGGTGTGACACTAAGACAAACACATGACAGGAACAGAACTAATTAATTGAATAAAGGAATGCCAGAAACTGAAATTTTCAAACTTGCATTTTTGTTTTTTGTCTATATTAGGAAAAATTGGGTCCCACAGTCATAAGTGTTTTAGATATGCGTGCCAGTCAGTCACGTGAAGATATATAGATCTATATATCATATGCAAATGATATATAGATCTATATATCATATGCAAGCGATATATAGATCTATATATCAAATGCCAGCGATATATAGATCTATATATCATATGCAAGCACCTCTGTTTGAATCAACTTGACCAAAAGAAGGTTCTTAAAGAAATTCCCTACAGAAATGAATGCTCAGTGGAAAATAGCATTAATTGAGAAGTCTTCTTTGGTTCACTACATGACTTGACAGACAGCACTTTGTACTTTGATGTGATACAGGAAATGTCCAAGACACTTTTATCCTGAATGAACTAAGTGACCCACTGTATACATGACTAAAACTGCTGGATTTTAATGAAGTATGACACCTAACAACGGTTTAACATCAACAACATTGCAATTTGCTGTACACCAGTGTAATTCAACAAAAGAAACAACTTGAAAATCACAACCATCAGTGACATAATTATCAAATTCAACTCTGTTTCTGTCGATGGACGATTTTTTCGACTTGCTTCACATAAAAGTCATTCAGAATTCTCTGGACATTTCCAATTGGCCCTCCAAAAATATAACTATTACCATAACTAACTGCACAACTCTGGGATTCACTCTTTCAATTTAACACAAATTGGACAGCATCATATAAAACAATATCTTCAATTCTTCATGAAACAGCTGGTTGTCTCAATCAATTGCCAGGATTATGTCATTACGTCTTACAGAATTTTTTTACCATTGTTGCAATTTAACAACAATAAGCACATATCTACAATCTTCAAGAAAAATTACCAGGAGAGCTATCAACCTGACAGTACAAGAGTACAATTGAATACAATCGTCTTCAACATCTGACGAGATGGAAGGAGCTCAAAGCTTGTGGGCTGTAAGGAAGACTGTTTCAGAATAAGGGGTTGATCACAGTAAAGCTACTGCTCAGCACTGTGACTGGTGTGACTATATGGAAAGGAGGATATTTATGGAATACCTCTGCGCTGCACTCATACTGAAGAGACCAAGCCGAGTTACTTGACCCTGAATGACATTGTTATTACTATAACCATTATTATTATTATTACTATAAATAAATTAAGCATGAAGACAGTCCTTGATGTAACAAAAAAGTGGTGTATAACCAATTGTGCCGCTGTCAGTATAAAACAGGATGGGACTAATTCCATGTTGACATGAATCACAGTTGTGCAACAAGCTCAAGTCCTACAAAACATCAGTGCTTAGATTCTAAGTCAGTACTAACACCAGTTTTACAGAGCAGAAAAAACCGTGCAAATTTATTTTCCTATGATCATGTGGAAAGCACATCTCAAAAACATATATTCACAGCAAAATAACAATTGCTCTCATCACCGTGTGTTCTGAAACACAGCATCTACACAAAACATGCTCAATTACAAATTCACTACCAGCCTTTTCAAGTTATCTGGAACTGTGCCAAAATTTTTCACAACCTAGCATTTCACACAGTATTTTCTAAATTTCACAGAACTTCCTAACTGTATCTTCATGAGGTCTATTTCTAAGCCATGTGCCGTCAAAAGCCTGCATGAAATATTTATAAACATGAACATACTATTGCAGAAGGCTGAGCACATCACAAATAAATTACACTATCAAACATTCCTCCATTGGGAGGGTAAACTAATAACATATAACAACTAATAACATATAACGGTTAATTCAGACAATCAAAATAAACTACTCGCTCTTCTTCTTCTTCTTCTCAGAGACTTTTTGATCAGCTCCTTCTCTCGTCTTCCTATGTTTCATCTGTGAGACGGAACCAATCACAATGAAGATGACAATGACAATGTGCCAGACGAAGTAGATGCTCTGCCAGTATCGCAGAGTGTCTTGGAGGCTGAGCAGCAGAAATCCCATGCTCATATACTCGAAGCAACGCATCTTGAAGAACCAACAGAACCAGTCAAACTGAGTCTGTCGACGAGCCGTCGCTCCGTTTCGAAACGCAGCGATCATCGCATCTTCGGCGATCAGGTTGAGAGGAATTGTAAGGAAACTGAGATAGTAGCCCGGATGAACACCGTGCCAGAAAGCACTGACCATCATGGTTATGGACACCCTAAGGCACAAACAAAGAAACAAGAAAACAATTGTCTTTTGGTTCTCTTTAACAAAATTCCATTATACAATGTATGTAGTTTTGCATAAGAACGTATATAGCAGTTTTATCCACTTCATTGTGTGTGAACGTCGCTCATGAATTTCCTAAAAGTGGAGATGCAAAGGTGACTGTTTATGCAAGAAATGAGGTCATCTAAATAAATATAATAGAGACCAAATATGAAATCCAGCAATAAACAACCAATCAATCAATCAATGGTTTATTGTAGCCAACCGATAGTGCAAGAACAAGTAATGAAAAAATTATAGTTTCTGCGGATACAAAAATGAATATGTATATGATTGGGAAATGCTACACAGTAATCACAGTAAACCCCCCTCAAGACCGACCTGCACCTCACTGTGGTGAGGGGGGTGGCAACGGCCAAGTAAGGGATTGCCTGCTGGGGCTATGCCATCAGTGGTGAAGGTTTTTCCGAAGTACCACCTAGGGCGTCACGCGAGGTGGACAGGCCCAGCAGGAACCCTGAAAACGGCTGGCGAACGCGGGCGGCACCCACCGGGATGGAGCTCCCTCGCCAACCCGAGGACAAGTGCATCATAGTACAAGGAGGGTCTGCCAGATGAGTGGCGATGCGCTGGCAATAAAGACAAAACACGATTGAAATCTGATGCCAAGTAAATTAAGGCATCGGACACCTACGGGCGCTGAGCCCACGGTTCCTGATGATGATGATGAATCAGTGTAATGCCTTTGCACAGACAACTTTATATGTACAGATTACCATTGATTTTCCCATCATATATGGATGGCCTCTAAACAGTCCCTTGCAAGTGGTGGAAGATGATGCATTCCTCTTACACCACATCTGAGCAGAACAACATTCCTTGCAGACGGCAATTGCCTGTAAGAGCATCAATCGCCACAGTAGAAGACTAAGAAGAGTCAGCACAAAAGTTTTCGTACACAATATACGATCTTTACATCATAAACCATTCGATGAAGTTACTCAACTTTGAATACCCAGCTCATAATCTGACAAGTTAGACTAATGCTCCTAATCTGACAAAGTTAGACTAATGCTCTTAATCTGACAAAGTTAGACTAATGCTCTTAATCTGACAAGTTAGACTAATCACTAAGAGTTTCACCTGACTGGTCCTGAATACGCTGATGTGCGTCGGTAGACATTGGCTGCCAGCCAGTACTGGACGGACATATTCCATGACCTCATTCCGGCTCTGACCGTTGGTGCTAGCTCACACCCATGGATGTCTATGTTGTGAATCGTTTCAAAGTCATACTTCACTGGTGATGATGACTTCTTATCCCTGTCACCAGACAACACATACATGAATGATCAGCATATTCAAACAGAATCGTACGATGGCATGATCCGTATTGCTCATCATTAAACAAATTTGAATTTAAACGCACAAACATGAAGGTTTATGCTTGGTTCTAAACTTATAGATGAAACAAAGGAAAACTAAAAGATCCACTGATCACAAATTGTCTGCAAGAGAATCAGCAGTTTAATATATAATTGTTGCCTGCAAATGAATCTATGGATGATGGTTTAGTCATGGCTCTCAGGATTTTGATTAGAGAGGCAAGTAGTGAGTGCTAATTTCTAGAGCATGCTTAAGAGAACTTTTACAAAGCCTATTGTAAGTCATTTGCAGATATGCAAGGCTCAAATTATCCTGAAACCTGGAAATAACACTAAAGGTCCACAGTCAATAAACAGTTAAAACAGGTATAAAGGGAGTCTTGTAGGGACTGAGAAACACTCAAACAGGTTATTCAATCCGTTCATTAATTACCAATAATCTTAGACACAAGTCTTGCAGAGCTCTGTATGCTTTCTCTACCAAAATTTAATGCGATAATACTGGATAGTAAAATATTCTGCCCTGAGAAAGACATGCCATCACTCATCAATTTTATAAATGCTCACTTATTCTCCAGCGCACTGTAGTCCTTAGGACCATGGCCACACTTTGACTGACCGGTCACAGGGTAAGCGCCGAGGGTGGCTGATATGCAGATGCATTCTGACAGGAGCCAAGCAATGTACAATCGCATTCGGAAGATGGCAAACATCGGAATCATGTAGAAGATGCGATACGGCAGACCACAGTCTTCGTAGAATTCATCAGACTTCACATACTGAAATTGGAAAGCACAAGTCTAATTTAGAAATTCAGCGTCACAGAATAAAGCATATATTTTAAACAAATATTAAACAAATAACTTCAGCATTACTAGAAAGAAATTCAACTGAACATATCGAAACAGTAAGCTCGTAGTCAGTAAAAAATGTGAAGAATAGCCAAAGCAGCTGGAGCAATTATTAAAAACACAATTAACTGCCATGAAGCACTGTGTATTAAGGTGTCTGGTTTGCCATAGAGTTCCATGATTAGCATTAATTCACTGTAACTAGCATTTAAGATAAATGCTTGAGTTCAGACTTTAATACTGATATATACATGTCTCAGAAAGAGTTAGCTCAGCCAAGCTTTGACATGAGCTCAGTACTGCCCTGTTGAAAACGTCAGTGACGTCTCTTCACTATCACTACTACAGTACAAGTGTTACCTATTAAGCAGCAATATAAGCATATTTACAATAAAGTTATTTTACCTGAATGCTAAAGAAGTTGGAAGCAATCAGAAATCCAGCCACAATCACTGGCAGACACACTAATCTTTCTTGCATCACAGACAGAGTTTCAATATCCTTGGAGTCTTTGTTGTGTATCATATCATAGTACGTTCTAAATTTATAATATGGACCTGAAAAAGAAAACCTCTTCCACTGTTTGAATTTGCAAACAGCTCTGAAAATGCAATGTGAAGTAGCCATTCATCTATGATATTCCATGCCCCGATATAAGTTTGGTCTATTTCCTTGACTACAAAGTCACCTGAACTTTGCAGCCAGATTTTGGTTAGTCTACAGTTGATATCTTTCGCAACACACACACACACATCAGATTACGTTGGATGCTTTTAAAACAAAATGACTCAATTTATGTAAAAGTCGGTGCATAAAAGAAATCCTATGATCGGTCGTGCTTAAGTCTGAACTATTTGCCAACACTGATTCACGAACTCAAGTTGGGCTGGGAGTACCTCTGAGTAAGTGTACTGGAGCGCACTTGCCAACTCTTTAAAATTATAAACTAATCAAGACTTTTGTCTTTGATTGTGTCTGGATCAGGAGCACCTCTGAATAGTCATTGTGAAGGGGTGTTATATATAAATTCTTCAGATAGATAGATAAGTTCGGAGTGAATGCATGAATCAATTCTCATCGTTCACCTGTCAGAAGACCAATATAGCAGAAGCTGTAGAGAAACATGTCTGTGAACGTGGGACTGATGTTCTGGTATTTGTTCTGCAGTCGGAGATCTCCTGAATCCTTCTGAGCAGTCTGCTCCAGTTCTATCTTGTTCTTCCAAGAATCATGAACTTCAAACGCCAATCCAACCATCTGGATCAATTAAAAGAGCAGCACTTAACTATGAAGGTGTAATTATCAACGTCACAATGAAGAACACTAAACACTTTAAAGACAAACTGCATTGTTTTCCCCGTAGCTTTTAGTACATGCTTGTTCTTAAATTGTCAAATGATTTTGACATATAAATGAAGGGTCGGCTTAAATTATAATTAGTCATAAAAAAATCTGAATTTTGTTCATACATTTCGAATTTAGGCACCAATCACCATAGCCACACAAACAAAGGCTGAATATAGGCAGTGTAACCTGAAATCTGCAAGGAATTTATTTAATAATTTGTTAGCTTTAAATTAAAAAAAACAATGCTGCAATAACGCATACACGTGTGCAACTAGTACGATGTACAAGCAAGACTGTTTTTGGACTTCACTATACTTGTTGACAATGTTGAGCATTATGACACATCGCAAAAGAAGACAATCTTCTGTTTTACACTCAGATGCACCATATAACACCATACTTAACTTACTTATGCAGTGAACAGCATAGCATAACGATTATTATGATAATTTTAACAACAACAGATAAAACATTTACCTTTAATGTTAACAACAGCTGTACAGCATTTGCATGTGGCACAACCTGAGGAAGGCCAAAATAAGATGTCGTACGAAAGAAGAGAATGTAACCAAAACACCACACAAAGCTCACAATGTGGCAAATTCTGAAAGATATGTAAAAGCACTCTTTCAGTCAAATAATCATTGTAAGAGATTCATGATTACTATCAAAGCTCAACTCAATTGTAATATAATTGTAGCATTACTTAGTAGTGGTAATTAGTAATTTCTATAGCGCCACTCACCGCCGTTGGCATTCAGTAGCCATTCATTAAGGAGTTTACTTAAATAAACAATTACAATTTATTCTGACGACCTTTTTTAGCCATTTGGTTGAAATCTCATGAAAATATACCATTTTCCTTGCCAAAATAGATTACCTTTTTAAGTCTTTACTTCTTTTTTTACCAGAATTGATCAATATCTCCTAACACTGAGTAGAAATACTTTACCATGTTATTTATGAATATTTCTTAAATGTTGGGGATATGAGTATGAGTCCCCCGCCACAAAATTGGGGAGGACCGCCCCCTAAGTCTCCGCCCATGCAATTTTAGTGTCTGCTCTGCTCTAATAGGATTTTATGCTCTCTGAGAGTTCTCAGAGTCGATGGACAACAATTACCTTGGACTAAGAAGTTTAACAATAGCGCAGTTGACAATGGCCGTCAGCAGAGAGTGAAGACCATCCAATCCGCAAACAACAGCTACTATGGCACATCCAGAAAGGCAGCAGATGATTTGTTTCTTCGTGGAGCCACTCGTGGTTTTCACGAAATGACCTAAAGGTAGCGAAAGAATCAAAATAACTGTATACACCAAGTCGTCTGCTTCCATTACACCTAGTATCTGGCGTCCCATGATCCTTATCTACTTCAAGCGCTTTTTGCGTTTTGCAAAGATTATGAAATAATTAAAATTTTTGTTTTACAAAACTGCCGTTGAAATTAGTGCCACAAGTTAATGACCGAAGGCAGCACAGCTGCACAGTATGATCAACGGACGACAGCCATCGTAGTAAAACAAACTTATTTAGCGCTACTCTTATGGAACGTCCCACAGACCACGGAGGGTGAAAGAATAAAAGGAATTCGGTCCATTTAAAAATTAAATTCGGTTGGTTCACAAGTCAGAAACCGTAACAACCATTTTTCTTAATTAACGCGGTAGAACGATAGGTAAATTGTCAGGGGTAGGCTACGAGCGATCGCACGACTTAATTGTAGGCCTACACCCCACTTTATGGACCCAGAGTCGTATGGACCCAGAATTAAGCAGCGGTGGCTCTACAGCTACAGCAGGACATCTCCATGCTCTAGTTAAAAAGAGCTTCCCGAAGAAACAATGCCCATCATTATTTTCTCAGAAACAGGCTTTCATTTAAGCCCTCACGAGCTATAGTCACGACCACAGAATATTATTCTGTGGTCACGACCCAAATCAATTAGGGTGGTATATAGTCATCAGGATAGCCATTATTAGGCCTATCAGCATCTTCGCTGCTACAGCCTTCTCGCGTTTTGCTACTGGTGAAGTTTGTGGACGATTGCATTTAGCCTATAGGCCTAAATGCAGGGTGAGAATTGCCGGGGGGTTGGGGGGTTGAACCCCCCAGTCTTTTTTAGAGCCCCATGTTAAAGTATGTTTTTCATACCCCAATTTCAAGTTTATCATAGGCCAACCCCCCAGTTATTTTTCCACAATTCTCATACTGCCTAAATGTGTTCAACAAGCGTGGACTGCATGGGAGCTATAGGCGGTCGCGGATCTTGGATGTGTAGTTTTGTCGCATGTTCTTCTGAGACTGAGACTTATTATTGATATTAAATAGGGCCTATATGTGGTTGATGCAGAATAATTATTGAAGCAACGCCCTGCCTTGAAAATCTAAAATCTGTCCATTGATTAATTCTTCACAGAATAGCCGACTCCTTAATCTTTCGCATGCTTCTAACCTGAATTTCTGTAGACACTGTTGTTTAAGTCCATTTCTTTTCTTATACTTTTTCTTCATGTAATAAACGAAGTAGGCCTATTATTATAAGCTCATCCTTCTTTCAGACGTAGAAAGCCGTCTCGACTTCTAGAAGAGCCGCGTCTGATGCCAGAAGAGCTAATAAAAACGTATAATAATTTGTAGTTTTATGCTGTACGACAAGAACTCTATTTGTACAGACCATGGTACAGACATAGAACAAGAAACAAGAAGCAAAAACAGGTGAGACAAAATGATACAAATACGTTTAGTTGATGGCAAGTTCGTCAAAAGAAATTATGTATAAAAATTGAAATCTCTGTGAATGAGAAGGGGGGATAGGGTGTTGACACTATACTCGATATTTGGTCACCCCTTTTACTTTCGCCAAATATTCACTGTTTCGTGTTGGACTCTGGGTAGCGTTATATGTGTCGGCATAGTTGCAGTATCGGGGACCGAGGCACGGTATCTAATGATGAATCTAGCCATAACAGAACCTCACGATGCCTTGCCTGATCTTAACCGACTCTTACCTACACTCACGGTTCCCGATACTGCAGCTATGCAGAAAGCAGTATGAAAGTACGAATTATATTCCGTATAAGTTCTTATGCTTTTTTTAGTATGTCTACCATGATGGAGTACGATATAATTCCTCCATGTTTTCCTGAAGATAGTGATCCAGAATCTTTGCTTTCTCAACTCAGGTGAATTGACTTATTTTTTTCTAGCTGTGGTAACTTACTTAGTTTAATCAGACGGTTTTGTAGTACTTACAGAGCTGTCTGCAGATTTTATAATTTAGCTAAATGTAATATGTCATAATGTGATTTTTAAATGGATGGCTTATAAGACAACTGTCAATATAGCAATATAATGCATGTTGTATAGTTCTATAGGTTGCGGTTAATGGCGTAGTCTTATCTTATAAATCAATTCATTTTTATAATGTTGCTATATTATGAGCACTTTTAGTTGGGAGTATTTAATCTCTCTTTAATTGTCTCAACTCCTGGATGTCCAATCACTACTAAAACTCAATTTATTTGGTTGTGGTACTCCTCAGTCGCTCCAAAAGCTTGATTTTGTTCTCATCTGTGAACATTTTCCACTTTTCTCTTTCTCAACATGTGTACAGGATCTGGATTTTATGCTTGATAGTTCGCTCCCTGTTACTGAGCATTTCTATAATCTCACAGGTGTCTCCTATTTTCGTCTGAAGCATCTCTGGGTCATTCGTCAATTAAAGTAGCGAAGATAGAGGATCTTCGCTACTTTAATTCATGCTTTTCTACGTTCTCGAATTGACAACTGCAATTTCCTTCTCGTTGGTCTATGAAACTGTCCTATTTAGATGTGGTTGGGCCGGGAGCACTTCTGAGTAGCCTGCCTTGAAGAGGCACTATATAAAACTTCAGAAAAAAAGAAAAGAATGATCATTGGTTAACTGTGCTGTGACTGGATGCAGCTTTTGATTATTGCGGTATGCATATCTCTCGTGATTTTTGTGTTAGAAACGTAAGAAACCGGGTCATTGGAAGCAACCGACAGAAGAAAGCTGTTATGAAGATGATGATTGTACCAAGGTATTGTATCGTCAGTTTGCTCTAATCATGCAGCAGTTGTTTTGTGCTTGTCACTTGATGACATAGATTATGAAATATCCTCATGTCCTATACTTCTCAGAATTAAAATATTGTTATTTGCCTACAAAGCTGCAGAGAATTAACATCTCGTCAATATCAACAACTTTTCCATGCTTGCTGTATTCAATCTTTCGATAGCATGTTGCTGTTGATATATTAGGCATGCTTTGGTATGCATTGCATGTGCAGTTTGTTGACTCATTAGATGTATTTCTTCTTTTAATGTTTCATGGTAGATTTGTTGCTGGAATTGGGTGTTCTTTAAACTTCAGGCTGTTGAGCTTCATGGAGAATGAGGTATTGCCGGTTGAAACAAAAATCGAAGCGGCCATTGTTCTTGGCAGTCTTGCCAAAGGTCCAGTAACTGTAGTGCAAGAACTTGTTGATGCAAAGACTATTCCAATTCTTCTAAAAGGTGAGGTTTTGAATTTTAACGATTGCAAGAAGATTTTGACTTTGGTTTTCAAATTCTCTGTGAGCCTGTTTATGCCATAAAGTCAACAGAGATGCATGCATGTCTGTGTAGGGCATTGCGTGTATGGATACTGTTTTGTGAGGACTATAAGATGCAGCTTTATACATGAGCTTGTAGGTTTGCATTTTGTGTAAGGGGATGAACTTTACAGAATGTTGGACCACCTCTGAAGCACTTCTCCTAATAACGAAAGATAAAAAGCAAATTAGAATTTATTCTTCTCTGAGGATGTGTAACTATTACACCAGTATATACCCGTGTGTGTGATCTTTGTCACCCAGTGTCCAGTGTTGTAGCATCTTGAGCGCTTGAATCCAAAATGAAGAGGGAAATCCTAATTCATTGGCTTGCTTGGTTGCTAGGCAACCCCAGGCTTTCTCAGTTGCAGACACCTCCATCTGCAATAACCTTCCACTGGAGCTTTTGCACTTGTTCCCCGTTAACAGGTTTTTTATAAATCACTCCAATTTTTTCTTTAGCCATGGCTGTTGTGGGTGTGCCCCGAGTATGTTTCTTGTAGCAATGCTACTTAAGCCTCAAAAATGAATAAATGAATATTATTGTAAGTTTTGTGCAATAGAAATAATATCAGATGTGAACTATCTGATATGATAACATTTCCATGTACTGATAATAGTAGGTACATAAATGAGCATTTTTAATGCTTGACTATATGATCAATATTTGTTTGTGATAGGTATAGTTGCACCGGACTCACCTCTGCCGTACGTTGAAGCGTGCTTGCGATGTCTTCGATCCATTTTATCGAGTGTGAAAGACTTGTCGCAAGTTATTTATGAGGTATCATCTTTGTATGACATATTGATTTTATTACATGTATTTCAATTGGTCATTTAGAAATATGTAAAATGTTGGCTATATTGTTTGCTATTTGTTGCATTGTCACTTTTCTATGTTGTTTCCAATTTGACATTAGGTATGTGAAACGAAAACCGGTTTTTGGTTCTGAAAAAAAGGCTTTTCTGTTTCCATATTTATGTAATCGAATTGATTTTTAAAGAAATCATTCAGAAAATTTATAGTAGATGATGATTTATGCATTTTTGCATTGTCTATTAGCGTAGATATTGCCATGGAACAATCTAATTTCAAGAAATAAGTAATATCTGCGATGCGGTGTTGCCTACGTCCATTATATGCAAGTGATCATTGACACACGGTATGATAGATATCAATGTGCTGCACTTCAAGTGCAACATTGCCACGTATTTCATCAAATTTTGACATTGTGTGTCAGTGAAAATGAAAACCAGCGAACAAGACGAGTGAATTACAGAACCTCTTAGACACCTTTTATATCAAAAACGTCGTTGTGTCTGAGCAGCCGCCATCTTTGTTTTACATTGTCAGCTGAAGATTAGTGGGATTTTCTATAGAGCCATATCAGAAAGCAAAGACTGGTTTCAGATCGGATTTCTAGAACCAAAAACCAGTTTGCCAAAAAATCTGATGTTGACCCTATTTGAAATCTATTGCAATGAATCAATGCTTGGAAAATGGTTTCGTATATTCTATTGCAGGATTCGTTCACTGTTCAGCATTTCATCAGTATTCTACAGATGTCTGTCGACACACAGGAATGCATATCCACTATTTTTGCCCATTGTTGTGTTGTAAGTACATACTCATTAGACTGTAGATTTCTGTTAAGTCTAAGTAAGTTGGTAAAGCAGCCGATAGTATGCTTCTCCTTCTACCTCAATGTCTGGAATTTTATTGCTGTTACGTACATTACGTACAGATGTATTGATGTGACCCTTCTTGGAACGTTCAAAGTGCACACAAAAATGTGACAGAATATTGATTGCACTACGCAATTGTCATTGAAGGACTTGTTTTAGGTTCCTACAAAGTAACTGCCTTGGGTGGGACTTGAAGCCATAGTGAGGCTTGAGCCCATACTCTTTATGTTGCAGACTAATCATTCGACCACCTTGTTGTTTTAATCATCATTTGAAAGCTTTGAAGGCATCAATATATGGGTGCTATGTTGTTAGATTGCTTTTGTCATCCTTGGCTTAGCTGAAAAGTCTTTCAAATGTTTAGATGAAACATTTCAGAGCCAATTTTTACCTGATGAGAAGATGTACCTTGCTGATAAGTACACATGTAGGTCATTCTTTGTTTCAGTCAATCATTTTGGCTGTTAATTACAGATATCATCATTTAACGTGATTTATACAAACTGGAGTAGATGCAGTGGTTTAACATGTGTTTTTAACAAGTAGGTTAATAATAATAATAGTATTTAATGGTAATGATAAGTAAAATTATAATAGTAGTAATAATAAGTTAGTTTGTTTGTGGTATTTTCATGTAGACTCCAGAACATCAGATGATACTTTCGGATCAAGGTGTTGTTCTTCCTCTTGTTTTCCTGATGGCCACAAATAACTACAGGGTAAGTACCAGTGTCACAGCCAGAGGTCATACTACTGTGATTCAGTTTTTTAACTTATCTTATTCACTCTTATTATGTGCGATACGTCTTGCCTTTGAATTATATTCTGTTCTGTCGTTGAAACTAATAAATCGCAGATAAGAATCTTCTTGTGGTGTACACACAGATTGCATAATAATAATAATAATAATAATAATAATAATAATAATAATAATGATGGAAAAAGGCCGGACGGGGCAACCCTCATACCCTGGTCAGGGGGGAAATACTTGGCGTGGGATGCCACCATCGTTCATACGTGTGCCGCCTCGTACATAGCCCACCCGAACGGTTTGGTTGGGCCTGCATCAGTGCAGGCGGCCATCCGCAAAGAACAAAAATACGGAGGCCTGCCCACTTCCTACATCTTTCAGCCGGTGGCCATAGAGACATTGGGTCCGCTCAACCCATCGGCCTCAGACTTCATTAATGAAATTGGCAGCCGCATCTCTTCAATCAGTGGTGACAGACGTGAAGCGTCTTTTCTTTTTCAACGTCTGTCCATTTGCATCCAACGCTACAACCTGGTCGCTTTCAAAGGCACTTTTGCCTCACACCCTGAAGAAGAGGCCTGACCCACCAGACATACATTCTTCCATTAATAATAGTCCATAAGTCCCTGGGGGAATAAAGTACCTCAAAGCAAAAAAAATAAAATAATAATAATAATAATAATCTTTTCTTTAATTTGAACCTATGAATCTAAATTTATTATCTGGTACACTGACTACTAGGGTGTTATGCCAATCATAAGTTTGATCATTTAATGGTTGATGTGTCAAAGTTTTATTTATGTGTTTGGATTTTAGGTACAGATGGCATCTTTACGTGCACTTTCAGCTCTGTGCTATCGTAATCTGACCGTATCAAACGCCATTCTAGCATGTATGTAGGTGATGAACAGTTTTGTCTTATTTGGCGATAAGATTTGATTATTGTGGTATTGAAGCAGTATTAAATAAAAATAAAAGCATATATGAAAACTTTAAGTTTTGCACCTTTGCCTGTGGAGTGCCAGAAAGGAGCTAATATAAGCGATGGTTTTGTAGTGGTATACATTGGAATCATTGTATCACATGTGATGTTATGCTACAGGTGCTTTCACTTAATCCCTGTTCATTCTTCATTATTTCTGGGCGAATCCATTTCTATGACTTAATCATTCTGTTTGCTTTTATGCAAAACAATAACTTAACTTTTGTGACTAAAAGCGTTGTACAGGCACTTTCTCAAGAAGGATTTATATTTGTGTTTAACTTTATATAATGAGTAATTTTTTCTTGTTGGTTTCTTTGTTGACCTCATTATAAGGCACCTGCTTCGTTTCAGTTTGTCACATTTTACAGGTTTGATTGTCTGTGTTTAGGTTGTGTCAGCGAGGTTTCTGTGCTGGAAACCTTGGAACGGTTTCAGGAAAGAGACAAAACAACTGAAATGCAAATGGCTGCGGCTAAATGGTTTGTATTGTCTGGATTTGCTTCATTCTGCTGACATTACTTGTAGAAGTAATTCATCTTGACCTTTTGCCTGTAAATATAAAGCGGGTGTAACGACATAACAAGTCCCAATGGAATGCAGCAATACATGCCATCTATTTGATGTGAAGACCTGAAACATTGACAGGCTGCTGATTTTCATGGGTTTATTATTCACAAAAGTGTAGATTTTCTCTCGAGTGCTTTGTTGGTTTTTTAAATTTTGGCATATAATTGAATATTTATTTTTATTGCAAACAAATCAGTGACATTCCAAATAGTTCTTGAATTTCTTGTCTATATTTATGAATGGGAAATTTAGATTTTTCTCCGTAGAAAACTGACTTCTTTTTAGCTCCATACGAAACCGACTTCAATTCTTACTCCAAACAATAGGACCTAATAGTACTGTGGCGCTTGTATTACTGCACTATGAAAGTTTGGGCAGAACAAAGAGTCTGATACTAGGAATGACTGAAATCAGGGCTTAAATGTGATTGAGCGGTCATTGATCTGCTGTGAAACAAAGACACCCTACTAAGGTACTACAGCTGTTGATTTTGAAGAGTTCTTTGCATTGCATTGTAGTTCTTTGCATTGCAGCAAAGTGTATATCACGTTTTCAATGTCGTCTTAGTCAGACCGGATCTTATTAGAATTTAGAGTTAGTAAAAGATTTTGACTTAATTATAGTTATAATGAATAGCAAAACATTACTTTAATTATTTCTGCTAATTTACTACTGTGCTGGCTGGTTTTTTTAGCTTGACATACATATGTCGTGCTGGGGCATTAAACATGGATAATCCTGTCGTTTCTCACAAGGTTAGCGATTCTTCGAACATATTCAGTTTCCGGTTACACTAGGCTTTCTGATTTCTTGAATCAACAACTTCTTGTCACAGATCTGATTGTATTTCTGCATATTAAAGAACTATTGTTGACTGATTGTATGAATTTCCGTTGCTGATCCTGCTTCAGTCGATTGTACTAGATTATGATTAGATTATTATATGGAGCAACCTGTTATTTTACACAATGAACATAAGGTGCAGCCTGTCATTTTGCTCCATGAATCTAAGGTGCAGAATTTTCATAGTCTAGTCATATACGGTGCAGCCTGTCATTTTATGCCCTGAATATAGGTGCAACCTGTTCTTTTACGCTATGAATATAAGGTGCAACCTGTTATTTTATACTATGAATATAAGGTTCAACCATCATTTTAAGCCATGGTCTAATTGGACTTATTATACATATGAATACAAGGTCCAGCTTGTCATTTTATACCATGAATTATATGGTGCAACCGGTCATTTTATGCACTAAATACTCTTGACCAGCTATTCATTCTCACTTAGTGCAGCGCCTTGTGAGCTACTTATAGGGTGCTATAAAAGTGCTTTGATTACTTATTCATTCATTCATTCATTCATTATTAGAATTTATATAGCGCCTCTTCAAGAAACTACTCAGAGGCGCTCCCAGCCCAGCCACGACCAAAGAAAAAAGATTTAAGAGACTTGAGAAATAGAGATTGACTGGTCAGATGGAGGAGATGGAGGTTTGAGGGGAGGTCATTCCAGATTGACGGTCCCACAACCGAGAAGGCTCGGCGCTGTCTGGTAGCTAAGCGAGCCCGTGGAACAAGCAGTTGTCCCTTCGCAGCGGAGCGAAGGGCCCGACGCGCTTCAATGTCAGAGACAGGACGACAGAGGACGCGCAGATAAGATGGAGCACAACCAAGAATACAGCGAGAAACAAGGGCAGCAATGCGGTAATTGATGCGTTGGGCTATTGGCAGCCAATGCAGCACATCACGCATGTAAGCAGAGACAGGCGAAAATTTAGGAATTCGCCCGATGAGTTGGGCAGCAGAGCGTAGAACCCGGTCTAACCGTCCCAGAACCCCAAGGGGAAGGCCAACAAGGATTGAGCAGCAATGGTCAATACGACTAGTTACAAAAGCGTGAACAAGCACAACTAGCGCATCATGGGAGAGAGAGCGAGCAATTACTCGAAGTTGACGAAGCTGATAATAACAGCTTCGAGCGACAAGATTAACATGCTGGGTGAGACTGAGTTCACAGTCAAGGGTGACACCCAGGTCACGGACCGTGGAAGAGAAAGTAACATCCGGAAACAGTTGAGCTAGCAGAGGCAGGTCAATATTCTCAAGTTGCCGACGGCCGCCCAGCCAAATGAATTGCGTTTTCAGGGGCGGAAACCTGGTCCGAACTTTGGGGGGGACGGACGAGCGGCTGAAAGACGATCGCTGAAGCGCGAAGCACCGAGTTGGGAGGGGTGAATTAAGGTTGTTTTTAATATTCACACCTAATTGTAGCATTTTAGCTGTCGTCAAAAATGAAAAATGATCCATTTTCTTAGTCCCAATAGAAGTAGTTCAAACTGTAATTTGTTATTGAACACGATCGGAGTGCAGATTGTATTAGACACCTTTTAATGCTGATATCACAAATTTATATAATGATGGAATGTGCTAAATTTCGCAAAACAGTTTTGCAAAAAAACTATCTATGCATTTAACATAGACACCTCTGTAATGCAATCAATCAAAAATATATATAAGAAAATCATGCTATGTAGTGAATATTACTCAAATTCATGACTAAAATATTTGCGTTAATTTATTACATGCAAATTATGTTTATTAGAAAGACTAAAAAGAAAACACTGATAGGAATGAAAATCTACTCTTGTCTATAATTATTATATACATACTATCAGAGCATATCAAAAGAATTCCGTTACAGAACTGCATGACTTTTTCTCAGCCTTTTGATCTACCCTGGTAAATAACTGCCAACCAGATGACAATGACTTTTTCAAAACTTTTTTTTGCTGCGAGGATGTGATTTTACAACTGTCTAAGACCATTATAACTGCCATTTTATTTAAAATCAACACTTCTATGTGAACTTGCACGTTTAAAAGCCCTGCCAACTCTCATTATGCATAGATTAAATCCGTTCAAGAGACCAAATCGTGGACGGAGTTTGGTTTACATTTTTGGGGGCTAAAAAAACTTAAAGTTTGGATATGAGGCGGAGACTTGGTCCAGATTGAGCGGCGCCGGAATTTTTTTCTCGAATCAAAAGTTAATGAGCCTTTTTAGTCATCGAGTTTAATTTAAATCTAATAAAAACCATACTATCTTGCGTAAACACCTTTTTTAGTCAAGTAGTTTATTTGAAATATCATAAAACCATACTAATTACCGTAAACACCTTTTTTAGTCATCGAGTTTAATTGAAATCTCATAAAAACGATACTATTTAGCGCAAACACCTTTTTTAGCCATCGAGATTAATTTAAATCTTAAAAACATACTATTTTGTGTAAACACCTTTCTTATTATCGAGAATAATTGTAATCTCATAAAAACCATACTATTTTGCGTAAACACCTTTTTTAGTGACCCGGTTTAATTGAAATATCGTAAAACCATGTTTTTTTCCGTAAACACCTTTTTTAGTCATATTGTTAAATTTAAATATCATAGATCTATACTATTTTCCGAAGACACCTTCTTTGGTCATCGAGTTTAATTTAAGTCTCATAAAAACTTTACTATTTCGCGTAAACACCTTTTTTAGTCATTGAGTTTAATTGAAATCTCATAAGACCATAATATTTCCGTAAACACCTTTTTTAATCATCGAAATTTGCTAAATTCTCATAAAAACCATACTATTTTGCGTAAACATATTTTTTGGGAGTTTAATTTAAATCTCACAAAACCATATTATTTTTCAGACAAAAAGTGTGTCGACCTTTTCTTGGTCATAGAGTTGAAATCTCATAAAAACCATTCTTTTTCCTTACACACGTCGAGTTTAATAGAAATCTCATGAAACCATACTAACTTTCCGGACACACCCGTTTTAGTCAACGACTTTAATTGAAGTTTCACAACAACCATGCTATTTTTCCTGGATAAAAAAGCGTTAATCATCGGATTCAAGTTTCGCTCGTGAAAATTTCTTGGGGGCTAACCCCGGAAACTATACCATTTTCCTTGTGACAGACCTGAATCTGGGTCTTCTTGAGGGGTTTGAGCCCCCTAGCCCGTTATAAACTCCGCCCATGGACCCAATGATGTTCTATGTCCCACTGTTCGTTTTCCAGAGGAACAATAAACAAAATACTTACTTACTTACTTACTTATTTACGTATTAACTTTTCCTTTTACTTCTGATGTTGAATATGACGCTGATTTGAGCCTGAAGAGAAGCTGAATTGAATTTAGCAGAAACCCGACATGTGACGTTGTGAGTTTGTGACGTTGGGTGTTTTCAAGTCTTTATAATAATTGGAAATGAGTTAAAAGAGGTGTCTTATCTATACAGTATAATGTTCGCAAACTATCCAATGTGGGACTTAATAACTTTTGGTTAGTGCCTGGATTGCTCTGGAGTTCATAACATTATAAATATTTACTTCATCTGCTAAACTTTTTTCTCTAGTTCCCTACTGAAGATTGTGTACATGTCCTAACGCTTGAACATTGGGGGGGACAAATGCATGGGCCGTCCCCCCCAACGTCTTCTTTGGGGGGGACCGTCCCCCCCTGTCCCCCCCTAGGTTTCCGCCCCTGGTTTTACTGGGATTTAAGAGAAGCCGGTTTGACGCCATCCAAGAGGAAAGGACGTCACCAGTCAGGCACATCAGGCGCACAGTGTTAACTGAGTCAAATGGGCTAGAGTGTATGTAAGCTTGAGTGTCATCAGCAAAGATTTGGTGAAGGAGCCCCTGGGACTCAAGTAGAGGACAGAGATCAGCCGTGTAGAGAAGATATAACAGAGGGCCAAGTACGGAGCCCTGAGGTACACCAAGGGGAGCAGGAACCCAGAGGGACCTAGAGGAACCAATAACCACACAGTTTGAACGGTCGGATAAGAAGGAACGCAGCCATTCTAGAGGCTGGCCAACTAGCCCAAAAGATGTAGAAAGACGCTGTAAGAGGATGGAGTGGTCCACAGAATCGAATGCAGAAGAGACATCGAAGAGAGCCAAGAGTGTAACCTGACCGTGGTCCATAGCAGAGTACAGGTCAGAAAGCAGCCTGAGCAGAAGGGTCTCTGTGGAGTGGTACCTCCGGAAGCCCGACTGCTGCGAAGGGATCAGTTCATTAACATCTAAATATGCAATCAACTGATTAGCAACAATGCGCTCTAGAAGTTTAGAGAGAAAAGTTACATTTGCAATCGGACGATAGTTAGCTGGATCATTCACATCTAAACCATCACGCTTAAGAACAGGCAGAATAATCGATCGTTTCTGTGAAGCTGGTAAACATGTCTCACTGATAGATCGGTTGCATAGGATCGTGAGGAAAGGCAGTAAGTCGTCAATAAGTTCCTGTTACTTACACACATACAAGTCATGCATGTGCATTGTACAATATACTTTCCTTAGTTGCTGTCCTTGCACAGCAATATACATTTGTACATCTACCATAGTTCGGCTGTCACATTTTCTTGCATGTGCTGCACCAGTGCTATGCATGCCAAACTTGCTGTTGGAGTTGAGATATAAGGAAATAAAATTTTCAGATCGTGCTTATGACTTGATTTAATATTTTGTGTGTCGTTGTTTGTGATGACGTTAGACTCTGCCAACACTTGTGCGTATGTGCAAGCCCGATAAGACGTGGGAGGAAAGAGTCGAGGGTGCCGAGACGCTGGGCTACCTAATCGAAGTTGACGTACAGCTACAGGGCATAGCTGCCATTTCAGACCACATCATAAGTATGTTGGCTGAGTACTTCAAGTACCCAGGCTCTCCACCGGATGTTGCTCTGATGCCCACAAAAAAGGTAAGATCATTATTTGGTAAAGGTTTTGTTTTCATTTTGCACTTAATTCTGGAGAGTTGTGGGCCAAAAGAATTCTAGCATGCTATCATTCATTCTGATGATATTGTCCAGACTGCCAGACTGAATGTTTGTTGCTGTTATTTTTTCATTTAATTTGTGAGCGAACTGTTTTCCAATCGAAGTGATTATAATTGTTATCAGGAGTTGATTGTCAATGATTTCCTGAATGCTTTCATTTCATGTCTTACATTGAGCAACAGTTGACGGTTCTGTGGTGGCTCTTGAAAGATTGTTGTTGTGGTCAACAGGTGCTGAATGACTTACCAGAGAGTTATATAATTACATATATTCATTCAATATAAGTAAAAAAGTTGGTAGGACACACGTCAAGATGCGATTCACTACTAAGAATGGACATCGAAAGAAAAACGAAGGGGAGGCGGACAAAAGTAAGACCTCAACAGATGATGCTGGACTGGATGATGAATTGATGATAGGTGGATAATATCATAATTATGGGAAGCTTAATGAAGAGACCCTGCTTTGAGAGGAATGGCGACGTCAGACATTTGAAGAGGTCTGTCTAGGGGCAGATAATTAGAAGAAGCATATAAATTAGGTTGACAAGTCGCAACATGTTTACAAGGTGAAGTGAAATGAAATAAGTAAAGTACTATGGATTAATTGTTCAGGATTTATTTTAAGGAAAGCTTCTGTGCAGTACCCTTAGTATGTAGTTCTTATCACCTTTTTGTTGGTATTTCAAAATTGTGAGTTAAAAATTGTTAAATTGTGAGTTAAAAATTGTTACAGGATGACATCATCGTTGGTAATGACCTGCGCCAAGCTGCTTTCCGTGCGTATGCTTCTCTTTGTGCGAATAGCGAAGAAGTTCGCAAGAAAGTGAGTTCATCATCATCATCATCATCATCATCATATATTGCATGTTTAGGACCAGAACTACTTCTGCCAAGCAATCATATAACTGTTGGATGATTCCGCTGAAGAAATGTTTAATGATGAATTATTGTTCTTGTAAATTTGCTTGTATCGTATCAGCGTTGCTGTCGTGAAAACCTTAATAACGGATTCTTTGCATCCTCGTTACCGTGGCGATGCCATCCATGGTTATCAAATGAATTGTTTTCTCAATTGATTTAACATAGGAATTTATTGTCAGCTAGTTGGTTACAAGATACTGTGACTTCAAGGATGCTGTTGGTTATTGATTGATACTGTGCCTTTGTTTATACCATAGGTGATTGGTGATTGATACTGTGCCTTTGTTGGTGCTGTAGGTGATTGAAACGGATAGTATCATGAAGCATATAGTTAACGGTCTGACGGATCCTGTAACCAAAGTTCAGGTCGCTGCCATCCGCTGTCTACACTCTCTCTCGCGATCAGTGCAAGTGCTTCGGACAAGTTTTGCTGACCACAGTGTTTGGAAGTCTATTGTTAAGGTTGGCTAAATTCTTCTTTTCAGCTACGTTGCTAACTTATTAACGTTGCCAAGTTCTGTTGTTATGTTAGGTCTTACCTTACTAGTTACAGCTTCTTAAAATTTGTTTTAGGAGGAAGAAACCAGTCATGTTCTTGTCGTATGTTTGCATATTGAACGTAATTTTAGTGTAATTATGTCTACTTTTAGACTCTGTACACATCAACAGATGAGACTGTTATCAGCATAACAACGGGCGTTATCTGCAATCTACTGCTGGAGTTTTCCCCTAACAAAGAGGTTACATCTAATTATACATTCCCACCACGCAGTTCATGCAGTGTAGTTTCTTTAATCTTTGCAGTTTGCTGGATCTTGAGAGATTATTGCTGTTGTGGATAAAGATAAAAGATAGTAATAAAGTAGGAGAATAATAATAACTTGTTTGCTTCAATAAACATGTTTCAACATTAAAGCACACTTGTTCAAAGGTACTTGCAATATAATAGGAAGATACCATCTTTGTAAGAGACTTTTAGATTACATCACGCATAGCACTTTAACTGCTTGTTACATCACGCATAGCATTTTAACTGCACTTGTTACATCATGCATAGCATTTTAACTGCACTTGTTCTTGAGGAAGTTATGGATGATACACTGTATGCCATGTGAACTCGTAAATTTGCTCTTGAAGCTCTTCGTTACAAAGCAACAAGTTTTAGAAATGTTGATCAATAAGTTTTATCTAAGGCTTTACTCCTATTTAAGAATTGTGCTGACCTTAACTTTCGAATATTTCCAGCCAATTCTCGAAGAATGTGACATTGTGGATGATGGGTCCGGAATGGTCGAACGAAAACCGGTCATCATCGATAAATTGCTGTTGTTGACGCGTAGTAGTAATACGTCCATTCGACTCAACGCTGTTTGGGCTTTGATGGTAAGACAGAATTATGCACTTGCTTACTTACTTATTTACTTAATTTCCTTAGTTACTTTTTGCTGCATGCTTTCGTAGTAATTACTTTGTGTGACAACTTTGCACTTGTAAGGCACTAGGAGTCCAACTAAGGATGTGCAATGTGCATGTGAAATTGTGAATGCACGCTATTCAGTCAGTCAAGCACCTCTGAGTAGCGATCTTGAATAGGTGCTGTATAAATTTATATGATTGATTGATTGATTATTAGATGACGAGGCTTGAAGGACAACTCTCAGAGATGTGACATTTCTCTTGGCAGACATATGACAGCAGCTTGTGCATAATTCGAATGGTGTTATAGAAGCATTGAGTTACAAGGGTTCTTAAAGGTTACGTTACTCAAAATGAACTTCCACATTTTTTTAGAACTGCAGTTCAACATGAGGATTGGGGTTTGGGGGGGAAGAAGGTGAATTTTCGGGTGGTCTTTGAGAGAGCCAACTTTAAACGGTGTGTGTGTGCAATCTGTTTTTTGTGTAGAACTTTGAACACTGTGCAATCTGTTTGTAGAACATGACGTTTCAAGCGAGTGATTCGGTGAAGGATCTGATCATCAAATGTCTGAAGAACGACGATCTCTTCCATCTCGTCAGCTGCTCCTCCGATCCCAGTCCGGCGATATGTCTGAAGACGCTCTGCACTCTGAGGAATCTGGTTTCGAAAGAAACTGTAAGCACAAATGCGTTGTGTAGTGTAAGTGCACTTCACAAGTGATTAAACGAAAATTGATTGATTGATTGATTGATTGATTCACACAACACGTCCTGACATGAAATGTCAATAGATTTTGAAATCTCTTCTTGAAACAATAGATTTTGAAATCTCTTCTTGAAACAATAGATTGAAATCTCTTCTATGCAGTTCTCATCATTGCTGAGCTTTCTTTGTCTTCGTAGATTGTAGACAATCGAGCAGTAAGCACAGGCGAACGAGACTGAGATTTCTTTTTTTTCTAATTGATCTTTCGTCGGGTGACAGTATCTGAGAAGAATTCTCAAGTAAATATCGACTAAAAGTCTCAGAAATTGATGCAAATAATTATAGGCAGCTACATTATTATTATTGTTATTAAATAAATTTATAATGCGCGCAAGGTCACACCGAAATGTGAATCTGAGGCACGGATAGTCAGCCGCCAGAGGAAGATGCAATCAGAGATCCATTGTTGAGACACTGCACACATTTCCCCTCTCTCGTTCTCTCTCTTCTGTGGCACATATTTTGCATTCTATTCGGAGCAGAACCTGAGCAGACATGTTCCGCTAATTGCCAGTTGCCTACAACAGAGCTTTAGAGAGTTCCTCAAGATATGCTGTAGACTTGTTGCATACCTTTGTGCATACTTGACACTAGTATGTATACTGATCGTTTGGCAGTTGTGTGCAGTTGCAGGCAGTTATGAATTTGTCAAAATATATTAATTTCACAATTGAAATGAGATACATTTAAAAGTTTTCACCTGAAATTCCAGGAATTGGAGTTGATTTGTTCTGATGTACGCGTATAGATTCAATGTTGAGCTATTCTGAACATGAAATTCTGATGAAATGATGATCTGCTAGAACTATTTTCTCAGCCTAGTTTGTCATCGAGCAATTGCAATTGTAGTTACGACAATGTCTATAGCGTCGTCGGTAACAAGCCACTTCTCTGATGCATATATAACGTCATAGATACATAATATTATATATATGCCTGCCTGTGTATATGTTTATATTTGGTATTGTTGTAATGTAGCACGTGGATCGAGTGATGGAGTGTGTTGGTCACCAGATCATGGAATCAGTCGTCTTGGTTTTAGAAAGTGGAAGCATCGTCGAAGTCAAAGAACAGGTATCGAGAAATATTATATACAAAAACATTGCAGAATTTACACACTGTTAAAAGTTTGGTTCTTAGCTGAAATCTCAAATTCAGTACTAGTAGTTAAACAGGTGGTTCCATGTTTGAGTTTTTTAATTGTAACAGTGTTTGCTTTTAACTTTAAATTTGTTTAGAGTGTGGATATTAATTTTTGTGTGTATTACGTGTTTATTTAAATGCCACTATCTGATGACCGTGCACAGACTTTTCTGCTGCTGGAAATATTCTTAATTACAAGATCTCTTGTAATAGATCTGTTGGGTAGCTACGTTAAGCGCCTTCATGAGATTCTTGTTAAGGCACTATATAAATGATCATATACTTACATACATACATACAAGAGCACCGAGTATTCTCATTTGACAATGTGAACAAGTTAGTTTGTCTCAACAAGTGGCGTAAGTCGGCGGTGCCGAACAACTGTGAGTGAACGACGTGCACATACCAGGGCCAGAGTGACCAGACTATATAGCCACTTGAAAATATAAGATGCTAATGTGCTCTAAATGGTGTTAGTTGGATGTTGAATGTGCATGATAGAGAAGTGAAGTTGCTTACATTCTGTAGAATTTGCATTGTAGGCTTTGTACATACTTAGTAACATTGCGAATGGAACTCCAACAAAGCATTTGATTATGGAGAACAATGATGTGCTTCGAAAGATCTTGAATTATTTGGTAAATAGAAGAAGATCTTTTATACATTTTGTGTTCATTTTTGCATGATTAATACGTATTTATTATTTTTCATATCTTTCAATATGGCGAATAATGATAATGTGAAATGCTTGAGTGGAAAATTAAGCAATCATTTTGCATTTTAAGGTAAATGCTGACGAAAAGTCGAATGTGTTGTCAAAATCAACTGTCTTCATTGCAATAAACAGTTTGCTTATCATGGTTCCATTACGTTGCTGACATAATTTAACAGCCAGTAGAATGATTGAGAAAAGTTTTGAAAGAATGTACCAAAATGAAAGAATTTAATTGATTAATAGTTGAAGTTTAGAGATGAAACGATTAAATGTTTAATCACTATAAGCAATAGAATTTTATACAGCACTACTTGAGGCGCATATTAATCAAGAGTGCTCTGTGTATTAGGCAAAATGTCATTAAGAACTCAAATTTAATCAGGAAACAATGAGTTTAAGAAAGTGGTTGAGCTTAAGACACTGTCCAGCAAAACACGTCTAAAGCAGACATAATGGAATCAAACAGACTTAAGGCAAAGGCTGGAAATCGTATTTGTAGTCATTATTTTGATCATCAAGTAAACTTCAATTTTAAAATTTGATTTTTCTCACAGACTAAAATGTGTGTATTTCAATTGAACATTCATCTTATGTGTTTTGTAAATGTTCATTTTGTTTAACAGACAGCAAATGACGTGAAGTTACAACTAGCTTCCGTACGCTGTGTCTATAATCTGGTCAGGCATGGAGATGATGGCAAGTATTGTTGGCCGAGGTCTTTGCATGTTTTTCATATATGAATAGCGGCAAGTAGCCGTACCAGTTTATTGTGCATAGATTTGTGTTGAAATTTTCTCTTTTAAGTTATTTTATGTAGGGTTGAAATTTTCAGTAATTATTTAGTGCCAAAATGAGAAATTTGTGTACTTAATACCTGGTGCTTGCGCATATGAAAGCATTTGCATGTTCGCATAAAAGCAGGTAATATTTTGATTTATTTTTGAAGAAGAGACATATTTACTGTTATAATATGTACTAATAACTGATTAATTGTTAACAGAATACCAGGAGAGAAATAAGAAATTAACGGAGGAAATGGGATTGCTGCAAGTTCTTGAACAAATAAAGTCGGACACCACCAACGCTACTCTTTTAAATGGGTAAATTGTGTTTACAGTTTATTTCAGGTTTAGACTTTTCGTCTTGCAATGTACACCGTGGTTCAAAAAAAAGTAAGCCAAATTGTTTTGCATATATCTCTAATGCCTGATAACATATCACGCTAAAATTTTCCAAATATTTAGAGAAGTGGACCAAGAATATGATTCCAAAATTTCATTAGATAATGTTGAACTGATAAAAAGATATGAATATTTAAACTTCATATGCCGAAATTGCAGTTTACAAGCAATTTTCTGTCAGATTCAATAAAATGTTTCCTTATTATCTCCAATGCCTGATGATTAATCATTCTAAAATTTTCCAGATATGTAGAGAATTGAACTAACAATATGACCCCAGCAGTATGATTTGATAATTTAATTAAATAAGATGCTCAAAATGTCCTACACCTGCTTGCACGCAAGCCTGGAGGCGCTGGCGCCATTGCAATGGCAACAGCAACGTCGATTAATTATCCTCTGGTCCAGGCCATTCCGCACTTCCAACAAGCGTTGCTTCAGATCGTTTATATCATGGATTGTTGTCTGGTAGACTCGGTCTTTCATGACGCTCCACATTTTATAGTCGACAGGATTAAAATCTGGGCTGTTCGGAGGCCAAAATGTGGGAGAAATGAAGTCTGGCGTCTGTCTTGTCAGCATTTCGATGGCTTCCTTGGTTCTGTGGGATGGCGCTGTTCTGTTGAAAAACAATTGAGGCTGTCTTCTGGGACTAGATTTCTGATTACAGATAGAAGATGTTGTGACAGCAGAACATCGGGATAATAGGCTCTATTAAGTTTCACTCCAGGATCAATAAAGACTAAATGGGAACGGCCAAGCGTCGAAACCGCAATAATATCCATATCTTTTTATCCCTTCAAATTTATGATATGATAATTTGGAATCCATATCTTGGTTCAATTCCCTAAATATTTGTAAAAGGTTTTTATGATTACTCATCAGACATCAGATATGCAAAAAAACAGTTTGGCTTACTTTTTATTGAATCTGACACAGAAAAATTGCTTGTAAACTGCAATTTCTGCATATGAAGTTTAAATATTCATATCTTTATATCCGTTCAACTTTAACTCATGAAATTTTGGAATCATATTCTCGGTCCACTTCTCTAAATATTTGGAAAATTGTAGCTTGATATGTCATCAGGTATTAGAGATATATGCAAAACAATTTGGCTTACTTTTTTTTGAACCACGGTGTATATGACAGATATGTTTTTAATGCAGCTACCATGTGGTTTCGACCTTACTCATTTTTCAATGAATTGGTCAGATCCTTTGCCACCGCAAATGGGTGCTATGCCATTTGAATTCTTTTCATCTGTATCTTCTGCATGTTAAGGTTGCTGGTGTTTTGATAGTTGTGGAATTAATGCCCATAAGTGTTTTGCTTTAAGATTTACAAAGGTGGGAACAGCAAAACTGGAAGTTCACCAACATTTGACGTACACAATGTTTTCAGCATCTTTATTTTTCTTTCAATACCACATTACTACACCATGTGTTGGTGGATTACTGTTGTTATGCAGCTTCTTCACATGAAATAAGGGGTCAACCTTCCAACTGTTTTGCATGTATTGCATTCATTTGTTCTGTCATTGCCAACTCTTGTAGAGGCTGTTGAGACAGTGACATGATTATATTTTTAGTTGCAATATGATATATCACAGTGGTTATGCATAACTCATCAAGAGCTGGTTACATTTAGGCACACCTACCCAGAACTGTCAAGAAAGTCTGATTGACCCTTTAACATCAAGCTACATAGGTTTCTCACACGTTTTACTCACATCATTAAAGGGTTAAGCCACAGTGAATGTTTTCTGTCTTCTTCGACATTTTGAATCTTTTGACGTCTGATTGATTTTATGTTTAAGATATTTATACTTTTTCCCCCTGATTTTTGATGTTTTTAGAATTACCAAAGTGCTTGAAGAACTGAATGGCACTGGAACCGATAGTCCTTCCTATTCATGACTCTGAAGAAACTGCAAAGACCGTACAATTCAACGACCACTCTGAGCAGAGTACCCTGAACGGTTTCACGCTCACCAGATAAGCATTTCGTTTCGAAGCCAAACGTTCAAGAAAACTAAGGACTGTGATGTTCAGCAGATATTCAACAGCTTCCTGTTTTGAACGGCTGACAAGTGATGAGCATTTCAAAGCATTTTGTAAGCCTTGCTTTAATGACCATTGCCTGGACGATACGTAGGTTTGTTGATTGTAATGGTTTTGAAGGAACAGCTCTCAGGTAAAGTCGGCTTAAGATGCCAAGGAAGTGAATTTTGAGAAGTATGTAGACATTGTAGCGCAATTTTTGAGACATATTTTGACAATGCCTTGAAAAAATTTTGCAAGCGCATTAAAAACTTGCAGATTCATCGGTTCCAATGTTAAATTGTTTATTGACATGTACACAGCATATGTACAGAGCATGCATGCTTTGCGTCTCTCTGCTTATCAGGATACTTGGCTACGGACAAAATTGTGATTTAAATGAATGTGTGAGTCTGCTGAGAGAATGCGATGAATGGAGTGCAAAAATTGCAACTAGTATGAGTTTTTAAGCAAATAAAAGACTTAAGTATACATGATTCTCACGCTTTAGGACTAATAGTAAGTGGCTATGCTGCTCTTACACTGCTTCTGGATAAGTCACATTTTTCACTGGATAATTCACATTGTACGCACACTGGTTTAAACTAAATTGTTAGTGAGGATTAAGAATTTGATTTTCATTTAATTTAATTCGATCCAACTTAATACATAAGAAATGTTTGCAATCAAGAAGATCAGTTCTTGTCTACATACATAATATGTTGGGTGCATCAGGGTAGAATTGACAAAACAACGACCCTTTCCCACTGCAATTGAAAGTACTTGTGTTCTGAAGGCACTGTGTATTATTATATTATGCTGTGGCTTCTGTAAAAAGTCATCTGTCATTCAGGTTCATACGTCTTCTCCAACTTACCAGTCCACTGTGTCCAGTGTCCACCATAACTGACCTCTTGAACTTTGACCCAGCGGTGTGCTAACGTCTTGTATTTAGAAGCAGCTGAAATCCCTTCGATGAATGCCTGTTTCTATATTGGTGCAATAGGAGTCCTTAATTAGACCTGGCTAGATAGGTCTTCTTAGGGCCAATCCATACATTACATATGCACAAAATCGTATTTTCGACCCCTCCTCCATGTTGCATCTTGTACATTTTGTGGAAACCCCCATGCGTGCGTACAAATAAGCTTCTCTACCAATTACAAAATGAATTAGCTGAAGTCATCTAATTGAACATTTGTTTTACCATAATTTTTTATATTAACATTGTATTTGCTAACTAAAATTTGTTAACTGTTCTGATTTACTGTTTAGACCAGAATTTAGTTCTAATGTAATCGAATGCCATCGGACGAAGACTATAGGATAATACAGAATAATGTGGACATCATAATTTATAGATATTAATTTTGCTTACGTACATTTTGTCTGACAAGACCTCTCCCTGCCGTATGCAAAGTTGCCTAAATCCAGTGACCCTCCATGTGTACGGTCAGGGCTGAAATTGGTTTGGAAAAGTTGCCGAGTCTGACTTTGGCAGATGAGCCGACACCTTTGAGCCGAAAATTTTTCTCGCGACTTTTTATTAGTCAGTTGCCCAACATTTTCCAAAATCATATCTAGTTTTTACCTATTTTTGGTATCTGATTACCTTTTTTTAGTCGTTTGCCCAACAAAAATTTAAAACTTGCGACCCGACTGAGACCCGTCACCAGCAGGTCACGAAAATCAATGCCAGGTCGCAGACCCTGACAGACCCGGCTCACTTTCAGTCCTGCGTATGTTAACATGTGGACAGCCAGCCCCTTGTGTGACTGGAGGTGATACTAGAATATTTTATTTCCTTGTATAATTGTATTATGCCATTAATTTTAATGCTGTGACAGGTGATCGCATTTCAGCACTGAAAGAACTAAAGCAATTCATGTCTATTGTTTTCATTACAAGACAAAGGAATGGATGCACCTGTTAATAAAACTTCAATGCAGATTGCATCTCACGTATAAAACATGCTTGACAACTTTTTCAAGTATTTTTAATGAAACATCTGCATTTGAAGTAGAGTAGACATGTTATGTTCTAGTAGCAGCAACACACTGTGATGACAAGCACTAACATGGTGAAACAAAAAACTCATATCAGATCGACAAATGTTTATTTACAGAGCAATTACATCATTACAACGTAATTACATCTTTACATAGAATTGCACACGGATAAGTGACAGTGTTCTTACACAGTGACAGAAGAAGAAGTTAGAAGGAAATGAGGCACAACAAGATCTCGTACAGTACAGCAAGCAAAATAAAATTCTGTTTCCTACGGAGCAATTAACATCACAATAGTGGGACACACGAAAACCGAACTCTGCTTCAACGTCAAACAGACAAAAAAACAGTATATATGGAAGAACGCATACAAAGACCACAGCATCAAAAAATCACCCAGTTACATGAAAAAGCAGCAATGGTCGGCAATTTTTTACGTTTAACTTGCTGCTTCACTATTTTTTTTATTTATTTAAAGCACACATTGATCTGTGCTTACGGAGGACTTAAGATTCATATCTTATAACAATCTTGCACACACACTCACACACCCAGTGTTGCAATAAAAAAAAACTCTAATCAGTTTTCTATCAACATACATAGTAGCTGCAAATACCTTCTGGTTAAAAAGACAGCTTTATCAAACACAGGTTTATATCTTTGCAATTGAATTTCAACCAAGGCTATAGGGAGTATAGGCAAAGGGTTATATGCTGCAATCTTCTGATGTAGGTGATGAGTTTTATAAATCTAAACTTTGAACCACACTGAGTTATATTGTAAAATGTTCTGCTGTTCTAATATGGTCACTGGACTATAGATATAAATTGCAATCACCATTGCTGTTACTGTAGTTATTTTTCAATGCTATTAATTTACAAGTGTGGCAGGATAGAAGCAGACTGTTCATCAGTTGCAGACTACATTCAGAGTTTTCGCAGACCATGTCCTGCTGATGGCACCGCGGGAACCATGATAAGTCTTATTATAACGAGTCATGACTACTCATGATAATGAGTCATGACTCATGATGCAAGGCAGCCTCTACAGATCTCTATTGCTGTGTTATGACAATGCTATAGAGTTAAACTAAATTTTGAAAAGACCTCTAAGGCTTAGTACTGGCCAATCTCATTAGCAGGAGACCCATTAACTATCAATCTTAATGCCATGCACTAACAAGTACTTTGAAATTAACTCATGATTTTAAAAAAATGCAAGAACACCAAAATTAATGTCTAACTGACAGACATTTGTCCCAACCGTAAAGTAAGCTGCGATCTTTCTCAAAATATATAGGACGGAAGTTTGACAGATGCACGATGAGCGAGTATTTGAACATAACCAGCAGTTGTCCAGTCTATCCCACCAAGCCAACAGAGATTGCATTTATTTGGAGGCACTGGAATTCAAAGGTTTGGCAGGTTCAAACAGCACGTTGTAACCAAATCCTCGGATATTGTGCTAATACTCAAAAGTACTCATTTATTTGAACTTTTGAATTCTGTCGAGCTTGCCAAATACACAAAGTGTATAACCGAGTGCGGATAATTTTATAGTGAGCTCCATTGCTACGAACGAGTGCAAAACCTTTCCCTGCCGTATACATATAAATTTGGGCCAAACTCAACTTCCAGTTCTTCAAACTCTACCCAATGTCTTGAGATAAGAAGAAGTTTGCATATGAAATGCTGATTAACAAATGAACCATCCGCATCTTTGCAGAATGAACTGAAACGTTGACATCATTCTGGATTTAACTGCTGGACATATAACTAGGACTGGTGCTGGTGATGGTCTAGTGACTAAAGTATTCTGTGGGTGGCGTTAAAACCTATTTGGATCGCTCACTTGCATGGGACACTTCACTTATCACATCCATTTATCTACTTCAATCTTTAAAATAATCCACAACAGGTGTTGATAGCCTTTTTGGCAGTACACGGTTACCTCACTAAATGAAAATCAACACCAGTCTTTGTTTGTAGCACTGTTGTGTTACTATGGGTGTATCACAGGTTCCCATCAAGAAAAGCCCATTAATCTGCTATGTTTTGCATTAGTTCCACTGTATGCTACCAAGTACAGTAAGTGACTCAGCAGGTGAAGCACATGTGGTCAAAAAATTGCCATTCGTCTACTTGGCTCAGCAAAACTTCAGCTCAACACGGAGGACAAGATTGGATTTTCTGGTTCACTGTTTTCATTAACCCCTGCACTTATTTATCTCATTTTCTCCATCAAGTCACAGAGTACGATTGCCAATTCTGAGTAGACCAAATTATTCAATTCAACAAGACCTTTCACACACTCACCGTAAATGTTTCAGCTCATAGTATTTTCAGTGATATGGTAATGCCCATCAGCATCACATACCTCCAGGTTTCAGCAGTGCGTGAACTCAAACAAGAACCAGATGCTGCTTTATCATCATATTTTATAATTCATTGGCACATGGCGAAACTTGTACTGAAACTAAGTTCCAATTATAAACCAATGCCTGCTAAAATGAATTAGTCATGTAGTTTGCAAGACTAGACACACATATGATTGATTAACTGAAATAGACCATAAATCTATTGCAATTACTTCAGTCAAACAACCAATCACTTGTACCAACCACCAGTGTCTGTACTGGTATCTGCTATGTTTAACACTTTACCAATCAGCTACATTGACTTCCACTTTTAGTACATGTTCATTGTAAAATGTTTGGATTCACATTTTACACAGAACTCAAGTCAAACTACAAGACAATAAGTTTGACAATCCTCATATTTCCTAATAACACGTTTGAAATTTCCACAGTTAGAGTAAATTAGTTACATGAAAACGTAGCTGCATTTTGGCATAGAACTGACTGACAAATTTAGTAAAGATGTTGACAAAGTGTGTGTATACTATATATATGTACACTTGGTTGCACAGATTCAAGTAACAAGAAAGCGAAGATGACTAACACGGAACTTTTATGACTGGGTAACTCAGGTTTTACAAGCACTCTCATCAAAAGCAAACTTTAAAATGAGAAACCAATATTTCAAACACAATTAAACAGTTCAAGAGAACCTTAAATTTTACATAAGACTAGATACGGTACTTCCCAAGCTGAGTTTGTCCAGACTAGATCCATTGTACCTGAAAAAAGCTCGAGAAAATAACTCATTATACGTATGTATGCATGTATGTATGTATGCATATATGTATGTACGCATCCACATGTCTATGTAGCTTCATCAATGAATCTCTCAAACATACAACTTTCAAACAAATCAAACAAAGTGCAGCTACCTCAGCATATCAAACGAACATCAGTGAATGAATACATGTCTCTATCTCTCTGTGTGTGTGTGCCACAATCGTGACAGACAGCAAGAGTGTATCACATGATTTATTAATGATGGTCAAAACTCAAACTCATACTGCACATGCTGACAATCGTCATCTATAATGATTTTTAGAGGTAATTTCGGATATTCTGAATATATACATACATAATATATTATATATATATACACACATACATACAGGGGAGCAGGACATTCTCCCCAGAGATTACACCCGTAGAATATTTTTACCCTGTCATCCCCCCCCCCTCACTGTCACCCCCCCCCCATTTAATATGCTTGTTAGGTTGTATCCTGTGGATTTCTGTTTAGATTTTTAACCAGCAAACTGTTCAAAATAAATGATTAGTTGCCAATACTCATTTAAGTAATAAGGAAAAAATATTTTACTCCTTTAATGTGGAAAACCTGAAAAGTTATAAACATATTTTATATGTATTCAAAAAGATAATGGAGAATATGACAAGTTATTGTCCGATATGTTCAGAATTGAATGAAACGTTAATGTCAGATATGTTTAAAACTGAATATTGTGAGCAATTCCACGCCAATATTCAAAAATGTCTCTATCGGCAAACCTGCTACCGATGTTGGCAATCCGTTTCCAGTGTGTGGGAGATAAGAAGAATAAGCTTTTAAACACTCATTAATCTATGTGAGCCTCCTAATGGCCCAGTGTTAAATTAATTAAATTAGATAACAAGAAGTTATTAGCAATTATCAATAATTAATAAGTAATAAATAGATATTTTCGTGAGGCTATTGCAAGGCACTGTATAAATGTCCATATACAATTATACATACATACATACATACAATTAACACCAAGTAATTAACAGTAATAAACTAATTAACTAATTAAGTAGTAATTAATGAACACTAATCATTTAATTTGTGCAGTTTACTGGACTAAAATGTAAACGAGGCACATAAGATACAACCTAACAAGTATATTAGATGACGGGGTAATGGCAGGGGAAATATCCTACAGAGGTGGAGGGTAATGGCAGAGGTTAAAGCTGAAGGGTAATGTCCTAGACCCACATACAGTGTATGCAATGTCAATGCGATCTGCCACATTACAAAATAACCCTTAATCAATTGCATTGTTTTTACGGTTGACTTTTTGTTTAAAGTTAAAAAAATAAATATTGTAGACTTGTCGATTGCATTGTAGAATATAACTTAGATATATAGACATATATAAAATGGTTTCAAATCAATAGAACTGTAAGCATTCATGCACATTTCAACTCAGTTTCATTCATTTGAAATGTAATAAAAGAGAGAAAAGTCTCAAAAGCAGCTTAACTACCTCTAATGCTACTGCTACTGACGTACACTTAAGCTGAGCTGTAGACCAGTTAATTATTAGAAATGATATGCACAAACAATGCAGATTGTTGTAGCAGTGACTTTAGCTCCAAGCCACAACTAATAATTTTACATGCATTCTTGTATTTTAAGTTTTACTTGAAATAGCTGAATATAATAATAACTGATGATGATCATCATAATAATAATAAAGTAATAACCCACACGAGGCCATGCACCTTTTCCAACACCTCTCAATTATTCCATTGGCTTTCGAGGCACATTCGCAAAGTTGATTGGGGGACGAGGACCGTTTTTAAAAACAATAATAATACTCATTCACTGCCGGCAAAAAAAGATGATAAATACTGTCACCATTTAACGGCAAGTTTGAACCGTGAATGGCAATTAGGTTTGGGTTGAAGGTGGTTCAGTGAAACACACAAATAAGATTAGAACATCTACCCCAATACTTCTTTCATTTATCAAGAGAACTTAAGATTGATTTCCTAGTACAACTGGTAACAAACAATCCCGCATAACTTCGCTCATACATTCCATCCAACATTTCCAAAACCACAGAACACACAATGCAAACAAATAATCCATTGACTGGTGCGGCGTGTGGTCAACTAAGTTCATTTGAGAAGCAATCAAACTGGATGATTCACAAAAAGAGATTTGTCTGAGGTGCTCATCGTCATTTCGTCATGTGCTGTACCGAATTCTGTCTCGCCATGTGTGTGTGTGTGTATGCTTAAATCTTATTACCCCTTTCCCGCATGCTCTCTCACATGCTCTCTCTCACATTCTCACTCTCCTCTACATCGATACATTTAGCAAATGAAGGCTACAGATGCTTCAAATCTTCAGCCACACGATGAAAACAACTAGTCCAGAGATAAGGTTATCGTCGGAAGGAGGGAGGAACTTAGCGTCGTGGGGGGTCAGAACTGCGGATGTGGTACGAATTCCTGCAGTATTTCTCGCGCCATTTCTATGTTATTTTGTGAGATGTGAAGCGCTCGTAACGCAAAGATCTGATCGAATCCCTCGGCTACCAACTGTTCTACCTGACGTTCAGTTAGACTATCACATCGTGCAGAGTTCTCCTTGTTGCTCTCCTGACTCTCACGCAGTCGGTCTTTTCGTGCTGGCGGAGAAATCTTCACCTTCTCATCTTTCAAAGCTTTGCTGTAAAGCAAATCATTCACGTCACCAAAACTTCACGTCACTAGGATTTTATATTATCATTATTACTATTATTATTATTTACTTTTTATATAGCGCACCTTCAATGTAACTACTCAGAAGCGCTCCCAGTTCAACAATGGCTAAGTAAGGCAGTTTTTAAGTGAGAAAGAAACATAGTGGTGTGATCTCTAGGTACAAGGCGGAGTGTAACAGGTAGCCCATTCCAGGTTCTAGGACCAGACACTGAGCAATCTTGTAGGCCAGAAGTAACTGTAGAACACACCAATTAACAGATCAATCTCAGAGTCCACTCAGAATCATATTTCACCAGCGACCACAAGATTAGTAAAGGTCATTAAATACAGAGCTGACTGAAAAGAACTTCTCCACGACAAATCCTTTTGAAACTGAATATGCATGAATTCCTAAACTTCTCTGCACAAGAAAACAACTTCATAGGTAAAAATAATATAACGTAGTAAGATGTAAAGCCTCATGCTCAACATAGGCTTAACGTTAACCTCAACCACTTGCGGAAATTATTTTCTCTGTGATCAGTTAACCATTTTAATTTTAATGAGTTAATGAAATCAGCCTCAAAATGAAGAAACACATCCATTTTTCTAATAAATAAAAAAATTCTGCTTCTCATCACAGATGTCAATGTTAAGAAATTGTCACTGCTTCCTCTGATACCAGTCTATTCGAAATCATAATATATGACTTTATATTTAAGCCAAGTCAAGTAATTTTTTATTGCAACCAATTTCACACACAACAGACTGAGAAGACATTGGCTAAAGAGGGGAGGCCCAAAAGGGATCACAATCCCACCGAGTTGGACATGTATATATTGGAGTTATCATGATCAGTGGTTAAAGTCATTTCAGCACGGCAGTTGAGAAAAGATCTAAGTGATTAGATAACATTAAGGCATGTAAGAACTTGCAATTTAACACGTTGGCCGCCAAGGACGAGATATCTCGTCCTTCAAAAGATTACGCACACGCCAGGGACGAGATATCTCGTCCTTCAGGGTACCGTTGTTATTTGATCATCAGGCCTTTCAATAACACATATAGAATGGGGAAAATAATTTTTCCCCTTTCCCCCATAGGAGTGGGGTTGAGTGAGGCAGAGTTGCCGGGGGTGGGGGTGAGGATTTGTGGGGTGGGGCCGGTGGGGAAACAGTGAAAAAAAGTTTAAAATTAATTTCAATGATTTGCGTAAGTTTAGCATTTTGGGGGGTGAGGCGAGGTGGGGGGGAAATGGTGGGGTTGGTGGGCCAGAGTTGAGGTATGGGTGGGGTGGGGATGGACGGTTTGGGTATAGTTATGGGTGGGGTGGGGATGGACGGTTTGGGTATAGGGTTGGAGTGGGTCGGGTGGGGCAAAGTGGAGGGAGGTTGGTCCATACACCAAAATTTACTCCAGACCGGAGGAGATGTTTGGGGACGGGATGGGGTGGAGTGGGGCAATGCGGGATGGGGTGGGACGGTGAAGCGAGGCGGGGTAAAGTTGGGGTTTGGTGGATGCGTCCATGATGGTGGCGTAATGGGACCGGTGTGAAACCAAATTGGCACCTTTTTCATGAATTTCACAAGTCATGTTGTGCATCTTATGGGCGTGGAGGTGTGGGGAAAGGGGTGGGGCTGCACTTTGGGTGGAAGTGGGGTTAGGTTGTACTGTTGAAGAATCGAGTGTACCCGGTGGAAGGCAAAGTGAGAAGGAGGGTTGGAAGACCAACTAAAATAATTACCCCAGAAGGGAGGGGCTGTATGGGGCGATGTGGGGGTGGGTTCGGGTGGGGAGGTGAGGTGGTGGAGCGGGAATGGGTGAGGAGTGAGGTGGGTGATGGGGAAGGTTTGGTGGGATGCATTCAGGGTGGTGGTGAGGTGGAACCGGTGTGCAAATATTATTTTTTTCATGAATCTCATATGTTGATATTTTCGCGTCTTTGGCTTGGCGTAGCGGTAATAATAGTCATGGCGGTCAATGTGTTAAAGCAAGTCACAACAGAAGAGACTGTATCCAAGAGATACGTAGAGCAAATTTCCTCCATAGGTTGCTTGCAACTAGACAACAAAGTTCTGCAACTGACCTTCGTGACGGTCGGTGTGTTCTCGGTTGATTAACAGGTGGTGGAAAGTCATAGTCACTCGGAACTCTGTGTAGACTGGATTTATGATCTACACCAAACACCAAACACACACCAATCAAGTCATTATCCCCTAATTGAAAACAATTTAAAAATTGGATAAAAATTAAAACTCGCCATTTAAAAGAGATTTAATACAAAAATAATTTAAGAGAGTTTTTTTCACACGGATTGCTCCTAAATGTCAGTGACACCATTTGATATTTAAGCGAGATAACACAATTACACAATTTACACAATCGTCCGCAGGCAAGCTGCAAGTTTCTGCCCGACTCACCTTTGCCAGAATCTGAGTGTGAACTTGTGTTTGCATATATAGGCTCTTCATTTGATTCACGACCTTTCGAACCCGGACCAACACTTGGTGGCGTGTCGTACGGCACATCATGCATCTCAGGCAGACATCGTGAATGCGTACAATCTGTACACACACACACAACCACACACACACACACAACCACACCTTAGGCCAAACACTTCATTAAATACACACCATGTCTCTTAACACAACAATCAATTTGTATCGAGCCTAAGGCTATATTGATGCATCAGCCAAATTAAAGATAGGCTGCAACATCCATTGGTCAGGACTTAAAACTTTACCAATTTCAATCAAGATATCAATGGAATTAAAGCATAATTTACATATAACACTGAGCACTTAGAGATCGACTATAGATCATAACAGCACATAATTTTTGACTAATCAAATTGTTAGTACTTTTCTAAAGCTAGCATACACTAAACATATACTAGCTGTTGTCAATTTGTTTCAAGATAATTGCAGAAAGGACCGTTTCATGAATCTGATAAAGCAGACAATGAGAGAGCTGACAGTTCTGGAGCTGCCTGCTAATCTTGCTACATTGGAATGTGATGGAAGCCAAGCGTACATACCGGTGATGGCATTAGTTGGATCGATGCTTGACGAAGAGGAAGCCACATGGTCAGTGATGCAGTCCAGGCTAGATGAATGTTTGACTAGATCCTGTACAGATCCATTCACATACTCTGGCTTATCGTTCGGCAATGGCAGAGGCAACTGACGCCTGAAAGTCAACAGAACAGATTCATGCCCTTCAAATGTTTTGGTGAAATAAATAAATGATATGATCAGGAAGCCACTTATCAGGCAGTTTCATAATAATTCAATGCAAAATCAGCAGAAATGACATAGCTAATTGAAGAAGAGATCACTCTGGTTGTACTGTTGGATCATATAATTTATTCTGACAAAAGGTGCTGATTGTTGAGCCGTCAACGGCCATTCAAATACAACCCCAAAGCAACTAAACTGGTCTCAAGCCATTTTCACAGTCAGACTAAAAAATGCAATTTAGTAACACACTATTTAGATAGAGACACTTCTCAGAAAAATGGAACCAAAAATGAACAATCTTACTGCATACAGATAGATATATAAAATCTCAATAACGCAACTCTGGAAAGCATATTGTAATAAGCTGGTCATAACAGACTGGTATAACAAAGAGCCACTCAACCAAGAACTAACTGCATTCCGTATTGTTTAATCATATTGTACACTGCACGAGGCACTATATAAATTTACAGATACAGTACAATACAATACAAGTTTGTCGATAATATTTCCAAACTGGTTCAGAGCGGCTGCCAGTAACGCAGAGAGTATAAGTTCGATCCTTGTCTGAAGAAGTCATTTCTGTGTAGGGACCATAAGAAAGTCCTTACAATATAATTGCACCTGCACTTGCAAGGTCTACATGCACTTCTGAACAGTGGAAATAGAACAATGTCAACTGCAATTGCATTGTATTGTACGAGCCACCATGCAATGGATGGTCTATATCAGTATAAACAAGATGAAACACTACAGCAGAGCATATCTACCGTTGTAGATGTGGCGACGCAGTGAACGAACTGCTGGGCGACATTCTTCTTGGAGGAATCGGTGGAGGGTTTTCTCGTTCTCTGCGCGGCATGCTCGGCGACACCCACGGCGACCCGTTGTTTGGCGACTGCCTCGCCTGGTCTGATCGTAAAGACGACGCCAGTGAAGCTAGATTGCTATTGGCCAACCACTGCGATGGCTCCTTACAAACACACAAGTAGCAGTAGCAGCACACAGTTTAGCAAAGACATTTCTTCACATCCCTTAGTGTTTCGCTTTGAGCAGTTACAACCTTATGTTTATGTTCTAAAAATCTAACAGAAAAAATTTAACAAATCCATGCTTAAATTAAACCACCATTCTAGTAATGCAAAACAAAAATAAAAAATATTTTATAGAACTAATTCACTTACCCATCGTATAAGCAAAATAGATGGTATGTGTATATGAATTTCCACTAATTTCCAGTTCCAGAAGTTCAACCACGACTATCGTTTGAATTTGGGAATTTCCATTATATATGAAAGCATCGCACGCACATTGTGCTGCTTACATTTAAGTGAAAATGCACTTTTGTTTAACAAATGAAGTGTTACTAAAACTAGTCATGAAATAACTTCTTATAAAATCCAGCATAAGCATATGTGACAGAGGGGTTCAAAACATGTCATATGTCGATTTTTTACCTTTTGATTTAGTCATATGCTACAATGAACAAGCTCTAAAATGCTTTTAACAGAATGAAAATATCTTTTTTCTAACTGAAGTTGTGCTCGTTTGATTCTTTCATTAGTTTATAGTGAGAAAACCAAACAAAAAGTTACTGAATATTCGAGTAATCCAAGTCTACTGGACCTACTTAGTTATTATTCTGCAATTGTTCTGGGCATTAGAGGCATACATTCTGAATCAGATAACGCAAACAGCATCAAAATCGGTTAACTACTTCTCAAACTAGGGCGAATTCACAGTCATATGCTGAATTGAAGAATAAACTGCATTCTTGACCCCTCTCGCCTATTTCAGCATCTAGCGCAATATATAGGAAGCGACATGCGATGGTTTTCGAGCACCTGCGTCACATATGACCTATTGCTTAACAAGTATGTTTCTTCGTATTATTGCCTACGACAAAGAATAATTAATTAAGAACAACATACATGCAAAATAACATATGTAATACTGTATACATGCAAATTGTATTGTATACAAGACATATATACTGAGACTGCATTAGGTGGTCGAATGTGCTCACTTCAAACGTGTCATCTTCATCGTCGGCTCCAGGTGAGCCGCGATTGTTAGACGAGCTGACCCGGGCCGTCCCTCGTGGGTCAAATGGATCAACAACAACCTGTTCGGTGCCTTTTATTTCTGTCCTGCAGAATGGACACCCCTGCCCATCAGAGTCCTGTCAAAAAGGAAATACACTTCCGGAATATGGCCAATTGACTATCAACAAATCGCATTATATAGCTCAACGCACTCTGCAATATGCCTTCTGGTGTTTTGTAAATAAAGGCACGTCTTGCATCAGTTTGCACTTAAATCCTGACTGGTTATTCGTGTGCCTCCATCGCAAAAGATACAATATTTATTGAGTGATGCTGGTAATTAATCCTCTTAGCACCTATAATCTCGCGACAGAATTCTTAACCAATTCTTAATCCCTCTGCAAGCCACATGAGTAAACTTTGTGACACAATAAAACCTGTGCTAGAGTATTGAAAGTAAGGAAACCAACACTAGTCCTATTTAAGCAAATTTACCATAAAATTATCCCATAATTTATGCTATTTATACATGTATCCATGGGACAGTTGCAGAGATATTAGACCTAAACGCTTGCTAACTTTTTCAATTTATTACTAAATTATGTGACCAGAAATGAATGTACATGTTATGATGTTTGGCAAAATTTTCAGAGTTGGAAGTGTTAATTTTAAAAAATTTCCTGCATTTACGGTTAGCAGTACCAACAGTCCAACACTACTTAACATTCATACGGACACTTCAAAGAGCATTCAAATAATAATGACAGCAATAACATAATAGTAATTTTAGAACAATGAGCATGCATTGACAAGATTGATTGAGTTATTTCAATAAAAATGTCAGCCTGCACACTAATACAACAGAATTGTGAAGTCAAAGTAACATGTACACGTGGCATGGAAAATAATAGGAATGAAAGTTTCGACCTGCCAGGCAGTGAGACAAGGAGTGCAGAGAAGATGGCCACACGGTTCGATTCGAATGTCTTTGTCATTCTCAGCACAGATCTTGCACAGCTGAAACGTCGATCCCATCTCACAGTAGAGTTCGTATTGCTCCTGCGTCACTTGGATGTGATCCTCAGGAGTGTCGTGCACCAAGTAACTGAGATCAGTGTTTACGCTCTTACCGTCCGGATACAGGTAACTGTAAAGGTATATAAGGTGAAGGTTACGTTTATATGCCTTTCAGAAATTGTTAGCTTCTAACACATTCATTCATTCATTCATTTATATTAGAATTTATATAGCGCCCCTTCAAGAAACTACTCAGAGGCGCTCCCAGCCCAGCCACGACTAAAGAAAAAAGATTTAAGGGACTTAAGAAATAAAGATTGACTGGTCAAACACATGATCAAACAAGCCAATTTGGAAAACAAAGCCAGAGCCAATCCAACATCGTGTATAAGGCCTAAAAAAAAAGTTGTGTTTCCGGTAACAGAGCTAAAAAAAATTGGGTAGGTAGGTCGGAAAATATTTTTATTTTGGTAAAATATTTTTATGCAGTGACTATCCGAAAAAGTATACCCCACTAGTCTTTTTTGCACGCTGAAACAAAGTACGTGTTCTAAGCAAGTATAAACTGCCTATTTCCCCGACTGTCTGCACCTAAAACTGTTCTAGAAAACAGTCCTATTAATTTCATTTTGTTGACGTCTTTTATGTTATGTCAATACAAATGCTAAAAAAAATTTTTTTTTTTTTTAAATATTTTTTTAAATAAAAATTTTTAAAAAAAATATTTGGGTCGCGGCCGTAAAAATGGGTCGGTCGGGTTACCGGAAACACAACAATTTTTTTTAACGCCTAAACAAACATCTACAACCTGACATATGGGAAATAATAAAACATAAATAAAATCTGCATCAAGATTGTCTGGTCTTTTAATCTTTATCATGTGATACAGTGATATATTAAAGAGAACTTCACTCAAATCACGTGCAAAGCGTTCGTCCAGTTTCGGTTTCTATTCACAATTTTATTTACAAATTATAGAAAAGTTCCATTTTATTACAACGCATCATTGTAATTACAGTGAAACACCATTTAACGCAAGCATGGAATGTCCCTAGCCAATTTAGACAGACAATGTCTAGCAGACACAGTGAGTTTCAGAACACTACTCTAGATCACATTGTCACTGGCTTCAGCAGCTGGTGGACAGATGCTCAGCACTATACAGCAGCAATGACTCACGATGTCCCAGTTGCATTGGTCTTGTGAACAAATTTTTCAATCTCATGAGTGATCACTATCATTAGTAAACATTTTCAGCAACATATTGTTTGTTTTATCTTGACTGCAGATCTACGACATTCTTCAATGAATGCCGTAGCGCAAATACGCAAATGTAAATCGATTACGGTTAGTAACAAACTGTTGGGATTCCATTAAATCGGCAATTAAATATGTGTTACAATGTTTGCCTTGCAATATTCAACTCAGCGAAAAGTACTGAAATTGAAAAGATCAAATATTAAATGAGTACTACATACATGACAGCTAGATATCCGTTCTGTACACAGATAGCTGCATCCACCAGTGTGTAATATATATATATATATATATATTTATGATAAAATATGATGAATTAGATAGAAAAGCAACATTCAACTATTTACTCTTTTAAATCCAGAGAGACCATACCTACCTCAAGAAAAAAGAATAACTAATAAATCAGAGCAATATAATGAAACTGAATGCAATTCAGCAGATTTAAAAACACTGGGTTTAAAAAGAGCATATCATTACAAAATCGATGTCATATATAATGCTTCTACATTACATTCTTACGAGATTATTTACACAACAATAAAAAAACTATAAGATATGAGAAATAAACATAACCAGGAGAAAGAGAGACAGAGACAGACAGAAGGATGGAGACAGACAGACAGAGAGGGGAGAGAGGGGAGGGTATGGGGAAGAGAAAGGTGGAAATAGATATACACTCACACCACAATCAAATGAACAATTTTGAAATGATGTCATAGGAAGAGTAGAGTTCAAAACAAAAAAGGTGCGAACTAACAATCCCTCTCGCTGGCCGTCGAGTAGCGCCTGACAGAGCGACTTATTCTGTGGAATCGTCTGCAGAATCTGTCCGTCTCCCGTCACGTAACCAATCGCCCACTGACCAAGACGCGTACAACTTAACCGGAAGACATAGCTACAAGTACAGACACATGCTGTAACAATTACATTGTAACAATTGCATTGTAACAATTGCATTGTAACAATTACATTGTAACAATTACATTGTAACAATTACATTGTAACAATTACATTGTAACAATTACTGACAACTTGACTTCAAAGTTACGAAGTTATAAAACACACTGAATAAACACATGATAACCAACCAACCACTTGGAGAGACAACACATGTTCAGTTCAACCGCACATTTCATAAGGCAGTCATTATTCCAAAGAGACAGTTCAGCTAACGTTGCAACCGTTTACAAAATTTCGTCGTCATCACCACCTTCAATTAATTCATCTTCACCGTGAAATTTAAAAAAAGTTGTATCATAACTAATCGCTGCTGTCACCATATTCATCATTGCTACTGTCACCATATTCATCATTGCTACTGTCACCATATTCATCATTGCTACTGTCACCATATTCATCATTGCTACTGTCACCATATTCATCATTGCTACTGTCACCATATTCATCATTGCTACTGTCACCATATTCATCAGGCCTTAAAAAAATGTTGTGTTTCCGGTAACAGAGCTAAAAAAAATTGGGTAGGTAGGTCGGAAAATATTTCTATTTTGTAAAATATTTTTATGCAGTAACTATCCGAAAAAGTATACCCCACTAGTCTTTTTTGCACGCTGAAACAAAGTACGTGTTCTAAGCAAGTATAAACTGCCTATTTCCCGACTGTCTGCACCTAAAACTGCTCTAGAAACAGTCCTATTAATTTCATTTTGTTGACGTCTCTTATGTTATGTCAATACAAATGTTAAAAAAAAAAAAAAAAATTAAATTAATTTTTTTTTTTTTTTAATTTTTTTTTGGAAAAAATATTTTTTTAAATTAAATTTTTTTACAAAAATATTTGGGTCGCGGCCGTAAAAATGGGTCGGTCGCGTTACCGGAAACACAACAATTTTTTTTACGCCTCATTGCTACTGTCACCATATTTATCATCGATAAAGTCGTCATTTTCCATCGAAAGCATTGATGTCATCATTACTGCCATGCATAGGCTCACACAGCTGCTGGAACTAATACTGCTGGCACTAATACTACTGGCACTTCCCTGCCACAACACTACCACTACCGTTTCACCACGGCAGCACCAACCTATCCATCACTGAAGCAAGTGGCAGTGAGAACATTGCAGGATGGAGACTATTGCAAAGGTGTTTTCAATCTCTGTCAAAGCAATTTGTCATCATGAATGCAAAATGGACGTACGCTGGCATTGCTGCTGCAGACAATAGCCCCTCCAACTGTTGGTGCCAGGAGGTCAGCCACAAGTGCCAGCACCTGTCACTGATACGTAGGCATTTAGTTTCAAGATGCCTATAACCACTCGACAAGAATGAATTTCGTATATTGTCGTTTCACATAACAACAGCACCAACTGAATCAGAATCACCAACTGAATCAGAATCACCAACTGAATCACCATCACCAACTGAATCACCATCACCAACTGAATCACCATCACCAACTGAATCAGCATCACCAACTGAATCACCATCACCAACTGAATCACCATCACCAACTGAATCACCATCACCAACTGAATCACCATCACCAACTGAATCACCAGATCACCAACTGAATCAGCAGCACCAACTGAATCACCATCACCAACTGAATCAGCATCACCAACTGAATCACCATCACCAACTGAATCAGCATCACCAACTGAATCACCATCACCAACTGAATCACCATCACCAACTGAATCAACAGATCACCAACTGAATCAGCAGCACCAACTGAATCAGCATCACCATCACCAACTGAATCACCATCACCAACTGAATCACCATCACCAACTGAATCACCATCACCAACTGAATCACCATCACCAACTGAATTAGCCTCACATTGCTGCCACAACATAAATCAGATTCAAGCATAAAATTCATTGCATGCACTGTTCAAGCTTATGTCTGCCAACAATACAGTGTATATTGCAGCAGTGTGATCAGAGTCTTTACAGACAAGTCAACATCTATAGACACTTTTGTAAATTGTATTGTATTGTATTTGACCATTTGTCAAGCACTTCTTGCAGCAAGAGCCTTTCAGAAGCGCTCCCAGTGCGTGCAACTCCGAGAGAAAAGGCAGGTTTTAAGAGGAGAGAAAGATGACGAAAGACTGCCAGAGAGGATGGCAGAGCGAATGGATGGGGGGGGGGGGGTCCATTGGTGTTGTACATCTTACCCTCGCATCTCAGACCAAGTCACACGGTCCTCATACAGTTGGCATACATGTACTGACAACACTGACTGTGGCATACAACTGTAAAATAGCTGCATACTAGCTAAGTAAAAGTCTGCTCATTGCAGGCATTCAAGAACTTTATAATGACATCAAGCACAAAACTACTGAACATCAATATGATCAGATTAACCAACAGAACCACCTCTATTAAAGCGGTTATGGCTGTAAGATGATGGGACACCTGTGGATATTATAACCTCAATCGAATGACGTAGATCTCATCTCCAGAGTCCAGTAGTCATCCTACTCTTCCAATCCTAAACTATCTACAACACAATTGACCTCCATCCTAACGACCTCATAACGATGACAACGGAAGAAAAGCACACCCCCAGCAGCAGCAGCGACGTCATCAGCAATGCCTCCACGAAAAACTATCACCGAGGGCCACATAAAAACTGCAATGAAAGTCCATGCTGCAAAGAGCAATGAAAAAGCAAAAGGCACTGGCAGGAATATAGCCCGGACCCTTTCAGTCCTCTTTCAGCAAGCTCCAGTTTCCCCAATCCCCATCCACCCATGGTTTTGAATGGTTCCTAACTAGACTTTCCTATTTGACTCACCTCCCAGGTTTATTGATATACTTCTGCAGTCTAGCTTTCACTTCGTCATACGTAAGAAATGCCACGTAACCAGGATGAGTCACAGCCAGCACATTCCAGTTTCGCAGTAGATTCCACCACGGCTGAAACAACCTGAAACATAATATACCACTATATAGTACAATACATAAAATGTATATATAATATATATAATATATATATATGTATAATTGTATATAGTACGATACATAAAATGTATATATGATATGATATATATATATAGAATATATGAACATCAGTTACTACACTTTCATCTCACTTTCATGCTGATTTAACATTTGAAGCAAGGAAGCAGAAAACTAGCTCAAAATTATATATCTTTAACAACATCTTGACAAACTACTACATGTATGTACATCAACACTGTAGAACTAATACAGCACTTAACAATTCAATGGTGAGCTGCATTTGTCTTCCAATAATTTTTTGTACGATCTTGGCGTTAAACGTGTTAAAAACACTGAAAACAGTCACCAGAATGATAATTTCCGAACTCTAGCAAAAGACACAGTCTATCTCCACTGAGAACTGCCAAAATATCAAAGATTTCTTCAGAGGCACATTTTAAAAGAGTTCACATGATAAAACTTGGATGGCTAAAGTGATCAGGCATGGACATTTAATCACTGTATTAGACAAAATTTATAAAACAAACTTTACTTGTAAAATTTGTAAAAAATCAAAATTTATTACAAATTTACTTCTAGATATTTCTGTTGCTGACCTGCTGACCCCTTGGCCTGATCTTTAATAGCAAACAGTGCCCATGGCATTGAGTAAACAATCCTTGATGGCCCACATCAATGCTCACATGTATATGCATGCTAGTGTGCTTTGTGTATGCATTATGCAAGTGCGGGGTGTGTGTGCATGTGCACCAGTATAAATTGTTGCATATTTTGCTATGCATTCTTTTAAGAGAGATTGAAAGGCTGTATATTGATAGGGGTGGAGGTATAAGCCTTACAAAAGGAGTCACTAGCAAGTTGTCCCTCAGACATAAGAATAACAATGCCACAAGAGCACAAACAATCACTCTTGTCTTTCGGCAGCTTTCCTCAACAAACAGCTGATTGATTACTTACTTACTTTGCTGCTCCATATTAACCCCTCTTCACCCATTAAATGACTCCCTTCAACATTTGATTACTTACTTACTTTGCTGTTCCACATTAACCCCTCTTCACCCACTGAATTACTCCCTTCCACATTTGATTACTTACTTACTTTGCTGTTCCACATTAACCCCTCTTCTCCCATTGAATTGTTCCCTTCAACATTTTTCTATTCAACAACTTGCTAAAACCTCAAATCAGCTGATCCAATGAAAATTAATTAAGAACCCCCCACCCCACATCCCATACACGTCACAGTATAGCATTGATATCTAAACACTCAAATTGTAACCACAGCAATATATATCTGAAGAATGTAGGCAAGTGGCCAAAAGAGAAATTCAGCCAAGTACCATGCCAAGTTAAGTTCAAGAGTATCCAACCTGTGCCTCTCCAACGACCCCGTTATCATGCTCTAAACTTTTGTACGTAAGGGAAAATGCCTACATGATCTGGCCAACTGATGGTTAGACCCTCAGCTGGCAGCAGCAGCAGCAGCAGCAGCAGCAGCAGCAGCAGCAGCAGGGACGGCCTCCATTGCCTCTGCAGTCAGCTTCAGCCCACTAGATTCAAATGCAGCAGCCATGACTCCTGCTTGGCATTGTAATTTTTGTAGCCTATACGAGCGGGCAAGTGCAACTTGACACTGCTGACTTACAGGACAAGAATTTCTTTTATATAACAACCATTTCTCCCACCCCTTGATTTTCAACACAAACTTTTGTGTATGTTACAGTAGCTGTAAACTACCACTGAAAGACTGTTAACCTAAAGATCAAGCATGCAAAAGTTCGAAAAGGGAATATGTGTTACGTCGTGTAAAACACATTGAATACATAATTATGTCATTCAAGGTCTTTCTCAACTAGGCTCTGATCTTTTAGCCATATTGCCATAAATCTGGCAATTTTGGAGGATAATTTTACACTTTAGTCAAACATTCGAAATTGTGCCAAAATGCATTGCATCATGGTGCATGTGGAACACTGATTGCAACTTGCATATCACACGTTTCTCAAAATTCAACATTCATACAACCTTTTATCAAATGCACTGAAACATGGCTTTACACCGAGAGACTTTAGCAACTAATGACAGGTTTCAAGAGTTGTTTTACTTTAGCAATGCTGATCTGACAGAAATTTATGACCAAAAACATAATTTAATAACGAAATCCCCAGACAGCCATGTTGTTTACATGCATTTGCATCACTGTTGAATGTGTATACTTACAAAGATAAAAAAAAGTGACAAAGCAAAACGAAGCAACAATGTACAATACATATATATTTATATGTACATTTTTATTTATTTATTTTTCCATTTGCTATACGCCCCTTCAAGCTCGCTACTCAGAAGAGCTCCCGACTACAGCGTGGAGTTTCATGCTGAAGCGCATGAGCAATATTGCGAGTGAAGGACTTGCTCAAGGTCCCTACGCAGCGGCTTAAGGTGGATTAGAACCTGGAACCCTCCAGCTGCAAGGCACCAAACACCATCACTACATCACCTTGCCACAGATGAAGAAGAGGCTCTATTGAGACCAGTTAGCAAAAACCCAATAATGCTTGTATGTCTCAGGCATATACGTGTATCTATTTTGTACGCTTGCATGTGAAAGCATTTAACAGTCAATGCAAACACTGATTGGTAGCACTTGTTCAGTAAGCAATGAAATGAAGTGCCCTACAACCAATCATCGCCCAATAAACCTTGACTAGTGAGTCCTGATAAATATACAGATCTGCAGAAGATGAAGAAGTGGCAACTTAGCTGAGCAGGACAGGTGGAGAATATTTATATATACATATGATCATGCCAACTAACAACAGCATGCTGCTGGGCACTGTAGGCATAAGCAGCCAGAGTAGTGCTCTCTGATTAGGTTGTAGCTGTGGCTCTATTGTGCCCAGTAATAGCAATAAAACCAACAGCATAGCTCATAGTGTGTCTGAGCCAGACAGCATCAGCAACAGTAAAGACAACAAGAGAAGCTGCGTGCTGATTGGCTGACAGAATTAACTGCAACTAAAACAATGCCAGACCACATCATATCTGTTTCAACAAGACCATGCCACAAATTACACTGGACAACGAAAGATTTTGCATTCTGAACACTTTCTGGGCGTATCTTATGGATTTTGGGCTATTGGCCACAAAAAGTCATTCTTGAAATTTTCATTTCATGAACAATATAAAAATTGAACAGATAAGAAACAATTTCATGAGAGCAGTGAACAAGGAAAGCAAATGACCTGAGAACCATATTTCCAAGCATAACTGACACCAAAATTAAAGTACTTTCACTGTACTGCATGTTGACATTAGACAAGCCTATTTTACATTGCTGATATGTCTGATATGTTGTAGAAAGATAGAAGCTTGCACTAATGGAATTCATGAAAAAGATATCGTCCTCCCTCTAGATAAAACTTTGAGACATTCAAGTCAAAATCAAAAAGTTCAAACCATCAAGACAATGCAAGGCCTTCTCATCGTTGAGCTGCAATGCAGTCTGTAAGGGTCACAGCGTACCAAATTATCGGTATTCCTAAAACACATCTGTTGGCCAAAAACCTTCGCAAACAAACTGTGTGCTGCAAATTGAAAATCAATCACGAAATGTCTGAATTTCATAACCTCTGTCTATAGTGTCTAGCCCGACGTCAGTGTCACTGCAAACTTGTCGACCTGTCATCACCGTTGATTTAAATAAAAATGATAAATATTTTAAAATTTCCCTTATATTGGTCTAAGCATGAAACTGCTTATTCAGACTATGTACCAAGTCCCAAGAAGTGTCATACCACTTCATTAAGTTTCCTATCTTAATTACAGGATGTTTCACGTTGAACGTTTGAAAGGTCGCACGAAGCTGATAGGCATTAAGACAAAACAATAACGTCAGCATGAGCTTAACAAACTTATAACCAGCAATGTTTTCACAACAGCTGGAGAGCAGGCACGCAGGTTAATGGGATTCAGATATAGTTTTTCCTGTGAAAAAAGGAGGTCAATGCTTTTAGTGATATGCAAGGCAGATACATGTGTATTATCCAGTAAGTCATGGTCTTTCATCCATCTGCTTAATGTTAAAAGCCTAAACACTATTTCGCACTGCATTTGCCTGCTGAAAGCACACGATCTCAAATAAGGTCGTATCACAAAATGCTTCAATTTAAAACAGACGAAAGCTTAACAGAACTGAGATTACTTTAGAATAAATATAACTGAACAGAAAACATGATCAAACATTCAAAGTGCATTGTTCTACAAAAACTAAGCACCATGAAAGCAGCAATAGCACATCACCTCCTTTGAGCAATGAATTTTCTACTGATGACAAACACAGAACTGATAGATTATACCAAACACTGCATATGCACTACGATGCATGTGTTTAACATGCATCACTTGCATTTAAGGAGCAAGACAAACTAGTTAAGTTTTTTGTTCTGTCAGTGTAAGCATTAACTAAAGTACTCCTTCCAGCCAGTGATGCCTGCTGTCCATGCTAGAGGATTGCCTAGCCCTGGTATACAGTTGCTGTCTATAAAAATGTCACACACAATAAAGCCAAATTCATCAACTGGACTTGCAAACAAGACTGCAGGACACGAAGCAGACATAACGACAATGTCTGCAGAAAGAAGTCAATAACATTCATTCAATATAAAAATGCAATAATGAGTCAGTTATACACCATTCCATCTAATAATGTACTCAATAACAACATTTTTGTAAATATTCGTTCATTTTGGATGCAGTCATATTGTAACATTGACTCTATTTACTGGGTTCCAAATATCCTCAGCTAAATGCAGAAGAAGAAGACTGCCTTGCCAGAGTAGTAGTGCCAATGTCTGCAGATTCCCAGTGCAATACAGTGCTCCATGGTCCATAAGTAGGGCTTGGCTTTTTGGAATTTGTGCCCATATGCTGCTCACCCATTAGGGTACCGTACTGGGAAACTATTTTAGTACGATATCAAAGACATCAGGACCAACTCTATCAGATTAATACAGCCTACATGTACCAGTCAAATACAAAAAACTATTCTACAGGAATAGTGCTAACAAAGACTGACCTAACAGGAATCTAAACGTGCCTTATCCAGGGCAAAAGACATCGATGACTGGACAAGCAGATCCCTGGTCACTTGAATGACTGACACAGAAACTCGTTTACAGTAAAACTAGGGCATGATGCTACTCTTGGAAACCCTGGACTATGTAGCACTCATCTAGACATAAGCTGCTGCTCCTGTAATTAATGTCTGACAGTTGAGCACTGCAAACCACATTCCTGCTTCAGTTCCAGCAGAAGACCAGGAAACTGTCATGCTATCAAGATTACAAAGTTCTTCAGTACAGATGTCACAAAAAAATCATCTACTTCTCAGCATCTCAGTCATTCTTACAAACAGACAATTTAGTGGAACTTCTAAGATCGGCTACTAAGCGCTTTTATGTGATTTCCATTAAATCACAATATTTCAAATAGAAACTATTTCATATGCAACTTATAAGTGTATGCCTGTGTAGTGTGTATGCAGCCATTGTATACCTGTATATCATGCATAAATATCTGGACAAATATATACAGGCTCTCACTTGTCTGTCACGAAACAAGTCAATGCCAGCAAACATTACAATTAACAGCAAGTTCAAATCCATACCACCACTCACAGAACTTTATATATTTCTATACAAATCTATGCATAGCACATACCATATATGATATTCACCGCTGTAATAGCTCTGTTGGCTCCTATATAATAGCAGTCAACATGCAATTCTATTCAACATGATTAAGTCCACGCAGTTACTTGTACAGCAACAGGGTACAATGCATACAACAGTGAACTCCACGAAAGATGAAAAACTCCATCATGAAAAAACTAACAGTGAGACAAATACTCGTACCTCGTAAAGACATCGAATTCAAAACAGGAAATGTAGTCGTTACACGTCAGGTCGATGGTTGACTTTAGCGCCATTCCTTCAAGAGGAGAATTGATTGGATGTACTTCGTTTAAGCATTGTCTGAACTGCTTCCACGGAACAATAGTTCTGAAATGCAAGAAAATCATAAAATTCAGTCAATTGTAAATTTAACAGTCTAGATTTATCTATGGCAAGCATTGTCTCTCTCATGCTGACATATACCTTACTGGTCAGATAATTATAAACTCAGTAGGTCAGAAACTAGACCATAAGAATTTCTTAATGCCACCACTTCCAACAGTACTGTCTGGAAAAGAAGACACTACAGCAACCTAACTGACAATAGTAACAAAGCAGTATGTGATCTATAGTCATAAATTGTAGCCTGCTGAAGTAACTATAAAAAACCCAATAAGGCAGTATTGATAGGCAATGTGCAATATCAGAGGTTCTCAACACGTATGTCACAATGCAGAAGTGCGGTGCGAATCAACGGGCAGTGCGTCGCATAAACATGGAGTGTCGTTTTTGCATTCCCACTGACTTACTTACTTTAGCAGTTTTTGAAGCTGTGAGAATTCTTAGCACTCTATTTATATTTTCTTGCAAATTGGGGCAGCCAAGATGTTTACCTTACTATAAGTTAGGGCCTACATATATGACTTACATGCATCAGGTGACATTAGCAGCTTAAATCATATTTTTATCAAACAAATTTCACATGAGTAGCAAAGAAGTTGGATCCAGCCAGGAATATGCCAGCTCAAGGCAAAGCCATCAATTGCTAAACTCCAAGAGTGCATATCATGCAGAAGATGTAGCAATACTTGATGCTCCTCAACATGAGCATCCATCTATCATCTGCCACTTGTATACTGTATGCTAATGGTATTCTTGCTAAACAACAAGACACATTCCATGCAGCTATGAATATTATGATCTGGAGTCAACAATTTTCAAGCATTTCTGCAATGATAAAAGAGATAAGGTAAGCAGCAGAGGAGTATGATCACAGAGAAAACCTTCCAGCTACACACAACACCCATATATACATATGACTGGACTTAAAATTATGCAAAGGTAGGCATCAAATTTATATTCTACATTACTTTACACTATGCAAGCATGCAGTTTACGTCAGATGAATCAGTAAGACTGATATAGTAAAATAGAAGGCCCTGCTATAACTAATGGACTGCCACTACTTCAAGATAGCACAACTTACTGAAAGGACAGAAGCAGTGGATAACAGAAGACCTAAGCAGTGGACCAGAAAGACAAAATTACAGACTTTATCATAATCTGTTAAATCCTAAGACGAATGCACGACAATGTGATCAACTCTTCAATATCCAAGAGTGACAGAGGCGACTTAAGACGAACAAGGGCATCTCTATGCAAAACATCCCGTTCAATGCGTCAGTGGACGGAGGACACTTGAAAGTCCATCAACACCTTTCAAGTTCTCATCAAACTGATAAGCCATAAAGACAAGTCATCATGGCCATCAGACAGACAGATGACAGCTAAACATATAGACAACTGAAGTCATCATCATCATCATCATATGCAAACAGAAGGACCTTCGTAATTCTAAGAATAGCCAGAAACACTTGTAACCAACAAACAGCCGACTTTTCAGTCTGCATCTTTCACTTTCTTCCCCTTCCTCGCTCCACCACTTTTGGATCCAGTATAAACCTTATCATTAATTGCGGTTATACCAAATTGTGGTTGTTTGAAATCTGCTTCAGAATCATAGCCAGTCATCATTCGCAAGTTTAACTCAATTTCATTAATCAGCAGCTTCACTGTAAAGTTTCATTACAAATCACATTGGCAATCCTTAAAATACATTACCAGAAGCGCTTGCAAAAAATTACTTTTTAAAAAAAATTGAACGTCACATCCATGCAATACAGGGATAAAATTCCACCGCTGAATTTGGAGTACCGGACCCCCATAATCCCTGGCACATCAAGAACTGCCAATTCAGTTAGCAAAATGCATTTAGCTCCTATGGAAAAAATTTTATGTCTGCAATGACACAAGTCACAGCAGTTTGAATCCGAGCTCTTACTTCCTGTCATATATCTTCAAAAAGGCAAGAAATAAGCGATCTACCCAATAAGCAATAATTAAGCATGTTTAATGTATAGACCAGAAATAACCTCAACGTACTTAGTTGGTTTTCCGGTTTCTCCCTCTTAAAACTGCTATAAAAGAATATAAAAGAAATCCTGTACTAACTACCCGAATTATTATCCCCATTAAACCTTTAAAGTATAAATTTATTTCTATCCTCATATCAATGAATTTTGCTTCCTTCCTTCAACAGATGGTAATCTCAAATCTTTTGTTTGCTGTCAACAAGACACTGCAATCTGTATATGCATTCAATATCGATTCATAACTGCAGTGTGTACAAATAATGATGCAATACAATGTTGAACTTCTGAAACCGTGAAGAAAGAACAGTTTCAGATGATTTTATCTAAGCTTACATGATGCAATTTAAGCACATGTATGTATGCAATGATGCAAATGCCATTTCTATTCATCACCTGTCATACAATATTTACTATTTACTAGTCGTTGTAATTTGAAATTATATAACAGTCTCATTTCGCTCCGTTCATAACATTTGATGATGCACTAATTACATTGACTAGCAGTGCTATTTTTAGTTAGCCTGCTCAATCATTCGAGAATTTTTAAAGTCTTTTGAGCGAAGATTCAGAGATTTTTTCATGACTGTACTTTGTAAATAATTGACGAGTCTCTTTTTAATCGGTCAGACAAGAGACTAGAGCTGCACATTTTTTCAATACATGTATGACAAATGCTAAAACAAAGTCAGAACAGCAGAAACACTAAAGCAGTAAGTCGGAGTTAGACATTCAAATGCAAGGTAACGACTGACCACAACTCCTTTAAAACACTATTCTATCAACAACCGTATATGGTCAGGCAAATAATGACAGTGGCACCACCAATGCTCTTGCTGACTTCCTCCTGGTTACAGAAATAGTAGAGTAAAAAGCATGCACAGCAGCATGCACTCAACAACTTTCCTGATTCTTAAAAGGATTTGCCATCTAAGGAACTAGGTTAAAGTGCACTGCATCCAACCATTGGATGAGGCACCCTACCCTCATAAAAGCATGGTGGCTGTACTACGGTGCTATATAAATTGTTGATATTATCATTATTAACTAGCATTATTATTATTATTATTATTATTATTTTTTTTTTTTTTTTTTTTTTTTTTTTTTTTTTTTTTTTTTTTTTTTTTTTTGCCCTGAGGTACTTCATTCCCCCAGGGACTTATGGACTATTATTAACTGAAGAATGTATGTCTGGTGGGTCAGGCCTCGTCTTCAGGGTGTGAGGCAAAAGTGCCTTTGAAAGCGACCAGGTTGTAGCGTTGGATGCAAATGGACAGACGTTGAAAAAGAAAAGAGGCTTCACGTCTGTCACCACTGATTGAAGAGATGCGGCTGCCAATTTCATTAATGAAGTCTGAGGCCGACGGGTTGAGCGGACCCAATGTCTCTATGGCCACAGGCTGAAAGATGTAGGAAGTGGGCAGGCCTCCGTATTTTTGTTCTTTGCGGATGGCCGCCTGCACTGATGCAGGCCCGACCAAACCGTTCGGGTGGGCTATGTACGAGGCGGCACACGTATGAACGATGGTGGCATCCCACGCCAAGTATTTCCCCCCTGACCAGGGTATGAGGGTTGCCCCGTCCGGCCTTTTTCCATCGGATCTGAAGAGACCCGCCGGTTCCTTGATGCTTGGAATGTCAGCTCTGAGCAGGGCACGCCAAATGATGTCATTTATGGCGTGGTGACGAAGGGAGCGACCCATGGCTCTCCTACAGACGAAACCATGATGGCCCTCGGGGCCAACTCCCTCGCCACAATGGCATGTGTGTGGACCACACAAGTCCAAGCCCAACCTCAGACCCACCGCCACCCGGACAGCCTCGTTATCCAGGACAAGGCCACAAGCGGCGATTGGGAGCGCGGACAGCCAGTCAGCTGAATGGGGACTGCCCGACGCGTCCAGCCTGGCTCGGTTGACTAACCCGACGGCACTCTGGCGGATTTCCGCCTTGTCCTTTTCAACCATGGGCCTGTCCCAAAGGCTCTGTTTTCCGGGTAAGGGGTGCATTGTCGCCGGCAAGGTGTCGCGACGGGCCTCTAACAGATCCGACACGAACTGGTCAGGAGCTGCCACACCAGCCGCAAGGATGGCAGATTGCAGGTCGAGAGTCGACGCGGCTGAAGCCAAAAAGGCGGAAGAAGCCAGCGAAGCGACTCTACGGATGCCAAGTCCGCCATCTTTGATTGGTAGCCCGGCCTGCAGCCACTGGAGATCATTGAGAGAGCAATTAACAATGGTCTCAATGCCCGTCCTCATGAGTCCATCTAATGTTACTAGGGCAGGGTGGTCAAAGCATGGGGAGCAACGGAGAAGGTAACTCACTTTCGATGCGCCGAATGAAGAACGCAGTAAGATCAGGGCGTTCTGTGAAGGCAAAAGACACAGTCTCTCCAAAGCTCGCCTGAACACATCCCCATGACGTGCCAAAGCATCGTCCATTATTATTATTACTAAATTATTATTAGAACTCTGTTTATGCACTGGAGATAACCATAGATAAAGAGATCAGTATATCAAGCTTTCATTTATTTAGAGCAATTTTATGCCAAAGGCAAACTTTAATAATTTTTGCGATTTGCACATAATTTTTTTAATGGAAAGTTACGTCAGATTGAGAAGATGGTAATACGATCCAAGAGATTACAAGACTCAACAGGACTGAAGAAATAAGAGACTGCTTTATCAGACTAAGTCATCAACACATCCAGCGTATGATCATCTCTGAATAATTACTTGCCTTCTGAGCTCCTCATCCTCCCCCCAAAATTAACTCCTTCAGTATTGTTTTCTCAAAGGCATGGATAGTGGATACCTTTCTTACTTCAGTTACTGAATGTCCAACCATGATCATGGCTAACACATACATCACTCATCCAAGAAATGCTTTATATACGAATATCTACGTCTCAGTACATTGAAATCATTCACGGAATCGCTGTTTGTACTCTACCCAAAAACAATTCTCCTTGTAATTCATGCAGGAATGCAGATATTGGCAAATACCAGAGATACACGTGGATGCTTATCAGATCAGCCGTCAGCAAAAGACGAATGCCATTCAGCTGACATCAACGAAAAGAACCGAAAAGAACCGCTCGTACCAGACACTTCATATATAACAAACAGATGCGAAACAGACTTGGATAATAATAAAGATACAACAGTCCTGCCAATAACCGACAAATACATGTGTTTACAGTTTCTCTCTCTCTCTCTCTCCTTCTCTGCACTCAAAGACCAATGCACAGACTGTCAACATCAAACTATATTTACTGAAATCGAAACATAAACCACCATTGGAAGATTTCTCACAAAAGACTTAGCACTCTTGATCACACAGCGCACACTAGTCATCGTTCGAGTGCAATGGTAATGTATGCATAGTATGGCAGCAATTGAACTAAATCACACTCAACAGACCTAGCCTATTTGACGCAAGCAATCGATTACTCTCCTTGGCCACTCTCCTTGGTCACTCTCATTGGTCACTCTCATTGGTCACTCTCCTTGGTCACTCTCCTTGGCCACTCTCATTGGTCACTCTCCTTGGTCACTCTCCTTGGTCACTCTCCTTGGCCACTCTGCTTGGCCACTCTCATTGGTCACTCTCCTTGGTCACTCTGCTTGGTCACTCTCATTGGTCACTCTCCTTGGTCACTCTCCTTGGTCACTCTCCTTGGCCACTCTGCTTGGCCACTCTCATTGGTCACTCTCCTTGGTCACTCTGCTTGGTCACTCTCCTTGGTCACTCTCCTTGGTCACTCTCATTGGTCACTCTCCTTGGCCACTCTGCTTGGCCACTCTCATTGGTCACTCTCCTTGGTCACTCTGCTTGGTCACTCTCCTTGGTCAATCACCTCGTAAAGGTCGACCCGACCAGTAGCCATAGGTACTGCACCAACGGCCATAGCTCAATGAGTCAAACTCCACGATGAACCTGAAGCCAGACCATTTTATTTGCCTAATTTACATTACCTTACTCGACCCGGAATACTCTATCGGACAACACTTTGGACTCAATGCAGCGCTTGTGAATAAGATGGTGCCCGGCGCTTGGCTCTCGAGTAGCGCTTTAGAAGTTTGGAGATTATGATTACCTTAATTGTTACTTACTTACCTGCAGTGAATGCATTCACTCATTCACTTCGTTTCAACTTCTGACTGGATATACTGCTACTGTAGGACTTCATTAATTATAACCAAGTAGCACAATAAAACTTTGCAGAGCCATGGCAATGGACACATAACAGAACTAAATTGAGATAGGTCTACTAGATTAGAAGTACATGCAGCTATGGCTGCTATACGATACACAAAAATAAAATAAACTGTATACAAAAGCTGCCGGGGTCAACCACGCATCACTTGCCCTCTCAATCCAGCGTGATTGATTTTCAAACCATCTACTATTTTCGTATGGAAGCTCTGAATCCTGTGCAACGCCATACAGTATTACAGATAGCACATTTGTAATTGTAATTGTAATTGAACATTTATATAGCGCCACTTCAAGAGAACTCCTCAGAGGCGCTCCCGACCTGACACCAAACCATAATCAACGCTTGCGGAAAAGGGGCAAAGAAAGACAAAGAAGTTCATTACGGAGACTAATAGGTAACTTAACACATATGTGGCTTTCACTGCAGTAATGACACAAAAGCATCTTTCCATACAGGCAATGAATGTGGAGACTGCCTACATCTACTACAAAACAAATTCTGTTCTATTTTTAGTATAACTCTTCATTCAGAAATCTTCATTGTCATGGCTATGATACTTTTTAACTAGTGCATAATTAAAAACTAAATAGCTAAATAACAAAACTTTTGTCCCAATTCAAAAACTGTATAATCTGTTGCAGTGTTAAACAAGAGATAAACTCATATTGACCGAATCTGATAAAGCTGCTAGAAGCATGACTGAACGTCGAATACACACACACACACACACACACACACACACACACAAACACACGTGATTATCTCTCCACCAGAAGGTGCTGTGAAATCCAATCCTGAACCGATGAAAGAAGCTCTTCTTCATTAGTTTGAGAAGTCTGCATAAATTTGTGAGTTCTGATGCATAGGAATTGCATTTTGGCTGGACAAGTTGGAACCGATTTGAGGACGTCCTCCTTTGTACCAGAACAACAGTATTCAACACTGAAGTAAGACAGACGTGGGCAGTATGAGAATTGTGAAAAAATAACTGGGGGGGTTGGCCTATGATAAACTTGAAATTGGGGTATGAAAAACATACTTTAACATGGGGCTCTAAAAATGACTGGGGGGGTTGAACCCCCCCCCCCCCAACCCCCCAGGCAATTCTCACCCTGGACGTGGGCCTAGGTATAGATTTAAACCTTGACTTCTAATTGATCAATGCACCACGCAGCACCCCAGTAGTAAAATAGAAGTAAGAGTTTAACTACATGTAACAAAAGGAGTAGGTCAAATAAAGTTAAACTCATCTAAAATCAACTCTGCTCTATCTTTGGTTCAATGCTGGCAACAAAACACCTTAGTTAATGTTAATTTGTCAATACAAAAGCATCCTGACACTGACTTGTTACTAATCTAGATGTATACCTTTATCATTGAACTGCAAAGGTTATCTACGGGTAACCTAAGCTCAAATGGTCTCAACTCAATATTAGAGCTGTAAATTAATAACCCTGGTTCAACATGTACAACAAATTATGAGATTAATTTCAAAAACATCCGGTGGACCTGCAGGAGCAGCACAGCTGATAAATTCCAGATTTTCCTGTATTTAGCCTTACATAAATCTGGTTCTTCCATGCAGATGCTCAATGTTAAGTAGTAAATCCCAGATCCTCAAGGATGCAGGTTCAAAGGGTTAAAGGGCAAGCATAAATACTTCCTGTAAAGATTTGTGAGCATCCAGATACCCATTCTCCTTCCCAGGATACAGCTTGTCAACCACAAATCTTACAGACTCTTATCAACTGATGTTAGCAATTACAGCAATTAGATTGAGGGGCAGTGCCTTGTATAAAATAAAAACATCATTTAGCTGCCACTTAACAGGTTCTCCTAGATGCTCCACAAGAAATCCCCCCCCAGTTCCATACCTCTCAAGTTTCTGTTTAGTTTCTGTTTAGTTTCAATTCCATGGGCCATACAATGCATGCATGCCAAACTGAAATTAAAAGCATAATCTGACTCCGCTTCTTCATTACTCAGTCATGGTGGCTTCAAATCTTAACCTAGGAAAGTTGGCAAACATAATATACGAAATATCTTAATCTCTATCAGGAACAGTCAAGATATAAACCCAACTCTCAGCCCATCAGTAGCAATTTATTGCCTTGAATAATTTATAAATGATTTGAACATAACTTAAAAACTCAGATTACAGCCCATCCAGCCTTACCCATGTAAGAACTCATGAATCTAAAGTCTGCAAACTGAAAATTATCAAGAGCACTAAATTATGCTTTCATCTGAGCAAATTTTTTAATGACTCTGTTTGGGATGGGGTGTTTGGAGATACCTTGGGATGAGGCCAGGGATGAGTGGAGGAGATGTGATGCCCGACGTGCAGACCCACATGGGAAGGACTTAGAAGTTGCAGGCAAGGTTTGCATGACCATAAGGCCTAAAAAATGTTGTGTTTCCGGTAACAGAGCTAAAAAAAACAGGGTAGGTAGGTAGGTCAGAAAATATTTTTATTTTGGTAAAATATTTTTATGCAGTGACTATCCGAAAAAGTATACCCCACTAGTTTTTTTGCACAAAGGTACACGCTGCAACAAAGTACGTGTTCTAAGCAAGTATAAACTGCCTATTTCCCCGACTGTCTGCACCTAAAACTGTTCTAGAAAACAGTCCTATTAATTTCATTTTGTTGACGTCTTTTATGTTATGTCAATACAAATGTAAAAATAGAAAAATAAAAAAATTTATTTATTTTTTATTAAAACATTTTTTAATAAAAAAATTTACACAATTATTTGAGTTGCGGCAATAAAAGAGGGTCGGTCGGGGTTACCGGAAACACAACATTTATCTTTTTAGACCTAATGCAAATAATGATTTATTTACATTTGTAATTACATAGATAATTTTTCACTAGATGAACCATCGCCTTTGATCACTAGTGTCTGTTCCTTACTGTTTTTAGCAGACATGAATGAAAACAAGTCTCAGTAGATCAAATTTTGTTCCAAATATCACCGACATTCGAGAGGGCAGCATATAATTTGAGGGGCTTCTTTCATCTACATTCTATCTGCAGTCTAAAACCTGGTTGTTACTGAATACATCTGGATGAAAGAACATACATACGTTTGATGCCTTTAGGCGTAAAAAAAAGTGTTGTGTTTCCGGTAACGCGACCGACCCATTTTTACGGCCGCGACCCAAATATTTTTGTAAAAAAATTTTATTAAAAAAAATTTTTTTTTTCAAAAAAATTTTTTTTTCCACAAAATTTTTTTATTTATTTTTCAAAATTTTTTAAAACCCATTTGTATTGACATAACATAAGAGACGTCAACAAAATGAAATTAATAGGACTGTTTCTAGAGCAGTTTTAGGTGCAGACAGTCGGGAAATAGGCAGTTTATACTTGCTTAGAACACGTACTTTGTTTCAGCATGCAAAAAAGACTAGTGGGGTATACTTTTTCGGATAGTCACTGCATAAAAATATTTTACAAAATAAAAATATTTTCCGACCTACCTACCCAATTTTTTTTAGCTCTGTTACCGGAAACACAACATTTTTTTTTTAGGCCTTATTTATTCAATGTCTCCTTGATTTATCTAATCCCTAGCATGTGGTCATTGTAAGGCTTTGACCCAGATGGTAGGATCATGTGTTAAAGGCCATGGAAGTGGGTGTTTCTTTACATATTCTGTGTATACACCGTGGTTCAAAAAAAACTAAGCCAAATTGTTTTGCATATATCTCTAATACCTGATGACATATCAAGCTAAAATTTTCCAAATATTTAGAGAAGTGGACCAAGAATATTATTCCAAAATTTCATAAGACAAAGTTGAACGGTTAAAAAGATATGAATATTTAAACTTCATATGCCGAAATTTCAGTTTACAAGTAATTTTCTGTCAGATTCAATAAAATGTTTTCCTCTATCTCTAATGCCTGATGATTAATCATTCTAAAATTTTCCAGATATGTAGAGAATCGAACTAACAATATGAGTCCAACAGTATGGTTTTATTGTTTAATTAATTTGGTTTCTCAGAATGTCCTCCACCTGCTTGCACGCCAGCCTGGAAGCGCTGGCGCCATGCATTACGCAACAGCATCGTCAATTATCCTCTGTTCCAGGCCTTCCAACACTTCCAACAAGCGTTGGTTGCTTCAGAACATTAATTTTATATCATGGATTGTTGTCTGGTAGACTCAGTCTTGCATCACGCTCCACACTTTATTGTCGACAGGATTCAAATCTGGGCTGTTCGGAGGCTATAATGTGGGAGAAATGAAGTCTGGCGTCTATCTTGTTAACATTTCGATGGTTTCCTAGGTCTGTGGGCTGGGGCACTGTCCTGTTGAAAAAAGCAGCCTTCTGGGGCTAGATTTCTGATTACAGGTAGAAGATGTTGTGACACCAGAACGTCGCAATAATAGGTTCCATTAATTTTTACTCCGGGAACAACAAAGACTAAAATGAGAACGACCAAGCGTCGAAACCGCAACGGACACCATAACAGACTTGCTGAAAACTGATATTTCGGGAGATGAAGATTAAATATTCATATCTTTCTATCCGTTTACATTTATGACATGATGTTTTGGAATCCTATTCTTGGTTCAATCCTCTAAATATCTGGAAAAGTTTGGTATGATTAATTATCAGGCATTGGAGATATAAGAAAAACAGTTTAGCTTACTTTTTACTGAATCTGGCAGAAAATTGCTTGTAAACTGCAATTTCGGCATATGAAGTTGAAAGATTCATATCTTTTTATCCGTTCAATTTTATCTCTTGAAATTTTGGAATCATATTCTTGGTCCACTTCTCTAAATATTTGGAAAATTTTAGCGTGATATGTTATCAGGCATTAGAGATATATGCAAAACAATTTGGCTTAGTTTTTTTTGAACCACGGTGTACATGCTTACTGTTACTGTGTCTGTTCAGCACTACTGAGCATCATCATATGTGGCAATGCCCACATACATTTATACAAACATCCATTGTGACAATACCGCAGTCAGGTAGCTATATCTTCAGCCAAAATTTCTAGTGATTTTGAGGAAAATTCGATTCAGAACTATAGACTTAGAAAACATAACAATGGACAAAATTACAAAAACTCAAGTTAATCAAACCATTAGACATAATTGAACCTGTAAACAACATTATAAAAGTATACAGATTACCATCACAATTGGTAATGGCATCAGCAGCACCTAAAACTGTAACAATTGATGCTTAGGCCTAAAAAAATCTTGTGTTTCCGGTAACAGAGCTAAAAAAAATTGGGTAGGTAGGTCGGAAAATATTTTTATTTTGGTAAAATAATTTTATGCAGTGAATATCCGAAAACTATACCCCACTAGTCTTTTTTCCATGCTGAAACAAAGTACGTGTTCTAAGCAAGTGTAAACTGCCTATTTCCCGACTGTCTGCACGTAAAACTGCTCTAGAAACAGTCCTATTAATTTCATTTTGTTGACGTCTCTTATTTTATGTCAATACAAATGTTTTAAAAAAATCTAAAAAAAATTTTGTGAAATTTTTTTGGGAATTTTTTTTTAAATAAAATTTTTTTACAAAAATATTTGAGTTGCGGCCGTAAAAATTGGTCGGTCGGGTTACCGGAAACACAACAATTTTTTTTTACGCCTTAAATAAATGAGATATAATGGATTCAAAACACAACTCCAAAGATAAAGCTAACATTATAATTGTCACTGTTGTTATTATAGGAATGAAACACACACAATTTGGCTGATAAATCCATTAAACACATCATCCATAATATGCATTTGGAACGTATGCTGCATGTCTATGTACATGTTTGTATGTTTGTATGAATGCATGTATGTGATATGCATTTATCTGCATACGTATGTTTCTATATTATGTAATACACAAAAATGCTAAACTAGGATTCATTGATTACACTCACAGGGACACAATATTCATTCAGTGTTGTGTTGAGGAAAATCTGGAATAAACAGTGATGACAGTAATATCACCGTCTGCTCTATGACATCATCGTCTGCACAGTCATTGCTTACATAGAGGACCATTATTGCGACAGATCACTTCGTAGGAGGAAGCCTTAGCAGCAACTGCTTTTCAGTCACACAATTCATAAGATTCACAATGCTGCCATGCAAGCCATAACATTACAGAAGACCTCTAAGCAGAGTTTTTCTGCATAGGCCATGCACTTGCAGATTACCAGGTTAGACACTCAGTAATCTCCCCCACATTAATTTCTACTAGACCATCTACTTACATTTAAGTCTTCTGAATGTTCTACCTACACAAATATGCATGCTCAGTAGCAAGTGTTCTCCCAAGTCTCAAAATAAATGTGCCAAGAATTATGTCACAGCAACACATCTTCCTACTACAGCAGATGGTTAAATAGGAGACTATCCTATCAGGTGTTAAAACAGAACAGACCATCACCCTATTCATTTCCCTGTTTACCCCACACACTGCCCAGGGTATGCCGTTGTAGGCAACTAGTGATCCAAACACTCAACATGTAGTATTATTCTAGATATTGGCAACAGATCACCTCGCGAAACAATCAAACCAGACAATGGCATACATAATATTGTAACTGGATCCCAAACACGAGACGCCACTGTCTGAGGCCAGACATCTACCACATCATGTATTATCACTGCTTCCAAGAAAACTGTAGCGCCGTAAGGCATATCCATTATCCAGTGAAGACATGAATCATGATCACACCTTCTTCAGAGGATCATATATCAGGAAGAGCTATTCAGCTGACATTGATGACCAGAACCGACACCAGAATTCTGGTAATAGTAAATAGTATAAAAATCTGCCACAGTTTCACATCGACTAAGTGCAAAAAATTACTCGATCAACTAGCGTCAACTGATATAATAATATACGCTTAGAATTCGTTACGCTATAACTGTTGATGGTTTAATAGTTTTTAATAGTTAACTATTAAAGAATTAACAATTAATTAACAGTCAATTGTGATCAACTGTATTCTCCAATAAGTAAAGACAAAATATAAAAAAATTACATTAATCATTGTTTATCTTTTAGTAGCCTTAACAATATTACTGAGCACTACAGTTAGTACTTTACTAAGATTTTAGTTAACTATTAGAAAATTTTAGCACTCAAGATGTTCACATGTTTCAATTGAAAATGAGTAAATAAGTGCTCACTGTTGGATTTGCTAAACACAACTGCCATAATATTGAGGCACCTTATACCGAATATAACAAGTATTCTTCAATTAATTATTTAAAATATACAAATAATCTTTAAAAGTAATTAACAATGAATCCATTAATCAACAATTAGCCTCTGCAGGTCTAGTTATAGCAAAACAGATAATAATGACAATGCCTTAAAAATTAAAATTTGTAATCCATATTGAGCATTTGTATTTATAAATTGCGCTGTGCAATCCAAGACAGGTCAGTGACAATATTAGTCCGATTATCTTAAACTGCTTCATGTAGAGCATTGCTCCAGGACACAGCTGGCACAGCAGACATACTCTGTGACAAAACTTTTGTCTAATCTTACCAGACATTATTTTCAAGTGTTCATACAAGCATACGTACGACGTTTGGCCTTGGCTTTATAGATAGAGCCAGTAAACTCCATTGCATGCCCAAAAATAGCCCAATATATATACATATATACACATATATGTATCATACATAAAATATATATATTATATAGATATATGTATTATATATATTGGGCTATTATTATCTATATATATAAAAATCTAACCGCGTTTGGCACCTGACGAAAGATCTCCGAACTTTCTTCATTGATTGCTTTCGAAACTTCACCAAAACGTTTAGTTCCAACACGGCCGGGTTTGCAGAATGCTTTTTGGCAAAAAGCGCAATCTTTTAAGCTAAAAAAGCAACTTTGCAAATTCCGCCGTTTTCAACACATAGCCTACGCCCGTCAATAAGCCTTGCATACCAATTCGGGCATGTTTGTTCCGTAAATTTCTTTAGCGCATTTCATTACGGCCTTCTTGCTCAAGCGTTTTATGGCGTGATCCGCGTCGTCATCGCGGAGGGGGAGGGGGAAGGGGAGGGGGAGGGGGAGGGGAGGGGAGGGAGAAGTCTTTTTTGCCACAGCAACGCGTGGCTGGGTACAGCTAGTATATAAATATATATATACTATCAAAGACACAAGCTAAATGTTCTCTGCTCCACATACCTCCACTATCACCTGCTAGTCTAAGTAAGTCAAACCCCCTCCAGCCATTCTGATCACTAAATTCCATTCAATAGTACTCACACTCCAACACAAATATGCAAAACATTTTCTTTTCTTTAGCTACACAATAAAATAATAATAATTCAGTCTGACAACTGATTTATTACCAAACATAAATTTCAATAAATGTCTAGCTGCGAGAAAATAAAACTTTTAATCTAAGGCACACAAATCTTATGAATTGTGAGACAAGCTTGATATGCCAATGGGAAGTGATACTATGGTGTTCTGGAGAGAGGGACTGCTGAATTTTTTGGCTCCATATTACGCAGAATTTAATCTAAAATTATAATGGATAAGGTTTACTATTTCAACATGCATGATAATCTTGATAAACACCGTATTTTGCTAACTGCTGTAATAATTCAAAGTGGAGACATGTACTACTCGGTTTAGAGATTAACGATTACTTTTAATACCCGACCCGGTACCCGGACCCGGCAGATTTTATTAAAACTACCCGGACCCGGTACCCGGTTGAAAAACGGCACCCGGCTATGCCCTAATTTAAGCCAAAGGTCTTGTAAACACAGAAAGAGAAAGGAAAGACGGAATTTGTCACAAAGTGCTACAAGCATCGCATTTTAATAAATGCAGAGATGGCTGAGCAGTTACTGAACTAAAATACATTCCATGTAACGTAACCATATACAGATGATTATTCAACATATTATTCCTTTCAGCAGACACTTCAAAATCAGCAACTCAGTTACTACTACATGTAGCCCTTCCTTATCAACTGGTTGGTTTGAAAATGGATCATTATCAAATTCACATGATGCGCCACGCATAGAATCATTGGAAGAAAGGTGAAAGGTATTGGATTTGCCATGATACAGCATAAAATGTCTTCAGAATGGCATTCCATTACGTGGCATGCAGCATTTTCTAATTACATTTGACTTAGAAGCCCTCAAATTGAAAATGGGCAAAAGTCCATTCCATCACATCACTTGCTCTTTACCGTCGATCACAGACAGTGTGCACAGACACTTGTTCTTTACATTCTGACTACTAACAATTTAGCACATTGTAGTGACTGTGCTGCTTTGTGACAGAGGCATCTATTCAAATGCAACATGCTCTTTTCTAAAGACCCCACATTATCACCACCTTGGAAGTGTACATACATCGTTGGCATGACATATACTGTATTAGGCCCCTTAGCCAGAAACAGAGAGCAGGGTGTCCGAAAGCATTCAAATTTCGAAGTCATGATTGCTCGACACCATGCGCGCATGAAGTTGAAACGGCCGAAGCTGCGACTTCACAAGTCTGACCAGGGTATTCTTAGCATGCGGTTCTGCAAAAAGGCAGTTCTAAATGAAGTTGAGCAGCTGTAAAAGCATTTTGTGCAGTTGAAATATTTAGTTTTAAATGTTTGCTGTCGTCCGATTTTATCACGGAAGATGAAAAGGAAGAGAAGGGTTGTGCAGTTCTAAAAATTTCTTAAAAGAAGCCTGGAGTCCAACATCAACCTTACACTGAATGACCTACGGGCTTTGATCGCATTTGCAACAGTTTTTGCACTATATGTAACCAAACTTCTGTCTGATCTTACAAGACATTATTTTACTGTTCACACAAAATACTGTAAGACTTCACATCACATTTATAGATACAGGCAGTCAATACTTTCGCTTGCCAGAAATCTTAGTATTTTAGGTCATTTATCAGTGCTAAGCATTTTGTTAACAACCAAGTGAATACAGGCACAGTTCCAAATTCCGAAACAAGCAATGGTGCCATAGTAAAACCTAGTTGGAGACTTGGAGTACTATTATTACAAATATTACAGATATTTCTATGGTAAGGCATCATAATTCAGAAACAGATACCAACATAAATGTACCGGGTAATCTCATTTCAAATCTCAACATAACTCGCCAAGTCAAATACAAAATTTGAATGGTCAACGAATATAAAAAGTATAAAAAATGTGCTAGAGTTTCCATCTCGGTAGGCCTACATGTATACAGTGTACACATTCAGTATGTATCGCTTATTCAATTTCCAATAAGCCGGAAATTATGATTTCTTAGCAAATCCCAAAAATCTCAATAAAATAAAATAAAATTTGCCCTGGATCCTCAAAATCAACATTATATGTCAAAACAACGTAAAATGCAGAATCTAATTTTTGAGGCATTTTCAAAAACTATTCGGGTTGGCCAGTCTATGCAATTAAGTGCAGAATTTGAACGTTAACCAATTAAATGGCATTTTTGCCAATTTCTGGGAATTTGGTTTCAAGGCTACGGTTGACGATAAAATTACCGCAAATATCAGCCAAACTCGCAAAGAACTAACATATATTGCTGGTAATAAATGATGCTATGCATACATTACCAATGCAAATCATTTAATTGGCTCCACAATCCAATTTCATTTAGATACTCTTAAAGAATTACGAAATTCCAATCGAAGATTGAGGCATGTTTGATGCGCTCGTGAATTAGCTGGTGCCCTACGCTTGACTTTCAAGTAGCACTTTGAATTTTGGAGATCAAGATTGCAATTACTACTACAATACCTGTTGTCTTCAACTAATATTTGATTAAAGGCTAACCCATTCTACGAATACAATATTATAAATGAAGCTCATAGCATCATAACTTGCAAATCCATTACAATTTCTAAATCAATCTTGATTCAAACAGCCTGTGAGTATATTACAATGTATACGAGTAACAGAATAATATGCTACTAAATTTCAGAAACCTGGAGTAAATGGTCCACACAAACATTTCCTCTAGGAAATATTCACACAGTACCAATATATCATACATAATAACACACACGCCCACACACAACACACGCAACCCACACCCACACGCAACCCATACACAACACACACACACACACACACACATTGCAAACTAAATAAAGTAGCAGTGAAGACACTGAACGAATAAAATGTTATAAATATTAATTTTGTGTGACTCACTTGTCTGGAAAGGACTTCTTCCACCACTCGGCCGCTTCAGCTTTAGTAATTCTGAATGTGTCACCTGCGAAAGTGCCACTGGGAAAGAGGGCTTTCAATTCAGCAAGCATATGTGAAAATACTAACGATAGTTTGGTTAAACTTCGCCGATAACTAGAATGCTCGTCAAACATTTTTTCACGCCCATCTTTAAACAGCTTGATGCTCTTCTTGCACTTCGTCATCAGATTATCCATAAACACGCGGAAATATTCGTTATCGTTCAACAGATGAAGCCGGTCTTCGTATTTTGAGTTGACGAGCTTCAGATGTTGGTAGGTGTCTGGGAGGATGTCGAGTATGAAGGGGGGCGAATTCTTCAGGTTCATTTTCGGATGTTGGCACATCTTAACAACCTTGTCCATCAGCTTCCAGGATTTTTCGATGGTCTTCTTGTCGATGACAAGGAGCTTCGGCGGCGGGGCGACGGCACAGGCAATGGCCCCCTGCATGCGACTAAAGAAGCCCTTCGTCTGGACGACATTCCTCGGCAGCAGCCGACTGCTTCCTCCTCCTCCGGACGCCATCTTTCTCTCATCCAAATAGAACCAAAGCACGGCTTCGCTTCGTTGTCAGGCGTCGCGTTAACAACCCTCCGAACGCTGCAGTAACTGTGTTCGCTGCCCACGAAATAATAATTCCTGTCTGACTTCTAGATCAAAACTCCATCGACCGTGGTTATTAAAATCACTTACGCATTTTAATTGTTACTAATTGATAAGGGTCACTGGCTAAAATATTGTCAAATAAGGTGAGACTGGATAACTGAGCAAGCGGTCGCCAGTTTTTCAGCAGATCACCAATGAACTCGAGCTGTGTTTACAAAAGCATTTTTTTAAAAGTCAGATTCCCAGGAAACGTAATAGTTCTCGGCCTGCTCACTTAATCTGCGAAAACGCGTACTATAGTAAAGTGTCACGATAAGCCTCTGTTACCATAATATATTTCTATATATAGGCCTAGACTTTTTACATGCTCTGCAAGAATAATATTTATAGTGTAGGCCTACGTGCCTTGGTGCACGTGTTGCACTATGCCTAGGCCTAGCCTATATCAAGTTTTCAATTAACAAACTATTGAATATCCACTATTGCTACTATAGCCTACTGTTACAGTAGGCCTAATCATTATCATTCACTGACTCGGTTAGAAGCTTCGGTGGAACAGAAATAACATCGAAACAAAATCCTGTGCTGGTGGGGATTTACATCGACAAGTTGACAGTTCGCACGCCAATCCACAATGGGCCTAGCAAACAGTAGGCTTCTAGTATGCCTATGTCGACTGGAGTTGCTGCCTGTTGACTAGTTTTCTGATCAGCGCCATTTTGAAAGAGCCTTAATTAGCAGTAACTTAATAATATTATTGTAGCCTAACGCAAAATAATGCAGTAAAATGAGTAGGCCCTAAATATTTTTATCGTTGATATAGGCAAACATGCATTGTAAGTTTGTAGGGCCTAACGTAGTGAACGGCTTACTCTGAAAACGTCTTAACTCTAAGTAGCCTAAGTAAGTAAGTAAGTAAGTAAGTAAGTAAGTAAGTAAGTAAGAAATAATATTCTTTACGCACAGTAGTTTACAGAGGAAATAAATAATAGAAAACATTTATGCAAGGTCAAGTATTGTAAGGAGTAACCTTTTTGGAAGGAAGGAGGTCATGAAGAATGTGACAAGTCAGTCACGTATTCTGACTGCGGCAGCGGTTGGGACTCGACGTAAGCCCTAGGCTATACTGTTTGTTAATTTTTAGGCCTACTGTACGTGGTTCCTGGCCTACCCTAGCCTTGGATGCAAACATTACTTCAAATTGCTAGTATCACCAAAGACCTGTAAGTTACACAGTACCCTATAGATAGGCTATCTATAGCCTACTGTGCTAGTGTAATAATAATTATGATGGTGACACGCGTGCATAGGCCTAATAATTGTGCTAACCGCCATTATTATTATTATTATTATTATTATTATTATTATTATTATTAAGTTTTATATAGAGCACATTAGAGTAAACTTCTCAGAAACGCTCCAGTCCATCCACAGCTAAATGAGACAGTTTTTAAGTGAGAAAATAACAGAGCTGCATTTCTATTCAGAAGTTGGTATAATCATCAACAGATAATTATTATAATAAACTTTATTATTATATCTATGGAATCATTGACGGCTCTGGAATTAACCACGTGCTCTCGAATTTAAGTAGTCGTTGATACATAGAACCCAAGATCCATTGCGGCAATTTGTGAAAATGTTGATTAAATAACAAAGAATTTAAAATTACCCCTAGTATACGAGGATTGTTAAATTGGACAATTGACAGGTTAATCCGGAGGGTGAATTTGAAGGTACATTGATTATTATCGTTAATGATTTGCCAAGGCCGCTATTATTTAGGAATTTTTCATATATACAAAGACTACAACGGAAATAGCGCTTCATTAGTAATAGGATTTCTTCATATTATCATCCACAGCGCGCATCCTCAAACAGTTGGAACCGGCTTTAATTTTAAAACTTTCAGTAACTACTACACGCGCTTTCCAAAAAATTGGCGACGCTTTGGGTAGTCATATTGGGCATACATTTACTATTGGGGGCGAAATATACTTATAAATTTTGCAAAATAACAATTAGTTGCAATCATCTGAATACATTAATCTCATTTATTTATTTTCTGTCAGTTTGATATAGCGCCCCTTCAATGTTACTACTCAGGAGCGCTCCCAGTCCAACCCCGGTCGAATAAGACAGTCTTAAGAAGAGAAATTCTAAATGAGGCAGAAAGACCAATAGATATTTGACGAAGGAAAACAGGGAGTCATTGTTATAGAAACCTTATGACTACATTTTTTGCTTGATTGTATAATTTCTAAGATGCCAAAGCTATACACTAAATAACGAAAACGCTTTTCTTTGGTACACTGATTCATTGAAAAAATAACATACTTTATAATTGTTTAACTTGCTCGAAATTCGCGCAAATTTATCGGTTTTGGTGTGCATTCTTTCCAATTTGAACACAAATTTTTTTTGGGGGGGGTCTAATTGTGTGTAGTTGGTCCAGCTGTATAGAATGGTCTCTCTGCAGCTCTATGCTCGCTTCCCAGTATCTCTACTGTCTCTTTCTATCATCTTCTCAAGACTTTTCGACCAGGCCTGGGTTGGGAGCACCTCTAATTAGAGATCTTGAAGGGGCGCTATATATAAATTTATGTGATTGATTGACTGATTGATTGATTGAATTTGCAGCATGCATATATAGTGGTGGTGTATTAAAATTGTTATTTAGGTTTCCTACTAGTTTGCTGAAATGCAGCTTGTTCGACCTAAAATGACTCGTATAACATACCAGGCATTGAAACGGTATATAATGCGTGAAAGAGAGAAAAAGAAACAAGGTCAGTTTGTCATGGAACTTTCTGTAACTTGAGTTGCATTTAGATGTTTATTTATTATGTTCAAACACGCTAATTATTAAATGGCTTCAATGCTTCATCACAGGAATGTTTCAGAGATTTCCATCTGTGGTTAACAACGGTCATTTCTGCTTTGGTGCTGTAAAATTGAGAAGTGTTGCATGACTTGAATATACACATTACATCGCTTTGTGAATTTGTCACGTTTTCTCTGAGCACTACATAATTTTTCTTGTTATTTCTGAAATTATTTTAAGCTTAGGTGAGGCATCTATTGTTATTTTGTGAGATCCATTTCTGTAACCTTTGCTTACTCTAGAGGATTTTTGGTTTGAAAGTGAAGTCTTTATGGCTACAGCATTGTTTCTGGACCCGAGTGTTTCACATAGCTGTTGTAAAATAACTGTTGAATTGTAGCGTTTGAATTGTAATTCATTTGTTTAGAGCAAGAACAAGATAAGGAGCAGGAACGACTGAAGAAAGAAAGGGAACTGAAGAAAAAGAAAGAACAAGAAGACAGTCTGACGCTTGAGCAGACTAAAGAACAGGTAATAAGATGACTTCATGGACAAATTAATTTGAACGTGCGAGGGCAATTACTGTTGGCACTTACCAACCTTTTTTTGGTTTCTGACATGCATGTATGTTTCGCTGCGTCAAATGAATGATTGGCTACAATGGCTCTAGAGGTACCTGTAGTATTTAAAATATCTTTGAGGTATCTGAAAAGGTGCTATGTTCAAGTTAGAGTATGCATGTATATGATGTTTATATTCATATCTTTCAGACAGCATGTTAAATATATACTTGTATGTGTTATTGCTCAGTGATATGTGCTGTTGGTTTCATAGTTGTAAAAACATCTTTTTCTTTTTTCTTCTAAGCAAAATTGAGTTTTAAAAAATATTTTCAGTGCATTTTTCCGCTTTTTAAAAATTGTTTATTTAACCGTATTTTTGTATTTTCCACAATTGCTTTCTTTAGTTTATAAAATGCATGAAATTCCTTACATTGTCTCCGTACTTCCAAGGATTCAGCTAATTTACATCACTATTTGACCGCTGTAGCATCATCCTAAATAGCACTGTACAGGAAATTAAATTTATAATTAAAAATTATTTAATATCAAGTGCTTGTATAGAAGTAAAAATTTCAAGTACAGGTTTTTAATTAAGTACACTTTATCAGATAAACTTTAATTGTTAATGTTTATGTCAGCTTTGACCATGGGAATTTAATTTACAATTTAAATTTCAAAATAATTTTAATGTTTTAATTCTCAATTTCTTATAATTTACTAAACCAAAGTTATAAGAAATAAATTATTGTTGAAAATGAATGTTAGCCTATTTAGCACTTAATAGCAAAGATGTGTTATTTGTTGATTGAAATTAAATTGCGTTAGGAAAGGTTTTATTTTTCCTGTTTGTTATCGTTTGGAAGAAAACGACATTTGTTCTGGGGTTTTTCGGTTTTTATCTTTTCTAACATCTGTGGTTTGTTTTGCTTCAAATTAGATATTTCAGCTTGAAGAAAAGCTCAAAGTACTGAAACAGGAAAAGCATGAAATGTTCCAACAGCTGAAGAAAGTTTTGAACCAGGAGAGTGAAATGAAGCAAAGGGCTCAAGTCAAGGAGCAGAAGTGAGTTAAAAGCTACATATGCTGTTGTTACTGTAAGTATTAACACACCTCCACTTAATCATCGTGATTTCGATATACAGGGTGGCTCAATAAAAAATGTCCCACCAGGAAAAATGCAATTTCTCGGCAGCCAGTCGAGATTATTCTATGAAAATAGCAGGATTTATAGAGGACAGAATTTGCAACAATTCCTGAAAATCTCAATAATGAATCTGTATTACTTCAGAAGTTACAGCTGTGCAAAAATAGTTTTTCTTTTTTTCGAATTTCCGCAGAATCACGTTCCAATACATGCAATTTCTTTAAGATTTCTTTTGCAAATTACAGCAAACAAAGTGATGATGATGTCATATGACCTCACTACGAGCTATAAAGAAGCTGTTTATGAAGCAAGCTATTAGTATTTGGTGATATTTTATATATTAAGGTCTCAATTTGTGAATCCCATACTGAACGTCATGGACAAAGTTTCTTCGGAAGATAAAATGGGAATTCAAACGTTGCGTGAGCAGAGACTGGGACATCGTGCGATCATGGCAAAATCCCCAATGAAAAGTGGAGCCTGAGCACATTGAAGGCTATCTGTAGACGTATTTATGTAACGAAGGTCATGTGTCGGAAGAGAGGCAGGAACTGGTCGTTTGGTCTGATGGAAAAAGCGCGATATTCACGAAGTTCGCTTGGTAGTCGAAGGCATCAAGTTTGCAAAGCACATCATGGTTTCAGCATCAGCTATGCTGGCGTGTGCTACGGTTTCAAGGAAAGACTGCACTTTATCCCATTCAGCAGGCTAAATGTCAAACTTACCGTTGAACTCTGTTACCCAGACTCATTGAACACTGGTTACATCTGGTTTTATTTTCCTGCGGGATGGTGCGCCTGCTAGCTCGCACGGCGAGGTTGATTATGATGCGCTACCATACTGCCATCAACTGCAGTAAATTTATTGGCTAAGGTGACTAACAACTTCGCCAGACCTTAGTCCTCTTGCTTATCACGTCTGGGGAGCTATGCTGGAACGCTGCAAGACATATCATCCCAAGTTGGAGAACATTGGCAAGCTGAAGGATATCTTGCTGCTAATGTGGGATCAGTCGCCGCAGGACTCGATACACAAGCCTATACTGAACTTTACAAAGAGTATTCGAGGTCGTAAAAAAGCAGGAATTGGACCCTCCCATCATACTCTAAGATAAACTGTAAAACAGAATTCTGAGGTCGTAATGAAAGTGATATTATTTGGCTTGGAAATCTACAAATGACGTTTATTTTTCTGCGGATATCTGAAAAAACGGAATTTAAAGTTTAAACAGCTGTAACTTTTGCAGACATGAAAAGTCTCAAATGAAACTTTCAGGGATTGTTGGAAATTCATTCCCCTACAAATTGGGAAATTTTTGCAGAAAAATTTCAATCGGTTGCGAAGTTATCGCATTTTTTCCGGTGGGACATTTTTTTTTGACCCACCCTGTAGACAAGAGTTTCACTTTGAAGACTTTGTCATTCATTGCTACTTTTTGTAATATTGTGAAATGATGTTTTAGTTAAACGAAATTATTATTAATTTTTTATTACATAAATTTTGTACGCGCGCAAGGTCACAAGGAAATGTGATTCTGAGGCACGGATAGTCATCCGCCAGATATGGACTGTTGAAAACAATGTCTGATCTTATGCTCTTTGTAGTGAGATGGCAGCTTGGCAGCAGTTCCATAACCCTGGCATAGGTCCAATTACTGGCCCTTCACAGTCGTTGTTTCTTCAGCGCCACATAAAGTACATGAATGTACCTGTGTCCGGTTCTCAGGTATGTTGTTCTTCATTGGCTATAATGAGTTCAGGTATTGTTTGGTTTATCTAGATTTAACACACTTTCAGATATATTACAATTCTTTATATTTGCTCCATTCTTTCTAACAAAACATGCAGATTTGTTTTGGAATTTTCAGCAGTGATGGGTAATTAAGATTTTGTAAGTAATTAATTTGCAGCATTTGTTCGAATTTCATAATTTGAATTAGCATTTTTTGCAGAATTAATTAATTAATTAGGATTAGAATTAGTGGACGACAGAAAACAAGATGACTCGAAAATTAGCACTCAACTATTTCAACTAATTTTTCTAGTTTTGGCATGCAGTCTATTTGACAAAGATTTCAAATAATGTGGAGTCAAATTTCAGTCGTCTTCATGCAATTTCTTCTTAATATTGCTCTCTGTATGAAACTTTTTTATTTATAAGAGATCGGAGCTGCACTTTAAAAAGTCTATCAAGAAGTCTAAAGTATTGGTTCCAATCTTATTTCTTTTCCTATTGCATCCAATAGATGCTCCTCAATTTATGCTGATGTGCAGGAACAACAGGATGTTTCAGATGCCGCTGGAAAACTCAGAAATCTCATATTTTTATCTTACTTACTAGAAGCCAAGATTTTTATTGCTAAGCAGGCACTTTCCGATTAATTTTACTTTTCTGATTGATTTGTTTATGTACTGACATTTTTCATGAAGCATATAGTTGCTAAAGACCATTTTTGTTGAAAGATATCATAAAAAAACTAAAGCTGAAAATACTGGTTGATGTTTACAGTGAAAGCATTCAGCAAAAATTAGGTAAGGAAATGTTATAGGCAAGACCATAAAAAGCTAATTGAGGGATTTTTTGTTATTAGAATTAGACAACTGTTTATTAGAATTAGCGAACTTTTTGCTGCTTACTAATTAATTAGAATTAGATACCAAGCTAAGTAATTATCTAAATAATTAGTTTTTAATTGATTAGTTACCCATCACTGATTTTCAGTTTTATTACTGTTACACATTTTAAGTGGAATTTGTAATTGCTGAGATACTTTTGTTCTGTCAAAGATCACCTCTAAATGTTCCCTTACCAATCAGACAGCCATGGAATAACTTTGAACAACAGTAAGATTTAAAAATTCAAGTAAATTGTCTGTTGATGCAGGCAACTTTTAGAAGCAGTACGGTTTTTGTGTTTAATTTTGATGATAATTTGTGCAGGGTGTAAAACGGTCGCGGTCTCCCTCACCATCGCCATCCGCCCCCTACCAGCATTACGGTGCTCAGCTGCAGATGTCCACTGGCCAGTACAATCCCTCGACCATCAAGGCCGAGCCATACTCGTCTGCTGCGAGTGAGTATGGTGGTAAAATGGTCAAAACAGGTAAATGTTGTCTTGTGTTTCGATCTCTTCTAACGTTTGTACGAGTCATTTTTAGTCTGTTATTATTGCATGGAATGACTTCTAGGTTCTTGAGCACTATCAGTCATTAAACATTTTTCTGTACCAGTGTTTTGGTTTGTGTTTGATGATAGTTGTGAATGTCGTAAAAACAAAACTTACATGTACATGGGTTTTATAGGTGGACCGGTGCCAATGTTTAAAACAAATGTGATGCCGCACTTGAAAAGGGACCAAGTGACAGGTTTTGAGTTATTTATTGTACCACCATGGTCATGCAAACAATTCTGAAAGTAATGTTATAAAGTTTGATTTTTGGTAGAATTTACAGCATGCTGCACTTGAAAATCTGACCTGAAGAATGAGATTTTCACTAAAAATCGTTTAAACTTAAGCTTTCGCTTTACATATGTAGAAAGCTACAGCACAGGATAGACTGGTATCAGGCCTTTCATAATTGTTTGTATGTGCATTTATTATAGCACCCCTTCAAGCTCCCTACTCACTGAGTACTCAGAGGCGCTCCCGACTACAGGGCATCAGAGTTTCACGCTGAAGTGCTGAGGAATTGCAAGTGAAGGACTTGCCCAAGGTCCCTATGCTGCGACTTGAGGTAGATTCGAACTTGCAACCCTTCGGCTGCAAGGCAACGAACATACCCATTACACCACCACACCCCACATTATAATCAAATTAATATTACAGATGTTCAAACCCGTTTTGAAAGTATTTCTTTCCAGATACTCCATATTGATACCTCAGGAATAATGATTCCATGTTGTGGACCCTTTTTACTTGAGATCATTTCAAAATTTAAAAAAAATAGTCGCATTGTTCTATTTTTATGAACTATTGTGCAAGATTGATTGACAGAGGTGTCCCCTAACAAATGCCAGCAAAACCGAATTTTTATAATCTGGTGGGTGACCATGTTCAGAGGCCTGGATCTCAGTAAATAAATCCGGCCGTGTGGTTTCTTTTTCATTTACGGCATCACGATTGTTATCGTCATAGGGATTTAATTTGGTTATTTGCTTTCTAGATTTTATTGTTTTTCATATTAGCCATAATTTTGTTACAGTTGTCATAGTTATTGTCTGAACTATGTAGTCCAAGTTATTTCTTCATTTGTTTTGTTTATCCAGTGTCGCCAAATTCTTATCCTCTATTTCTCTTTTCATAAAAATTTTTGCGCTGTGCGGGAATTCAATTAGCAATAACTAGGCCAACTAAATCTTTGCTGGATGACTTTATCTGGCAGAGAGAGGTCTCTGCTTATTTTAGAGCTGTTGTGTAAATGTTATTTTTTATGATTGTTTGCAGTCTTAAGGTCCCTGCAACTTTGTAAAGCCATATTCAGCTTATAAAGTCTCTTTAAAATAGGAGCTGCTTAGTTTGATTTTTTTGCAGTGAATTTCTAGTTTTTTATCTGCATAATTAATGCCTCTCTAAAAACAAGGCAGGATCTGTCATTGCTGCTAAGTGTTGATGAGTATCATTTGCTGATTTCTATTGTTGCATTTGTCTTTGTCACTTGGTTTCTATTGCTGGTGCATCATGTGAAATTATTGGAAGTGTGAGGGGATTGGTCATCCAGTCACTGAATTGCTGTTGTCATATGTGTGTTTGTGTGTGTGTTTGTGTGTGTTTGTGGGTGTAATTTACACAACCTTACATTACCGAAACTGTTACATTTCATGGGGGTCTTGACCAGTAAGTGTGAACCTGTTGAACCATAATATTTCCCAACCAGTCTCTGTAGCAGGTATCAATGGGTTCAGTGCCATCATTATTCTGTGTATATATATCTAAAAGAAGCATATGTGTGCGCATTCCTTACAATATCCTGCAGTGTTGTTTGCTTAGTAGTGTGTACCGTAAATGGCATTGCTGTGCACCTCCTACTTTCTTGCGTGTTGTGTGTAAGTCACTGTCTACAGTATTTAGTGTTAAATCCAAAACAAAGGCTACAGTTGCTTTGATATCTTTAAAAGCCTAGACTGCTGTTTCTATGTGGTAAGGTGTCATAATTTTTTAAAATAAATTTCAGTGTGACTTTGAGCGTTTTGGTTGAGGGTGATGAAGATTTATTTTGCCAGTTCTGACTTGTTTTTTGCGTGCCTGTTTACGTTGTCAATATATATATATAAATAAATATATATATATATACAGGGTGCGCCAAAAAAAGACCCCCCCTAAGATTTTTGCCAATATCTTGACCAAAAGTAAGAATTTTGAGATGAAATTTTACTATCTTAAAGACAATTCATATTTACACCTGATGGCCAGATTTCATCAAAATATTTCAAACAGAACAAAAATTATGCCACTTTTAGGGAGGTCACCCACCGTTTTTTGACGATTCAAAAACGCGACGCAACAAAAAGTAATAAAAATTCAATCTAATTATTCTGGCCAATATCTTGGCCAAAAGTAAGAATATCGAAATGAAATTTTACAGGCTTAAAGACAATTCATATCTGCATATGATGGTCAGATTTTATCAAAATATGTCCAAAACAACAAAAGTTATACCACTTTTACTAAGGCCACCCCCCTATTTTTGACAATTCAAAGATGTAACGCAGCAAAAACACGATTTTATTAAGTCTCATCTCAAATAATTATTTAAAAATAGCCTTGATATTGACAGATGATCATTATTATTACTATTTAGAAAAGAAACAGGGTACCAGCGTAGCTGCACATCACTGAGAAGTAACTTAGCAAGATGACAATCAAATTCTTAAAATAAGAAATAATAATGAATCTGTCAGATAATCAACAGGTCCATCAAGAACTCTTCATAGAGACTCAAAATAAGTTTTGGCACGGGTGGTGGGCACATTGAACACAAGTTGGGAAACACTACCAAGTTCATTTGACAGTTATTTGTGATGAGACTTAAAAAATCGTGTTTTTGTCACTTTTTGTTGCGTTTCGTTTTTGAAACGTCAAAAAACGGTGGGTGGTCTCACTAAAAGTGGCATAACAATTGTTCAGTAGTAAATATTGTGATGAAATCCGGCCACCATGTGTAAATATGAATTGTCTATAAGACTGCAAAATTTAATTTCGATTTTTTAAATTTTGGCCAAGATATTCGCAAAAAACCTTAAAAAATTGCGTTTCGTTTTTGAAACGTCAAAAAACGGGGGGGTGACCTCCCTAAAGGTGGCATAACTTTTGTTCTGTTTGAAATATTTTGATGAAATCTGGCCATCATATGTAAATATGAATTGTCTATAAGCCTGTAAAATTTCATTCGAAAATTCCTAATTTTGGCCAAGATAGTGGCAAAAAACCTAGGGGGGGGTCTTTTTTTTGGCGCACCCTGTATATACGTTTGATGTGCAGCTGCAAGTCTAAGCACCTATTAAGTCCTGGGATGTTGTGTGTTTGTTTGTTTGTTTATGTGCTGCCTATCTTGTTGGTATTGCGATTTACTTTTTCAAGCGCACGCAGTCTATTCCTGATATTTTAATTTTGTTGTAAATTCGAAATGTCAGTGATGCAATGTTTGTGCATGCTTTTTCGCTCGACATATTTTTCATTTTGACTTTCCTGAAGTTGAACTGAGTTGCAGCTTTCATCAATGCTGCCGTGTCGCTGTAAAGTTCTTAGAGTAGATTAAATTAGTTGTTCCTGAATTGTTTAAGACCGGCAGGTATTTGTGTTGTTTGCAGAGCCGAGTCCTTACCAGCAGCAGCCTGGTCATGGATACCAGCAACAACAGCAGCAACAGCAGATGGCACAACAAATGCCATCCTACCAAACTGCCAGCCAGTCACCCGCTGGAAAATATCCAGCGGTTGGTCCATCCGCATTCTCATCCTATGCGAGTCACTACACTCCTCACCAGCAGAAGCAACCTGTACCGGAACAGTACCAACCAAATTATCCGAGGCAACCGATACAAAGACGACAGCAACAAGCAGGTTCTCCAATGTTCTCAATGCAACCATGCATGTCATGTATACTATGTCGTCCCTTTAAGTGTCGTGTTTGCAAGAACGGCTGATTATATTGTAATGGTTGTCAGCCTGTTGCTTAAGTTTGTGGCTTCTACGTTGTTATTCCCTATATTTTCTTTCTCAGTCAAAAGACAGAGAGGTCATAATTAATTAATTAATAATGGAAAAAAGAGCTCACAATTAATAATTGTCTGTTTTAATATTTGATTTTCGAATTTAGTACACAATGAATACATCTGCATTTCTTTGTCATCTGTCCTCAGCTGCATATTAATTTTTTTAAGGCAAATAGCGTGGGTTGATTCAGATATTGTTTATGGTCTAATCAATGAGTGACAGGTGCCATTTTATGTGAATAGTTGAACTTTTGCTACTTTTGTAGCTTTTTGGTTTCGACTGCCTTAAAGACTAACCATTTTGTTTATCACAAACCACATCATCAAACTTGACTAATAATGCAGCCTTGACAACTGCCATGTTATAGTAAGCTTGCATTGTAACAGAGCCCTATTCGATGAATGCAGAATTAAATGTTTGGTTCATATACCAAACCATACTAACTGAATGTCTACTCAAAATTTTCAGTAAACTGTGATTTTTTGTGAATGGCTTAAAGGCTTCTTTGTCCCTGTACAACCCTGGACCTACTGCAGAAAAGTATATGCATTATGCATTGCATATCATCTAAATTGTGGACCTGTGAGCTACTTGTAATTCTTTACCAGTACTGCATTGCTGAAATAAATTTTGTTTATTGTCTGAAATTAATGTTTTGTAGTTTCCAGTTACGTGACAGCATCCAACCTGCCAATACAGCAGCAGTTGGAACATGCGAACCAGAAATCAGGATTTCCAGATGATAAGATGAAACTGCAACAGGTGCGCTGTCTTCATTCTTACTGCATCGTAAACGTAACAGAACTTTGCAATCTCAGAAAGCATTCTTCATGAAACTCAATAAGAAATGTTTTCCACTTTAATCAATGCAAGGACGTATAACTATATCATATGATACAATCATTATATGATGCAAGGAACATTTCTATACTCAGGATCATTCATATTTATTTTATAGAGCTCTCTGTCAAATTTCGTCATCATTATTTGCCATTGACTTCACTATCGTCTTCACTATCTATCGGCTGAAGGCTATTTGATATCTACTGAGCATTTCATTGTTCCATTCCATTGAAGCTGTTGTTATTGTTTGTCATGGTGCCAATCTCCTGTGTCATGAGATCCAAGTTCTCTGTCAACAAATCTCATTAAAGTCATTAGAGAGCTTATATGTGACCCATCTGACCAAAACCAGACACATTTAGGATTTTATACAAAATAGTGCAATGCAGATCTTTTAAAAGAATGAAGTCTCTACTTTAAAATGAATTTTTTTATTGCTGTAGCTCAGTGCTCACAGATTGACAATAATAATTAATCTATAGTCTATATGCGCCATGCATGAATTGCGTAAAAGTGTGATAGACTTTTCTTGATAAATTCTGTGTAGGCGATGTTGGCTGCCCAGCAGAACCAGCCTCCTCCTGCGAGTCAGAAGGGCAGCATCATGTCAGGGTATCCAGTTGTCGCTCCTCCTCCGCAACAAGTTCCGTCGAGTGCATACAATCCAGCGGCGAATCCAGTAAGCTGACATCATCATTTAATCTTCTATTTTGTTTGTATGTGCACTGTTATAGCGCCTCTTCAAGCTCTCTTCCTACTCAGAGGTGCTCCTGAATGCAGAGCGGCCACTGCATCGGAGTTTCACGCCGAAGCGCTGAGCAATTGTGAGTGAAGGACTTGCCCAAGGTCCTTACCACCATCCTTTTATTACGTGTATCTCTACTGTGCTGGTTCCCAGTCACTTCCAATGAACACTGACTATCCATTGAATTGAATTTCTTCATTTGCTTTGTGTAATATTTTGAGTCAATGTGTCCAGGGGAACTATTTAAGTTAGTAGGTATGCTCTTTATTAAGTGCTGATCACACTTTGGTGTACAGATTAAGCAATATAGAACATCCATTGAGGCAGTGGAGTAATATGGGTTTGGGATAGTAGTCAGAGAATTCAATGATATCATAAAAATTATTGGGCAGAACACTGGTATGGTGCTAAAGAAGAATCATTGAACATGTGATAGTCCTTACACTTGTAATGGTTTAAGTGTAAACGCATTTGTCACCCAACATGGTTTGTAACAGAATAAGAAACCACTACAATGTAGATACAAACTTGTGGCAATCTCATCATGTCATCACTTGATACACATTGTTTGTGGGTCTGTTGATATTGTTCCAGCATCTTTCTTGCATGTGGATAAAAATATGCGTTTATAGATTTCCAGATGTGTACTTATGCGCGTTTAATTATTTGATGTAACCTGATGACGAAAAGCAATTTCATGTGCAGGACGATTTTCTCGAGGTACTTAATTTGTGATGGTATGAAATCTGTTTGAACCTCTGTACAATCTGTTATTAGGCTGTGGTGTAATCTCCCAGTCGCACAAGTTATCATCAGCCATATCAGTTTCACTTGCAAATGAAAAGTCTACCAGGTGCGGTAGATTTGACCCTGAGCTTGTGATGCACAGTTTGAAACAAATGGGAATCAATTAACATCAAAGTACATTTGTAGTTAGAGAACAGAAACCGTTTTCCTCGTCATTTAGCTTTCTTTGTGTTCACAGCAAGTGTTTGATAACTTTTTAGAATAATTTTTGGGCATTGATCTGTTCTTAGATCTGTTGTGTGTTATTCGCTACAGGGTTCACTTGCGCCACCTAGACACAGCTACGGACAATCAAGGCAGTATTAGTGTCAAAAGAGAAACTGAATTATGTTTTTTGTGAATGGAGCCAGCTGGCATTAAGACGAAAACCAGATGTGCTTCAGGCGCGAGATATGTTGGTTCGACCCCGTTGGCCGTAATCAATTTGTTGGCAGCGAAACGATTGAGATACGTGATCTCCAGAATAAACTGGTTCTCCGTCTGTGAATAAACTGGTTCTCTTGACTCCATTTATGAAGCATGTCTTTGGTTCTTGTCGAGTAATTCATCCTAAGAATTGATTTTTATATTGAATCTGACAATTTTCTTGTCTTTGTAATATAATGGTCTTTCCAGATGGAGGCTGCTATTTGATTTCCTCTGATTATTAAAGCAGCAAGAATAACTAGTGTGCTGCTGATTTTTCAGCACTTGTGCCTGTGCTGTCAAGGCAAAACATAGAACACACAAATTAATTGTCTATGTCTTCATCTGAAAGACACACAAGTTTCATTTATGTTGATTACTGCAGTAGTTTAGTGTTTGGAACTCTGAATTGTCAACTCAGAAATTGGTGTTGAAAAATTCCTTCCCGATCTAACAGATGTTCACGATTGCCTCCAGTACACATAGGCTGCTAGGCATGATGGCATTAATGCAATGGACTGAGGGCTTAAAGTGTGGCAGGACGGTCATGGACGGCGTCCTGGCACTTATTTTCAAATCTCTATGCCGTCCTGCCACTTATTTGGCCAGCACACATGAAAGGTAAGGGGCGTCCAGGCACTTTTTACACTTTTAGCACTGAATGGACTGACTGATCCTCTGAAGGGTTGTTGTTTTAAACTCATAATTCTAACTGCAGCAATATGAAATACAACCACTTTCTAAAAAATTGCATGGCTGAACATTTAGTAATTAAGTTTCCAAAGGTAGCTGCTATCAGACTGTAAATGAAGCCACAAAGCTGTCTTTGCAGGATAAGAAAATTTTGCTGCTTCATCGAATGCAAGATGAGGAAGAAACTCACGAGAATGAACTGACTTTGTGCTTTGAATGTTCTGCATTGTTTCATTTGTGTATTGTTATTGTGTCTGAAGTTCTGAACACCTCAATGAGGAGCATTATTTCTCAGATGATCTTATTAAATGGTAGACAAGAAAACTTTTCACAAGACTGTTTTGGTACTAGTGGGTAGTCGGTAGCCGCTACTGCAAGTCTGCAACCCTCCTTTATCCGTCTTGGGACTGGCGGCACTGTCAGAGTACAAACAGTGGAAAAGTTTCATATATAGACATATATATATATATATATCTGTCAAGTGTCAACCCTATTAAGGTCTCTACGTGCAAGCCCGACATTTCAATAATAAAATACGCCTAAGTCGGTCTCGAGAGCCAACGGCGGTCCGCCCGCTCTCTTATGTGAGAGCCTTTATGGTGTGGGCCAATGAGATGCAGCCTTCGCTCTAATGAATACCCACTGTCAGAATCTTAGGCATTGCACTACATCGAAGAAGCAAAGGCAAATGTAGGCTACACAGACTAACGCTAATAAGCTACACGGGATAACAAGGGCATGACATCACAGCAGTGCAATGGACTTCATAAAAAATGGAGAACATTAATTTTAATATAGGACTACAAATTATAATTACTTGACGGTCATCATTAAAAATAGGCAGTCTGTCTGTCTGTGTCCGTGGGTCTGCCTGTCTGTCTCGAAGACAGCAGCTATAGACACACAGCAGCACAAGAGCCTCGTTTATCCAGTAGATAAGACGCAGAGAAGAATTTACTGGTCGCATTGACAGTGATTAATACGATCGATAAAAGACATTAGTTCCAGGATTAGCATTAATTACATTGGTATGCATAGAACATTGTCAGTGAATTCCTGCATCACTTGCACAAATTACTAAGCTGCTGCTGATGGTGCTGCTGCAACAGCCATATCAGTGCGAATGTTCGCATCAAAGTGATCAAACCCACCGCACGCAGATTGGTCAGCAATGATGGTCGTCGGAATCTCTCAACTGCAAATTGCAAATGCGGATCAGATCGACGAATGACTGAACGATTGATTGATTGATCGAATTATTGATTTACGGTATCACAAATGTTTAGGCCTACTTCATCGATATAGTCTATTTCATATTATTAGAAGTTAGGCCCTAGCCTACAGTTTATTCAGTGTGGCAATAGGCTGCTATACCAGCCTGCTAGGCTAATTAAGAAAGGTGCCATGGGCGTATTTAGGCCTTGTCTTCGAGTGTATCCTATTATCAGGCCTATTGCTTAAGCTTAAATTTGTAACTTTGAATGTGCAAGACAATATGAAGAGCAAGTGACAGACCTCTATAGGCTGGTACGAATGTCTTTTGTTGCATGTAGACCTATGCAATGCATGCATTTATATGTGGACGAATGTAGCTAAGGCCGTATAGGCTATAGACCAAAAAGGTTGGCTGATCGTGAATAGGAAGGCAGGATCAGTGTAGATAAGAAGATCCTGTGAGAGTCGTCTGTCTATCTTCAGCTGTTTTGTGTGATAGGCCTACCGACCAGAACAGAACGCGGCATGTCAACCTTTTTTCGATGATCCACTTCCAAGTTTCCAGAACAAAAGTTCAGAATCGACGCCGAATAATTGCTTCTCTGACCTCTGTTTGACCTCCAAAGTTTCGGAAAAAGAAACCGATGATGGTAAAAAAGAAAGTTTATTCTTTCTCTTTACGCGCACACGCACTGTGTGACGCACACGCACGCGCATAAACACATCTATATATATACACTTATATATTATGTGTATAGTAGTGGGGCGCATTGGTGTAGTGGTGTTTTGGTGTAGGCCCAGTGGCGGGTTCGGTGCCTTGAAGTCGGAGGGTTCCAAGTTTGATTCCACCTCAAGTTGCCGCGTAGGGACATTGAGCAAGCCCTTCACTCGCAATTGCTCGTGTGCATAGACGTGAAACTCCGATGCAGTGTCCGTGCTATAGATGAGAGCGCCGCTGAGTATAAAGCTTGAAGAGGCGCTATAGCAAATGTGAGAAATAAATAAATAGAATAAAGATAAAAAATAAAAAATGTATAGTCTACGTCCCACGGCCTAGTGCCTATATAGGCGCAGATGTAGTGTTCTAACTGGCAAAATTCGGCCACGACCACCGAGGCCTCTGTTTCCCTCAACGCACATGATCCACATCTAGATAGCATCGTGTTCTATCCAGACTCGTGATGGATTATTCCTAGAGGTGCCATTATAGTGTGCGCATAGCATGGTATAGTGGACGAAAAACGCCTGCTATAGATGTGTAAATAGGACGTTTGGTTTGTGTACGAAGAACAGACACTGATTGTAGGAATTAGTATCCTACACTGGCGGAGGATTCAGGGCTAGGCCCTATTCCGGGAACGAAGCTGCGAAGTATTGGGACAGGGAGATTGAGCCAGAGCCAGAGTGAGATAGCCACAGATACACAGAGAACTGAAGGGAGTATAGGAATAGAAACACAAAAACAGATTGACAGACAGATAATTAATTATGCAATTATTGCGAAGAAGAAGACGAGTAGGCCTATTATAGACTGAAAGTTCAGCTGCAGCTGTTCTGTAGCCTAATAATTGACTAATTAAACGACTGAAGTGGATTGCGGCTGCGTTAGGGTTTGATTCAGCATAACGCTATACCTTTACATCATTATATTTTATTGCACTGAATCGCCTAGTTCTCCCAATCTTCCTCTTCTTCTTTTCCCTCCTCCTCCTTCTCCTCCTCCTTCTCCTACTGTTCCTCCTCCTCCTCCTCCTCCTCCTCCTCCTCCTCCTCCTCATTCTCCTACTGCTCTTCCCTCTGGATCTATAAGTCCGTTAGATCTAGATAGGCTGCATGAGTACGGTAGGCCTAGGTAATGCAGTGTTTAATCTAAACATCTCTGGGGTGTACTCCGTGGGAGAGAAGTTCTCCAAGACTGGCATTCCACAAGAAAAAATCTGTAGTTGTTGTTAGCATGAACATAGGTAATATTTCCCCCCCCCCCCCAAAAGAAATGTCTACGCAGAATCCCCCACCCCTTAGAAAACTGCAGGTCTTGTTCCCACAGAGTAATAGGCCTACATAAACATCTGTCGGGTTTCGGGAAATTCGAATAGAAAATCTAAAAATGTGATCAAATATTATAATTATAAAAGCATAGAAATTTTTATATTTTTCGGAAATTGTACAATGTTCTTCGGAATGTGCAAAAAAACACACTAAAAATTGCTAAAAATGGTCATCAGATTTTATTTAAAATAATTTATATTTTTCGCGAAAACTTTGGGTGAAAGACTAAAAAAGTCGTCAGAAAAAAGTGTCCGGACACCCACCAATCCTCCGCCCAAAACGGCCATTTTCCCGCCGCACAGAAGCCTGAATTTCCTCCAAGCAGAGGGACTAGATCAAACACTGGTGTGCGATGTATGAGATGTGGAGCATAACGAGAAGCGCCGATTGGATGAACCGGATGGTTGAAGGGAGGGTGGATGGATGGAGGAAGAGCGGATGGTTGAAGGGAGGGTGGATGGATGGAGGAAAGAAGAGTCTGTGATAAATGACTGAAGTGATTTATGATCATCGAGAAGTATTATACATTGTAAATCCAGTCCACGATATTATCTACTACAGTCTACCACCAGCGGTGAACTGTAATAAATGATAGACCTACGTGTCTGTTCATGTAGGCCTATGCATACGCCCGTACAGCCGTACATACATACATGTACATACATAGGGCCTGCATACATGTACATACATAGGGCCTGCATACGTACGTACGTAGGCTACGTACGAACGTACGTACGTACATACATACATACATATATACCTATATATAAATACATACGTATACATAGTCGTATATACATGCATACGCGAATTTACATGTGTCCATCCAATATCCAGGTCAATTCATTTCTATAAATATTGTATGTGTGCGCATGCAAGCCTACACAGATTACATTATCGACTTAACAGCCGACTTTCCCATCCATTCTTCTTTACAATTATTGTGTCCAATGTTCCACCAGACATTGCCCGGCAGGAAAACCCAACAACAAGCTGCTATTGTTGACCACACTACAAAACGAGTATACTAACAAGTATGTCCCTATAATCTACAATCTACACGATGAAGATTCAAGTGAATGGTCCGATACCTTGATCTTATACGTTGAGATATGTAGGCCCTATGTCTTTGTATAGACGCGTTTTCTATTGGACGTATGCAATACATTGCCATACATGTCTAATATGCTGCGTGAAGAATGTGAAATGCAAATTCCATATCGATGTTTAAAAATTGCATGCTTGCTTAAAAAATATGATTATCGATTAAGAATTGATTTTCTCTACTCATGTTTGCCATTATAATATATTCAATATCCTGTATATTATAATAGTCTATAACAGACTAACATATGCAATTAAACATGCATTATTATATGTTGTTATTATATATGAATTGCTCATCTTCTGCACAAGTAGGCGTCTGAGAAGGTTGTAGATCGATGTACGTAAGCCACGGATTGACTTAGGTTGCAGAGAGTACACAGAGATCTTTGCAGATGCTGCTGCTGGTGGTGGTGCTGCTGCTGGTGGTGCTGGTGCTGCTGCTGCTGCTGCTGCTGGTGATGGTGAGGCATTTGTCATGGCTAATACGGATAAGTGGACGATGAACAGGAAGAGTGCACCTGATAACTCGTGGAATGCTGCTGCTGATGCTGTTGCTGCTGCTGCTGCTGATGATGATGCTCCCGTATTGGCCAGCATCGCATTGAACAAACATATCGATTGTGATTATCGATTACCCGGCGTTGACGATGCATGGCGGAGTATGACACCATGCACGGTGGAAGGCAGGGTATGACACCATGCATGGTGCATGGCGGAGTATGACACCATGCACGGTGGAAGGCAGGGTATGACACCATGCATGGTGCATGGCGGAGTATGACACCATGCACGGTGGAAGGCAGGGTATGACACCATGCATGGTGCATGGCGGAGTATGACACCATGCACGGTGGAAGGCAGGGTATGACACCATGCATGATGCATGGCGGAGTATGACACCATGCACGGTGGAAGGCAGGGTATGACACCATGCATGGTGCATGGCGGAGTATGACACCATGCACGGTGGAAGGCAGGGTATGACACCATGCATGGTGCATGGCGGAGTATGACACCATGCACGGTGGAAGGCAGGGTATGACACCATGCATGGTGCATGGCGGAGTATGACACCATGCATGGTGGAAGGCAGTGTATGACACCATGCATGGTGCATGTCGGGGTAAGACACCATGCCTGGTAAATTGGCAATGTGTATTTACAGGAGGGGCAAACAAAATGGTCACGTCTAATTTTTTAACAAAAGCATGAAACATGCAGAGCAGGATTTCATGAACAATTGAACATGGGTATTTTTCTGAGAAGTTGTTAAATAAGTATTTTTCAATCTCATTTCATGTATCATCCGAATAATTATCGATTCGGTTCGAAGAGATTTGTTAAAGACCAAAAAGTAGTAGCCTAGTTATAAACACAGATGTTCATTTTCCAGAGGCGTGACAAATACCCGTCTTGCCCTATATAATTATGTGCGAGCCCCATGTTCAGCATCTTCTGATTTTTCCGCTTGTAGGTCTATCTTTTAACCATGCACATCCTTCCCGAACTTCTCGTCTTCGTCATCTTCCTTCTCCTCCTTCTCCTCCTTCTCCTTCTTCTTCCTCTCCTTCTCCTCCTACCCACGTTTCCTTTCCGTCTATTTTTATCAACCGACTGCATTTCTTCTTCAGTGCTTTGAACTCGGCTCTTCCCGTAAACAGTGGATATGTCTTTGGATGCGATTGGTCCAATGGGACAAATGTATGGTCGTTCTGCACTCGGCCAATAGAATCCACAAACAACTCAACGGCGTTTCATCTGCCATCTGCAGATCTGCCCTCCCTATGTAAACGAGACATGATGACGACGATGACTGAGACCGTTGCCAAGCAACGTCCCAATGGTCAGCGACGTCACTCGTCCTCTGCCAATCACCGACAGACAGCTTATCACGTGATCTCTCCTGCAGAACCATCAAAATACTTCAGCTCGCATGTTTGTTCCGTTGGAACATCTTTGGTAATATATATGAGGTCTTTGGTCTCACATGTGCAGCTCGCCAGCTCATCTAGCTGGTGATATTGACGATGAGCTGACTGACAGCCACGTGATTTTTAAATGGGCTTCATTAGGCCTACATCTTACTTACATTAAAAAGGACATTTCCAGGTCTCGCACTTCTCGATTATAATGTAGGCTAATGTATAACTCTTCAAATTGCGTCGCACAAAAGTCTCCTCAGAGGATCAGTTTATTTTACTTTATTCACCATCTCACACTTTCAACTTTCAACGTAGTTTTGTGTCTCTGTGATTAATCATGTCTACCTTTAACTTGCAATTACTTGCAACTCTCTTGGTAAGTTTGCATCTAGGCTAGACCTATATAGGACAGTATAAAACTAACCAACAGAAGCATATAATTATACATATACAGTATACAGCTATAAATTCAAACTACTACTACTACTATCACTATAGTGCTACTAGCCTACTACTGCTACTACTGCTGCTGCTGCTGCTACTACTATACTACTAGTCTACTACTACTACTATACTGTTACTACTACTACTATGTTATTACTATCACTGCTATGCTATTAGTATCATTGCCATAATTGTGCTAGGTCGATAATATAAATTAGGTCCATGACATTACTTGGACTAACACTGATGGGAGCTTTTTACTCGACGAGTGACCGAGGAGGACAATGGGGTCATTTATTTCCAACAGAACAATGCGGGCCATTTATTTCTAACAGACAATGGGGTCATTTATTTATTTATTCCTACCAATCGCCGTCAATAATAATGATGATGATGAGGATGATGTACATTTGTACATTTTATATTATATTTATGCTTAGGCCTATGTATAGGCGTGTGCATAAATTTTTAGACTGGCGGAACGAGTGCGATTGCCCCGTTGATGTATACCTATACAGTATACAGCTATAAATGGTTCAATAAAACGTTCAATGGTTTTATTCGTATAGGTCTATGCTTTGTATGTGTGTGTGCAGGTGTCGTGTCTTTCTGTCTGTCTGTTTGTCTGTCTGTCTGACTTCTGTCAGTCTCGTACAATAGATGTTCCGTTCTTTCGTTCGTTCGTTCTTTCATTCGTTCGCTCGGAACGATACTATAACTGTATTACACTCCAGATGTTTCGCGCATCAATGTTGCCAGCAATTATACCGCGTGGCCTTTGGGCAACCAGATGTGAGAAGTACTCAAATCAAAGTATACCGCATAGTCCACATGTCCTTCTCATTGTCCGTCCGTCCGTACACCCATCCCTCTGCCTAAGTATTTGATTCTCTATTCGCTTTATATTTTGAGGCTTGATATTATTTTCCGCATCAAGCGGTTGAAGCAGAGGAGGTCGTTTCAATGTGCATCCTGCATGTATGTATATGTGCGGCATGTACATGTAGTAGAGGCCTAACCTCGGCGGCGGCGGCGGTGGCAGTGGCCGAATGGAGGCGATGGGTCTTACACACTGTACACATTGCAGCAGGCCTTCATCATCTCCATCTCCAATGCACTGGCTTTGTTCGTTCAGTCTTGTTTCCGCATGCGTCCAGTCGCCAGCATTCGTTTGAGAGTGAAACAGTGAAACAGACGGAGAGACAGACAGACAGGCAGCAAAAGATACTGAGACACAAAGAGTGCACGCATGTGTGTATGAAGGGACCTACTAGGACCGTGTCTCTGCAGGCATTGGACCGCAATGTCCATACATACATGTACGGGTGCTTTTAGGTGCGTAAGTAAGTGTGATTGAGCGTAGTATTATTATGATGAGCAGCAGCAGCAGCAGCTGGTGCATTTGCTCGTAGCAGAGGAGGAAAGAAAGAAAGGAAGCAAAAGGTCGTTTGCAGATGAACTGAAACACAGACGAAGTCGACTCTTCTTCTTTCGCTTATAACCATCTCTCGATGGCGCTTCTATTCGTCTCTGACGCTCAACCGGAACCGGACGACGACTCTCATCCGCACCAGCAGCTTCACCAACACCAGCTTCGCCAGCAGCAGCAGCAGCAGCAGCAACAGCAGCAGCAGCCGTGGCAGGATGGGGACAAGCGTCTTGAAGAATCCTCTTCCATCAGATTCAGCGATTGCAACAACAATAGCAACAACAATGGTCCACAACGACCATCATCATCGTCGTCGTCGTCGTCATCATCATCGTCAGTTTGTGATGACAGAGCGAAATCTTATCAAGCAATGATTAACGCGACAACTACGACGACGACGACGACGACGACGACAACAAGAAGGAGAGCGAAAGAGGATGGAGAGGAAGATGGTCAGCATCCTCTGCAGCAGCCACCGTCGTATTCGTCGTTTTACATGGAACTACGGAAGAATCAGAACAGGTAGGTCGAGACAATTAAAGGAAAGAGATACGAGCAGATGAAGATAATTATGAAGATATATTTGAACAAATGTGTGTATTTATGTGCGCTTTTTATAGAAAATAAGAGTCGTCATTGCTTCAACTGATGACAAATTTGGATTGATTCGTTTACGCATCAGATGGAGATAGTGAAAGGACAGAAGCAGAAAATACTACTGTATGTACAATGTATGTATGTACGTACGTACGTACGTACGCACGCACGCACGTATGTAGGCCTATGTATGTATGTATGTATGTACGTACGTACGTACGTACGTACGCACGCACGCACGTATGTAGGCCTAAGTATGTATGTATGTATGTATGTATGTACATGTATGTATGTATGTATGTATGTATGTATGTATAAAATTATATGTATGTATGATGTATGTATGTACATGTATGTATGTATGTATGTACGTATGTATAAAATTATATGTATGTATGTATGTATGTATGTATGTATGTATGTATGTATGCATGTATGTATGTATGTATGTATGTATGTATGTATGTATGTATGTATGTATGTATGTATGTGTGTGTGTATGTATGTATGTATGTATGTATGTATGAATGTATGTATGTATGTATGTATGTATGCATTATTATGCCATTTCGATTCATCTCCTAGGGCCTATGCCATAATTGTGACATGACTTTTGTGTGATTGAATTGACATCAGTGTAAGCAAGCGAATAAAATGTCACAATGAATGGACTTTGTTCTGCTTGTCTGCAGCTGCTATAGCTTGGTTCAATTCGCGATTGTTGGACAATAATAATTTATTTAAAAAAACGTCGTTGAATAACGAACTGTTGAAGATATTGACCTCATTGTGCGGGGCATCAAGTACACAGGCGCAGGGCATCAAGTACACAGGCGCAGGGCATCAAGTAAACAGGCACAGGGCATCAAGTACACAGGCGCAGGGCATCAAGTACACAGGCGCAGGGCATCAAGTGCACAGGCGCAGGGCATCAAGTACACAGGCGCAGGGCATCAAGTACACAGGCGCAGGGCATCAAGGGCACAGGCGCAGGGCGTCAAGTACATAGGCGCAGGGCATCAAGTACACAGGCGCAGGACATCAAGTACACAGGCGCAGGGCGTCAAGTACACAGGCGCAGGGCATCAAGTACACAGGCGCAGGGCATCAAGTACACAGGCGCAGGCCGCAGGGCAGTGAGTGCTATGGTCTCAAATGATATACAGCAACTGAATGCTTCAGTTATGCACAGGTCTATGTAGCATACCTACCCAGGGAATGGTGAATGTAATTAACTGTTGTTCTGTTCAGCAGCATTCTAATTATGCGTAGTCAACTGTATAATGTTACTATAGTAGAATGCACTTGAAATTCCATACAATACCCGACAAGGAACCTCATGAAAACACGGCCCCTGGTGGGCAGTTGTGGCGTTGACCGTGTCAAATATTGCGAACCGTGTCCGGTGCAGATCAGAAATTAGAATAACTCCCTTGTTGGGTCAGAAGTTTAAGTTCAGATTATTAATGTAGGCTATTTTAGATGAGAATATGGTTTAGCTAGATCAGACTCAGAGTATGAGAGAGAAAGACAGAGAGACAGACAGAGACAGAGACAGGTAGAGACAGACAGACAGACAGACAGACAGACAGACAGACAGACAGACAGACAGACAGAGACAGGCAGTAATACCTTTAGGGTCATGATAATTATATCTTTTAGGTCAGATCTTATGTCACTTTAGAAGGCGATTCATCTGCCTACCGAAAAGCATTTCTTCTATGTACACTTTGAACCAGACATTTTGAGTCCAGCGTACATAACACCTCTGTGAGATATGCCTGCTTAAATGATTAACAAACATAGAACGAAGCCCTATCAATAATAATATTATGCTGAGGCATAAAAGTACGCGCAGTTAACTGGAAATCCTTGATCGACTTACGCTATAATACCAAGACTTCGTGTGTCTTCCAAGTTCATGTTAACCAAAGACTTAATCAAAACGCTTGGGATCGGAGAGACAGACAGACAGACAGACAGACAGACAGACAGACAGACAGACAGACAGACAGACAGACAGACAGACAGACAGACAGACAGACAGACAGACAGACACATATAGAGAAAGGCAGATAGAGTGAGAGACAGAGAAAGGTAGATAGAGAGAGACAGACAGACAGAGACAGAGGACTAAGAGGAGAAAAGGATGACGATAGGAGGGCGAAGGAACGCACACAGCCCATACTTTATATACATGTAAGGATAGACGTCGTTGTTGAGATTGTGACCAAACTGAACAGATCAGCTGATTTGGTTGATCCAGAGAGAAAGAGAGATTGTGCTTTTATGTTGAAGGCATTCCGATTGTCATTTAGCCAATCCGTCAAAGTGGATGGATGGACGCATTGGAGGGTGTGTGGGGGTGGGGGTGGAGGGGTGGGTGGAGGGGGTGGGGGGTGAAAGCATCTCGATTGGAAGCATAAAATCTGCTCTCTTGCGCTGATACCTTTCACAATAATGTCAATGGTAATAAAGGACACACGAGCAGCTGTGCTATAATATAAATGCTCTGATTGACCAGCATGGAGTGATTTTTCTCAGTCGTTATAGGCTGATTCCTGTAATCCTGTTCGGCTGTTGGGGGGAGGGGTGCATGGGTGATGATGCCCTGAAGGGAGTCACTGATCGACGCATAATTATATATATATATATATAGCGAATGGAAGCGACGCTGCAATTGAACGGAGCTGAAGAGTTCCTCTTCCACCTTTCCATTTATATCTACAGTCAGATCACTCGATGGAAGACGGAGATCCGCTTCCTACTCCTCATCCTTCTCCTCTTCCTCCTTCTCCTCGTTCTCCTCCCTATCCTCCTACTCCTCCTCCTTGTCCTCCTTCTGCTCCTCTTTCTCCTCCTCTTCGTCTTTGCCCTCTTCCTCCTCGTCCTCCTCCTTCTCCTCCTCCTCGTCCTCCTCCTCTCCTTCTGTTCCTCCTCCTCCTCCTCTTCCTCCTCCTTCTCCTCCACCTCTTCTTTCTCCTCCTCGTCCTCATCCTCGTCCTTCTCCTCCACCTCTTCTTTCTCCTCCTCCTCCTCCTCCTCCTCCTCCTCCTCGTCCTCCTCTTCCTCGTCCTTGTCCTCCTCTTCCACCTCGTCTTCTTAAACTCAGCAATTGCTCTTCTCAACTTTGAAGGACTTGGACCATAGTATGACCGTCTGTCCTCAGAGCAAGATGGCCGACTGCATGTCTGCCTATTCGTCTGTCTCCATCATACAGCGCCTCATGCACTGACTGTACATGCATGTATGTCTGGATGACTGACTGTTTGGCGCTTCCTGAACGTCTGTGTGACCTACTGTCTGCGTATTTCCGCACGCCTCCCAGAATTTATCGGCATGTGCTCCTGTGGCGCTGATTCTGTTTGCAATGCTTTAACCGTTTGTCTGTCTATAGGTCTTCCTGTCTGTCTGTCTGTCTGTCTGTCTCTGTGTCTCCTGCCTCACTTGTTTCTTCTGTTCAGCTGATCGTCTTTGTGCTTGAATGTCTCGTTGGTTGTCTGTTTAGATTTATAAATGTTTCCCTATAATGGAGAGGCTGTTTGGCTGACTGAATATATCTGTAGGTAGCAACCTGTTTGACAGCCATGGCTTACGTTTCTTCAGAAGACTTTGGTACAATATGACATTGATGTTTCAACGACTGTTCGAATGTCCGACCGTAGTTCGATTGTCTCATTGATTGACTGCTTGTAAGAACTTTTGTCTGTTTGTTAAAGACTGTCTCGACTTTTGATGTCTGTCTGGATGCCTTTGATGACAGAGTCTTAACCGACAACATAAAGTAGTCGCACGTGTTTCATTCACCAACGCATGAAAGCATTTGAAGTGCAGTTCTGACGCTTTAGACACGCTGCAGATTACTTTACTTTACAACACCTGGATAGTGGATACAGTATTGAGAGCAATGAGAGAAGGTCTTTTCTCGCGTGCAGTTCTACACAAAATGTGCAGTTTAAATTAACTTTGCGCAGCTGTAGAAGCAATGATTACGAACGGTTAAAAACAGTAAAAGGCAATTGTTGTTCTATTGGGAGTAGTTTACCATGGAAACTGGGAAAGGAAAGAAGTGGTTGTCCGGTTCTAAAATTCATTTAAGGAAGCCAGTAAAGAGGGATGAGTCAAGGTCTGAGCCAAAGCATTGGTGGACGTTGATTCAGCGCAGTTCGGCAGCAGCAGCAGCGTCCGCTCCATCAGCCGGTGGTCAGTCGACTGCCCACTCGTGAAGGACCGATGGAATCAGGGTATACGAAGAAGGGTCAGCAGAATGATTAGTGTTGAGCAGAACAGAAATTCAGCCAAAATCGTTGAATGGCAGATAATACACGGTTGCAATTTATTCCTCAGAGTCGATTCCATCGTTAGATTCTGACAACGACCTCGATGATCTCACCCAGATTCTTGTCATCGTCGTCCAATCAGCGCTAAATAATTGATGTCGGGTCAGCGACCTTTATCGAGCAATTCGTCTTGAGGTCAATCGAGGATCATCTTTCAAAGTAACGAAGACGATAACGATCGAGAGAGAGAGAGAGTGAGTGAGAGAGAGAGACAGACAGACAGACAGACAGACAGACGAACGGACGGACGGACGGAAGGAGGGAGGGAGGGAGACAGAGAGAGACAGAGAGAGACAGAGAGACAAAGGCTGAGAGATAGAGAGACAGATATACAGAGAGAGACAGACAGACTGACAGAGGCAGAGGCAGAGACAGACAGAGAGACTGAGAGAGACAGAGACAGACAGAGACAGAGAGACAGAGATACAGAGATACAGAGAGACACACAGAGAAAAATAGAGAATGCCATAGATTGCGTTGATAAACGGATGACTGATGAGCGAATGGATGGAAGAAATTAAAAATATTAATCTGCAGGTCTATGATTAATTTACCAATAAATTGTCAAAACGAATGAACTACACAAAATCAATTTATTTGTGAAGTGATGAATTGCAATAATTCATCAACGTTATTCACAGACTCAAATTGCAAACTTTCTCTGGACATTTTCTTACATTGAATGTGGCACAGTAGCCTATGACTGATTGCAAGGCCGTATAGTCGTATACGGCGTAGCCTATAGGATATATACACAGGATTTTTCTTGAGGGTGTTCACTCGATCTTCCGCAAGTCGAATTCCTGCAACCAAGGTTGGGTCTCATCGACGTTATTTAATCTAGGCCCTACTGTAAATTTGATGCATAGAAATAAAAGCTTCAAAATTAAGTCCCCGTTATAGTTCTTACATTGTGTCTTAGTATATACATGCATTTTTATTTTACACTATTTCATTGGGGGGAGCCCTAACACCTCTAAATACGACCTTGACTGACTGAAAGAGAGTTCGCCGGTGTAACGTTTACAGTTTGGGTTCAATTCTTCGCATGCATGCGGGATCAGGAACCCACACAATAACATAATATATTGCAGTCAATTATTTTCACGCGCAAAGGCAGAAATAATATTTCCTTCCATTATTTTGTCAGATCCAGAGAATAGGTTATCTAGGTGTTCATCGTAATGATTGTATTTTATTGGAGTTTCGAATCCACATCAAGCCGCCGCGCACGGCCCGTAGGGTCGACCTTGAGCAAGTCCTTCATTCGCAATTCGGCGTGAAACTCCGATGCAGTGTCCATGCTGTATAGTCGGGAGCGCCTCTGCAGATTAGCTGCTTGAAGTTGAAGGTGCGCTTTGGAAATAAATAAAAAAACATAATTATCAGTCACAATCTTCATCTTAAATTCACTATTATTATGCATTCGATCGAAACTCTCTCCGGTAGACATAGAAGCTGGATATTAACGCATGCAATTTATATAGCGCCGTCTCAATATATCCGTTGCGTCATAATAGGGTCTCAAAGTATATGAACCGGGAGAACCCGTTTCTTGTTAAGGATACAAATGCATATATATAACATTGATATAATCATGTACCATTGTATATCATTGTATATCAACAACATTATATATTATATGCGTTTGAATGGAAGGCCATGCGATCCTGTATTATTATTATTGAACAGAGGTCCTTTGGTATATAGGCGTATCTTGACACAATCTTCCAATTACTGGTGAATACTGCTATTGCTGTCACTGCTGCAGCGTTTAACATATATATAAATATATATATTTAACATGCATCTGTAGAAATATGATCGGAGTATTATATGTCTCGACCAACGACCAACGATGTATATATATATATATATATTTATATATAATATCAGCGTATGTGCAGTGAAAGCAAAACCATATTTATATCAAACGCACTCGACCGAATATGTATGTAGGCTATAGTTGTATACGGATAAAGTTGGCACGCCTCATCAGTTCAAAATGATATATAAATATTTATGTATATGAATATAATTATATAGATATATATTGCATATATATACATGCATTTATATGAGTGTGTATATAATATTATACGTAAAGCATATAAAAGACTCGTCTATGAATTCACAGACCAGTGTATAAATTCATAGACAGTAGGCCTATATAATATTATAGACACTATAAATATATGGAAGGCTGAAAAGAAATGGCTTTGAGCGTAATCCTGCAATTTGTTCAACCTCAGCATTTGATTGCGTATACTTGTGGACGACCACGCATCCTATCTGTCCGTCCGTACATCCATCCGTTCATCCATTCGTACTTCCGTCCGTCTGTCTGTCTATCTGTCTGTCTGTCTTCCTGTCTGCCTCCTTGCCTGTCTGTCCGTCCGTTCGCCCATCCGTCTATCAGCCTGCCCGTACTTCCACAGTTTGTCTGTCCGTCTGCCTTCCTGTCCGTCTGTTTTCCTGTCTCTCCGCCTTCCTGTCCGCCTGTCTTTCTGTCTGTCTGCCTTCCTGTCTGTCTGCCTTCCTGTTTGTCTGCCTTCCTGCCTGTCTGACTTCCTGTCTGTCTGACTTCCTGTCTGTCTGTTTGTTCTATAGACTTTCATATCGATTGCAAATATACTGAACGAACAAAAGGCTGTCAGATTAATTAATATGGATTATGGACCGAATTCATAAATAATGCGCCGCTCAATATATACATTTGTACAGCTCATGATGTATGTACACATGTCTATGTCTATTTCTATGACTATATAGTAGGTATATATACATGTATAATTGTATATATAGCATAGATATTTATATTATAGCTCATCTATGTATACAAACTATATACATGTCCATGTCTATTTCTATGACTATATAGTAGGTATTATATACATGCATATATAGCCTATATTTATATTATATAGCTGCTCTAATGTATACACGTGTATTCTGTGAGCTTCAGCCAACATTGTTTGTTGACGATAAAAAGCAATAAATTGATATTGTGTAGATCTATAGTATTGATATATGAATCATCTTATTGCAAATACAGAGACTAATGAATTGATGATGATGATGATGATGATGATGATGATGACGATGACGACGACGACGACGATCCGAGGCAGAGGATGACTTTGATGATGCGGTCATTGCGTGATGATTAAATTAATAAACTGACCATGACGATGATGATAATGATAATGATGATGATGATAGTGAGAATGATGATGATGATGGTGATGATGATGATGAATGATGATAGTGATAATGATGATGATAATGATGATGAGGAGGAGGAGGAGGACAAGAAGGAGGAGAAGGAGGAAAAGGAGGAAAATGAGGAGAAGAAGGAGAAGGAGGATGAGGAAGAGGATGATGGCATTAACAACAGCAACGCTGCAACAGCAATAACAACAGCAGAAATGACGATATTATACATAGGCTAAGCGTGGATTTTGTAAGATTTTCAGACGGGAAATGAACTTTCCGTATAGAATTAAGAAGCTGAAGAACTCTGTTGCATGACAAACCCGAAGACATCATTCTGGTATAGAAGTAGAGAGAACGTGCATATCATGCAAACCACACATACATTTTGATGCGAAAATGATTAGACGTATACAGTATGCATAGTCTATACATGTAATATGTATATACACAGGCTTACATGCTGTGGGACCTCATGTAGCGTGATTGACGTATACGGCAATGCTGTTATGCCGTGTGACTGATACATCAATCAATCAAGCAGCGGGTGTCACGTCGTCTCAAGAGATGCTATAATACATCTACAGATCTAGAGAGACAGAGAGAGCGTTCACTGCTTGAGGCTGCTGCTGCTGCTGGTTCGGAGGCTGGCAGATCATCACTGACATATTGCACTGCAGCTGTTTCACATTTTCTTCTTCTATCTCATAATATGCTCAGTCCTATTATCATACTATAACTCATTGCCCGATAGCTATAGTCTGCCTTTCGAATCGACTTACACTCAGCGTGCATTTAATCATGTATACATGGGCGCCGACTCTGCGAGGCCCGTGAGTGCTCAGCACCGCCAGAAATTGACCATGCGAGGCCCGCCTATGCTTGGGCACCACCAGAAATCAGCCGGCAATATGTGTTTTTTATGAGATTATTTCTCTATTTTCGTCGCTTATCCAAAAATTATAATTTTTTAAATCTCAGCTATAGTCTGCCTTATTACTCCAATTTTGCACCATGCGGTAGGATGAACTCCATTGTTCTTCAGCCGATCAGCTAATACGAAGAAACACTGAAATTCTGCTTATTCGATCCGCTTCCGTCATTTTTTTACGGACGAAGGCGATGATTTTAATTAGGCCTACATAGTACATTGATTCTTTTTATTGTAGCCTATATAATATACATGCTCAATCATGTTCTTCACTGCGCGAGAGTCAACTCACAGCATCACAAAAGCGGGATATTGTTTTGTATGCGTTAACAAATCAGCCTTTACTAAATTGTCACAACTTTTTGAAATACTAGGCCTATATGAAAAACTATTTCCACAGTGTTAATATTTACTCACTAAATTGTGGCTAATGTAAACAGAATTGTTTGATTTCTTGTGCAAAAGTTGAGTCTGTTGACCCAATTTTATTAGGGGAGAGTGCTCCAAGATGTCCATGGATGCTAATGAAGATTGTACTGTTCTTCTGTGTGGATTCCAAGAGAAGTACATGCTGATCCAAAGAGTGATCAAATTTTTTAAACACAATTGGGAAAACATTTATTAAAGTCTTAAATCATGTCTTTAAGCAATGAAATAATGAGAAATTGTGCTGAGATAGCATCTTAAAATGTCACTATTTCAGTGTGGATTTCTTTTTCAAATGGCAAGGATGCTTTTTAGGTATTAGGCTAAATCACGAATATGATGATCAATTTTAGCAAAATGACAGCCTAAGATGCTACCATCGCAGTGTGGCAATAAAAAATTTGAAAAAGGGGAGTAGCACATCTCCTACTCTAAACCTTTATCCTTCTCGGCGCTGAGCGCCTCAGCGATCGTCCTTTGACCGCGAATTCGTGCCCTAAAACAAGAACCGCCTATGAGATATAATTTTAATAGCTCTCCAATAAAAAAGGGTCTAAAAAAAATTTCCGCGCTCACGCGTGGATTTTTTAAACATTCTTTGGGCACCCCCACTCTTCGGGTCAACTCGGCGCCTATGCATGTATACATACTGAATTAATGGTGCAGACAAGTAGGCCTAGCATGTATATCTTAACGAAAACTTTATAGCGCGATATTTCGATACGATAATGCGATGTGAACAGGTGCAAGCCTTTGTTTATGATACACGTGATCGTATATAGTCTATAAACACATCACGAATGATGAACGTTTCGGATCAATCTTTCTCTTAAAATGCGTTATATAAATCTGTGACTGTTCATGACACACTTACAATCCGTGTAGGCCTAGTTTAATGTGATGGTACTCGTCTCACGAGCGTGCATATTTAACTATAATATGAATCTATTAATTCTGCTTATAACGTCTAGACTCTAGAGGTTGTGATGTGCACGGTGGACGTTTGAAGATCTCATGGCTATAGATTCGTGATCATCCAGGGATTGTTTAATCACTTTAATGCAAGACCATAGGCGGTGACTTATTGCCGTCTGCCGCCATTTCTTCATCCGGTTCAGTCAGTGCATTCAGAATAGACCAACGTTTTGACCTTACTAATTATTAACACTGTCCACTGTTATAGCCTAATTATAAATCGACTGCAGGGTTATTATAGCTATTCCGTTTTTCGTTTCATTCTCTCAGCTGCAGAAACTCAGAAACCTCTGCAATGTGAACAAGTCATTTTGAAATAAGGCAGAACACGATGTCCTGCAATTATAAGCCGCATGCACTTTAGCTCTTAGAAGACTCTTTCTGGTTTATATCCCCTATCTCTCTCTCTGTCTCTCTGTCTCTCTGTCTCTGTCTGTCTGTCTGTCTGTCTGTCTGTCTCTCTCTCTGTGTGTCTCTCTCTCTGTCTCTATCTCTGTCTCTCTCTGTATATCTGTCTCTCTGTCTCTCTCTGTCTCTCTCTGTCTCTCTCTTTCTCTGTCTGTCTGTCTCTCTCTATTTCAGAATTTCAGAATAGACCAACGTTTTGACCTTGTGTGTGTCTGTTGATAAAACTCAGTCGCTTAGTCCTCGGCTGGTCATTTTCAAACAAAATTAAATCAAATAATAATCAAATAATAATTTTTTAAGACAGCAACCGTTGTACATTAAACACAAACAAAATAACGACATAACATAAAGAATAATCAGCACAAAAGAATCAAACAAGGAAGCCCCAAAGGGACAAATCCCGCCATCAGAGGTATAGGGCGAGGCCAATATCAATCGTCGATGGAAGGGTATACATCAAACTATGCGAACAGATTATACATAGGTTATACCCTAACTAATGATCTTAAATTCTTAATACAATCACTTACATGTACATGTAGGCTAAGTACTGCTAGACAGTCATGGAAGAATCAGAATTGACATTGTCATAAAGAACTAGTGATCATATTATTGGCACAAATAGGTGATAGTAGACGGAACAGTAGGGAACTAGGGTCATTGGCAAAGAAAAAATTAAATGATACTTAGGACAATCACAAGTGACCAGAATAGTTAGAACAGGTAATAATAGGATAATGCACTGTAATAATCATTCTTCATTTCCATGCGTAAGCTTATACATGCAGCCAAAAAAACAATATATAATATGCATTATTGCAGACGACACGCGATTATTATTGGGTATAAGTCAAAATTATTTTCAACTCGTAGCCTATCTCTGCAATATAAAAAATCAATTAATAAATCGAGGCACCCAACGGATCTCTCTGCAGTCACTGTCTGTCGAACAGAGCAATATTATTTTTGTGTGGATAAAATGTTTCAATATGCGTTTCATGCAAAGTAAAAACTTATGATTTATCATCTGCAACATGACTCAAGTCTAAATGGTAGGCTACATACGTCGGCTGACGTCTATAGGTAGACAATTATATTTTGTAGGCTTATGTCCTGAGGGCAGCATAGCAAAGGTGCCTGAGTTACGAAAGATCTATTCTTATATAGTGATCCGTATACACAAATTGTATTTGTGATTTCAAATCTAGATTTTCACTTTAGGCTATATGTGCTATAGAAATATAGATGTGTCTAGGTGTGTATGCGCGCGTGTGAGGAGTGTGTGTTCGTGTGTCTGTGTGTGTTGGCGTGTGTATGGGATTGTCCAGAGCCTTCTATTACTGGGATTGTCTCAAGACTGCATGATTGCAGTGCAGTGAAAGATCTGACATGCATTGACTGAAAAATACAGGTTATGAGCGCTGTGCACGTCCATCATTTGTCACGGGAGGTGCAGTTAAATTGCCGCCATTCAGATGACCAGGCGGCAATTTAACGAGGTCGATCATGGATTGGATCTGAGTTTGAGACGAGTACACCTCTATCCTTATATTATAAGGATAGAGATGTACTCGTCTATATGACGATGCCCTCGTATATATTTCGCCTATATCTCTTATATGGATGGATACTTCGCTGCCCACGTCTTGGAGTTATGCGATTCCCATGATGCAAGACAAACATTGTCTAATATTATAATTTAGTCGCTGTCACGACTAGACATTGATTGCAGGGCCGTAGCAAGAACGAACGTGGCCCCCTCCGAGCATAATATCCGAAATTTCTGACGAACTTTTTTTTTATTCATCCGGCCAAAATGTAGGAAAACTTTCATCAATTTGGCATCCAAAAAGTTGATGACTTTTTGGCCAAAATCTCGAGAAACTTTCATATTCGCCGTCAAAAAAATTTGACCCTTTTTATTTATTTTTAGTCATTTCACTCATATTTTGGCACTTTTAGGGGTCCCTCCTTTGCCGGGGGCCCCCTTCGGTCGGAGGGTACGGAGGGCGGTCGCTACGCCTCTGATTGATTGGAATATGAAAGGCAATAAAAACTGTCTGGCTGCGGGCCACACGCATGCACTCTGATGAATCTTGAACAAAGGCCAACAAGCGCAGAGTGATGTAGAAATTAGTGTCTATTCAAGAGATTTTTATTAATGGCAGTCAAATCGATGATTGCATGAACCGATTTCAGACGGTGGGATGACGAGAGAGGGAGTGAGGGAAGGAGGAAGAAATGAGAGGTGGAACAGATAGAGGGAGGAAGAGAAGAATGGAGAGATTGGAGGAGAGAGGGAAGGAGGGAAGGAGGAGCCCGATCAACGGATGAAAAGGATGTCATCATTCTTTGGTTCTGATGATGAAGTCCGTCATCATTGTGTCTTTCATCTTCTTCCATGCATTCCGACGACCCTCTTCTGCCTCTTCGCATCTGAAATCAGTTTCAAAACCACCCGAGACGTCGTCATTCGCAGCGGCACCCGATTCGTCTACGCATGGTACTACCATGATGGTACTACCATGATGGTACTACCATGCATGATGGTACTACCAAGCTGCATGGCCTACTTCAAATAACGCTCATCATCTATCACGCAGAGTTACTTCGGAGCGACGGCCTCGACGGGTGTTCCAGCGGTGCCCCAGGGTAACAGGGTGAAACGAGGAGGGGATTTATTTTAAGACGGAATGATTTAATTATGAATCTTCATGATTATCTTTATCTTGAAATATGAAATATCTGTCATAAATGATATGAATTCAATAAAATGAAAAACAGCAAATAATTTTTTTATAAACACAGTCTCTCTCTCTTCTTAAGACCTATTTTTCTCTATGGGTCATCGCACTGAGAGCGCTACTGAATGGCCTCGACTGTGAGCGGCGCTATATAAATGACAAATTAGATTACATTACATTACATTAGACCATTCATAGGCCATGCACTGTATATGTACAGTTAGGGTTAGGGTTAGGTCTGTTTCCTGATCTACACGTATTATCATTAATCACATTATAGTGAAGAATTTTTTCCTTTTGTAAAATTTATAGGCCCCAATAGCGGGATCACTCCCTTCGGGTAGCCTATGGCTTCCTACATTTCACAGTAATGATTGTACACTAAGCTATTCCATCGCAACTGTTAACTGCAATTAATCACTTTGTATACTACTATGAATGCATAATTGTCTGTTTGATATTTTTGTGATCAATAAACAAGTTGAAGCTTTTGTGTTTTGAAGGAATCGGTCGTCGATCGACCGTCGTCCTAATCGTCCGTTGGTTCAGCAGATGTCTCGACCGTTGAAGCGTTGGCTTCGTCGTCATGGCCAGACGCCCTACCCTACGATCGGCGACAAGAGAGAGCTCGCACGGCAGACGAACATGACGATCACGCAGGTCTCCAACTGGTTTGCCAATGCCCGTCGTCGTCTCAAGAACACCGTTCGAGATCCGTCGCTGTCTTGGTCGATGAGAATCAAATCGTACAATCGATTCGCTGCCGGAAAACAAGAACTGATGAGCAGCGACAGCAGCAGCTCTGATGATGATGATGATGATGATGATGACGACGACGAAGGAACAGGTAATACTCCTCTTCATAACATGGGTGCATGCGTACATCCAAAGACGCCACATTTCGTGGTCTTATGGCTCGTTCAAGTACCGATATATTTTCATCTAAATATTAATATGATACATGTAGGCTATTTAGCTATATGTAGGCCTACATGGTATACATGTCCTGGGCTGCTGGACATGACGTTAAACTGCATCCATCCTCCGCCACAGGGAACCAACAACGTCCCTGTGCCGGTCCTAAGCCCGGACAAGGGAGGAAGGTTTGCCAGATGGGTGGCGATACACTGGCAGGAAAAGACCAAGACGATAGAAATCCGCAAAAACCACGACACAAGTGACATAGCGACCCAGATGCTTCAAGGTGTCATGATGTGGAGCAGACACGCCCAGACCGGTCAGGACAGACCAGTGGAGAGAGTCGGAGAGAGTGTGGGACACATATAGATCTATACGGGCATTAGTAGATAAGGTACTCCCATTTTGACTATCAGCGACGTAATCAATGACGTAATAGGCCAAAGTCCAAGGCGATGACGTGATGAGGTCAAGATGATGACGTATTGAGATCATTATTCTTACATTATGTGTTCAAGGTAAGTATGACGTGTTCGAGCTTAAGGATCCTAATCTAATCTAATGAATCATTTGTAAAGCACTTCTCACAACAGAACTATTCAGAGGTGCTCCCAGCGTGACAGAGACATGAAAAGATAAATGACTTCAAGCAGCGAAAATATGCAGATACATTTCCTACAAGAATCTTGCTACGAATTAAAATCCCTAGCTAAAAGCACAGTGGCTATGCGAATCCGCAAACGGTGCGAGACCGGAAATGCGGACTCCATCGGCTGAGGGGCGGCTCCCACCAGCTCAGAGCACCACCTGACGAGCAATATTTTTGATGATTAAGTATTTGTGAGTGTTCTGTGGAAATAATTGTGAAGCATTAAGTAAAACTTTGTATGAGACTATATGGATATGAGCAATACTAATGGTGTTGTATACTATTTATTCATTCATTCATCTTTCTTTAACTTAAAGTCCTAGCATACGTATGAAAGAACAACAGAATTGGCAAGTTGAATTTTTTTGTTTTGTTCATCACAACAAGTTGCAATTGCAAACGTAATAACACAAAAGTTCCAACAAGCAGTTTCAACTGCAAACATAAGAACACACACAAAACTTTTCAACTTATACATTTTAATTTATAAGTACTTCTTTCTTATACTGGGCACAATTTATATGGCAACATTTCTACTTCAACAGCAAATAAGAGAATCTTTTCAATCGACTACATATAGTGTTCTCTTTCCAATTTATATAGCATCATTTCAAACACTCACAGTATCTGTTCATACTAATAACTGCAGACTTTTCCACTTTCTATAGTAACATTTTCAAATTCTACAAAGATAAATTTCAATCTTCCTACAACTTATACTAAAGATTTTAGTATCTTTTTACACACATAATTTTACATAGAAGACTATCTTTTCTAACAAATATGTACAAGCCCTTTCCAATTTATATAGCAACTTTTGCATCAAATTTCAATCTCTCTTCCTACAAATAACATTCTCTTTTTTATATAGTTCATACTGCACTGTGTCTTTTCTTCAATCGTATTCAATATCATTTTCAAAACATGCAGCATATTACACAAATACCTGCGCATTTTGGAAGTATATTACAAAAGACTTAAACATTCGATGGAATATTTGCATGACCATAAGCATAAGATTGAGAAGCATTCAGCAAATAACGCTTGTCGTCAAATGGCGAAAGAGCTGACTTGGCAATTTCAAGAGTGTGCAAAGTGTGATTCATACTGCGTATGAGACAGAATTTAGAGGTAGTGGTTTGTTCACTAAAAATGCAATTTCTGTAATCTTCGTGCCTTATGGCCTTATCTACATACGACTTCTTAATACCTTTTGCAGTCTTTTCTCTTTTTCATTCGGCAAGAGCAAACTATACATCTTAGACCTTAGTCCACAGAATTCCAAGACTGCCGCACCATTGCACTCATCTTTAAACTTTCCTATCACTTTTGCATTTGTGCGACTATGTAGAAAATGATCGGATGGATAATCGGATGTATCATATTCGCTTAAATGCAATTGCATATCAGCATAGACATCTTCAGTTCTAATGAGATAGCAAAGACTATCGGTATCGGTGAACAGTAAATTGCATTTCTCACCGTACAAGGGAAGTATGTGCTGATAGTGGAAATCATACATTTTAAGTTTTGATATATCTAGTATGCACATTCCCGCATACAGTGGTTTGTTCAAGTATATATTGCTCTTAGTTAATTTTACCACTGTCAAATCTTCATTTATTATTCGAAAGCATTCAAAAGTGGGACGAGCTGCGAAACGTTTTGCTGACTTCGCATTTGTGAGAAGCTTAACTTCCAAATGTTTCCTATTATTTTGCATGCATTTTCCATAAATCGAGTTATTCATTAATTTGAATAAATCCTTCTCGAAGGAGGATTTAGCAGCCTGTCGTTTGGATGTGTTAAAGTCGATATATTTTTTCAACCATCGACTTTGTTTGAATTCCAGAATTTTGTGTATCTTAGTCAATTTCAAGCCCAATTTAAGATACAATTGAAGATTTCGATAATGCACGACATATTGTGACTTCGGTAACAAATTTGGAACTAATTTCTCAACGCTCGCGCTCATTTTGGTATCGATCTTTTGCGAAACGGACTTTGCGTATGGGGATAATATGTCAGGTGTAATGAGAAATTTTTCGGGTGCAAGCGGATAATCATTATGTGTGTCGTGAAGATGGGTTGGATAGTCCAAGTCGACTTCCAGCAAGTATCCCAAGTCGTCGTCCGTCGCCTTAGTCGTCAAGTCAAATTCATCAATTTCATCGCTCTCCAGGAATCTGAATCCTCCCGTCGGCAGCGGCTCGCTCATTGCATAGCCGTACAAGTTGTTACAATCCAAATACATTATGTAACTGTTTGGATTGTTTTCATCATATCCTTTGGCTAGATATGGATTGTTGGCTTTCGCATATCTATTACTGATCATTGAGACACCACCTCTCAAACCCTTTTCGACAAAAAGGTAGACGTCTGGATCGGTAATAAGTTCGAGCGAAGCCTTTGTCATTCTAAGACAAGCGTCAAACTAAGACCCGGGCTGCTGTAGTAATGAGCGGCATCAAGTTTGTAGAATTCCAAGGACATCTGACGGAAGGATTCAAATACATCGCTCAACAAAATTACGTAAGTCTTTAAGTAAAGGTCGTGATAATCTCTAAGGCAAGTCATGTCGAATGTACTCCAGATTTTCTGAGCGTATTCGTAGTCAACGTCGCTAATGTCCTCGTCTGTAAGTCGACTGTAAAATTTGTCTTTGCTCGGTAATGCAGTTTCAGTCATTCTGTCTACACCCGACATATATTCGTATGGGAAAACACCCTTACGCAAAAGCATTTTGTAACGGTCGGGATAAAGACGGCGTAGATGCGTAAATTTCGAATCGTCCTCTTTAGACAAATTTTTCACTAACACATCCAAACCACAGTTTAAGAATTGCAGTGAGTCTATAAATCGCAAACCGTTAATCTCAAAAGACATATACTTTTCCATATTGGTGGCGATGACATTTATCTCGTTTGGAGCAAATTCTTTGCTTAGATATTTCAAAATGATGTGGGAATCATATCCCTTGAGATTGTGAAAAATGATTGGAATAAGGAAATTAGAATTCTCTTGCTGCTTAACTCTGGTTGGCTTTTTGAATTTTAATTTCAAATTACACGTCGAGCACAGTGCAGATAGAAAATTGCCTGTTATGTGGCAGTGGTGGCGAACCTTATTTTCCTTGTTTAGAACAATTTCGCAAGAAGGACAATTTGTACAAGTTTCGTATTCGGTCATTTGCAATTTAGTTAGAGTCTTCATTTTTAGGTTCGTGGACAAGATTTTATTTATTCTCTTTTGTTCATTCTTGATATGCTTGAAAAAGTGATCCATCACGTCAGGTCCACTATACACGAAAGGCATTTCATCGTTAAATTGCGGGAACGAAGACACTGTTAGACAACAAAAACCACTAGGGACGTGGTTGTCTAATATGTTAGTTGATTTCCCGGCTTCGTTTTCACTAGGCTTCAAAAAGCATTCAAAGTCACTATAGATGACAAATGGTACTGCCATTTCATGCTGTGTGTTTGTGAATTGCAATATATTATTATCCTCACTAGGATATTTTACCTTTTGAATTCCATGTTTGCCACATTCTGGCATATGCTCGTTTTTACCTGCGGCAGTAGTAAAGCAATGCAGACAATAGGGACAGGGAAATGTTCTGTGTCCGTCAGTATTTCGATTGGATAGCAAGGCAGAAAGATTTCGAATCACAATATAATGTCGTTTCTCAAAATCATCCAGAAGAAGTAGGTTGACAATGTGCTTTCTGCCTCTATGTGGAGAAGCGTACAAAGGAGCAAAGGAGCGATCGTCAGGATTAGAATATATCACGTTTATGGCATAGTCAGGATTGAGTTTCTCAAAGAGAGGAATTTGCTCAATTTTCACTGGAAAAGTCAGTCCCGTCATATCTAATTCATCAACATAACGTTTGTATATACTGGCGCGTTCTGCATTGATGGATTGATGGTGGGATACTGATAACACCGAATACAGAAAGCATCGATCGTCGTCGTTACGAATGTTGAGTGCTGCACGCTTATTTGCGATATACTTTGGTGTTGGAATATAGCTCGATGCGTTGATGGGATCGTATATCGAATTGCAAATTTTTAGGTCTTCAACGGCTGTGATTTTCCAACCTGAGCCCTCTGTTGTGAAAGAATCTACCAAAGCGTCGAATCTCTCAACAGCTTCCTGTAACTGTTCAGGAATCTGCGATGGATGAATTAGCACAGATGGAATCGACTTGAAATATGCGGTCGTAGTGTTTTCACCATCTGGTGAATCGCGACGAAAACCCACATCGACTGCCAGATACCATTTGACCGCGCTACAAATTACAATAAATTTTCCAAGTTCAAAGAATAATTTTCTATGTTTGAAGATTTCTGCAAAAGATTTTCGAAATGAAAAATTTACTTAAAAAATTTATGTAAATTTTTTTCTAACTTTGTCAAAGAAAGAGAATTTACAGCAATTTATTTCTTAAGTGAATAAAATGTCTGAGTGGACAAGATTTAATACTTACCCCTCGTCTCGCAGAATTTCCTCCAAGTCGTTTGCAATGCAAGATTCCTGCATCTGTAACAACGAATGAAGGTCCGTTGCCCGATTATCTAAGATCAGCGATTTTTCCATAAAAGTATTTTGCACAGACACCCGCAGATTCGGATTAGCTTGGCGTTTCAGACATGTAATGCAGTCCGCTTGACCGCTTCGGAAAAATCTTGGTGCTCGTCTCGTGTTGCATGAGTCACAATTCTGCCTGTTGGAGCATGTGTTGCACAGGCTTTCTTCGTTCAGATTGATTCCCTTGTATGCGCTGCAGGATACGCACCGTCCTACAACATATTCGAATTGAAAGTTAATCACGATTCTAAAATTCGGATAACAAAACATAACATACAAACATGGGCTTAAAGTAAAATGCTGCAAAGAATACATGTTTGCATATAGAAAAGTATTTACCCGATGTTTGATTCATGGACGAAGTTTCTTCTCCAAGGTCTTCGTCAGTCTCACAATCTACAATTGATATATATATATTATTTCACATATATACAATATTACTTAAGTAGTTTTTTAAGTTGAGCGAAATCTTCGGCTTTATATGTTCTTTGTGAAACTTTAAAACACTCTGTGAAAATGTAAGTTCATAATTACGGAAATATATACCTACAACACTTTATTCGAACTGCAAGTTAGTCATGTGTCTAAAATAATTCGGTATACAACATATGTATATGTATATAACATATGTACATCAATCTAAAGTAAAATACTGTAAAGAATACATGTTTGCATACAGAAAAGTACTTACCCGATGCTTGATTCATGGACGAAGTTCCTTCACCAAGGTCTTCGTCTGTCTTACAATCTACAATAAATATATATTTCACATATAATACACAAAAGTACTATAGTAATTATTATTATTATTATTATTATTATTATTATTATTATTATTATTATTACTATTATTATTTATTATTATTATAGTTAGAAATTGCTAAAGAAGAATATACATATGCACACACATTTTGCGATTAAACTCACTTGCTTTTTTCTGAGGTTGAGCAAATTCGATGTCGGCTTTTCGTTTTTTCTCTGCAAAATAAAGAAATATAATATAATATGATATAATATAATATAATATAGCTATATTATTATATAATTATATTATAATATAATATAAGACAAGATAATATAATACAATACATAATATATTATAAATAGTATATAATATATTATAATATATAATATATAATTTATAATATATAATATAATATAATACAATGTAATACAATATATTGCAATATAATGCAAGATGAAATATTATATGTGAAGCATTTAATTTAAAAGTACATTCTTTTGAGAATTTTTAAATGCTCTGTGAAATGTAAGTACATAATTATGCGAATGCATACCTAAAGCTTTTGCCCGCTCCAAAATTCGTTTCTCCATTCTTATTTTCTCTTCTCGTTCGATTTCCTCCATTTCCTCGTCCTGGATCCTTGCTGTGAAAATAAGAAAAAGCAAAAAAATATGAGTGCCCCATGATGATGATCGCATATGTCGCTTGTTCTACTATGCCAAACGCGTTTCCACTATGCCCTACTATGCGAAATTCACATGACCTACTTACCTGCACTCATGTCAGTATGATGTCACTACTGATGACGTTGTGCCAGAACAGTCACTTCCACTACTACTGTCGAAGTTGGTTCAAGAATTGAATTCTGACGATGGGAAACGTCGTTGAACGTCTGCTGTTGTTCCACTGCTCAAAGTTGATCGTCCAACGCTGCAAATAAAGAGGTCTTTATAGGAGTTGCACCCGTTGTCGATAGGAAATGAGCAAGTCTGTCATTATAATATAACTATATGTATATACATGGTGCATAGTCTTTATTCGCGCTAAGTGCATATTCTGAATCATTGTTAGACAGGTTAATGGGCACATTTCTCAATTACTGCCTTTAGACCTACATATTGTGCTACTTTGGACTTGGATATTGACTGATAATCGCAAGCTCTTCTGTCAGTGCAGTTATCATTGTCTCAGGCAAAATTCTGCTACTCTGATTGTTTAAAATGAAACGGTTCATAGTTAACTTAGGATTTATTTGGAGCTTGTTGTGCTGCAGATTATCCTTCCTCTGTAGTCCTTAAAGATTACAATTTTATGCATACACTTAATGTGTAGCTAGAGTGCACACTTGATGTGTAGTCATGTAGTTACGTTGCACACTTAGTGTGCAGGTATGGGTGCACACTTTGTGTGTAGCTAAGATGCACACCTAGTGTGTAGTAAAACTCCACACTTTTTGCGAGAGTGCATGCCTTGTCCTGGGCACGACGTTAAACTGCAACCATCCTCCGCCACGGGGAACCAACAACGTCCCTTTGCCGGTCCTAAGCGGCAAGCCCAGACAAAAGGAGGAAGGTTTGCCAGATGGGTGGCGATACACTGGCAAGAAAAGACTAAGACGATAGAAATCCACAAAAACCACGACGCAAGCGACATTGCGACCTACATGTAGATGCTTCAAGGTGTCATGATGTGGAGCAGACACGCACAGGCCGGTCTCAAGCCATCACGTAGGATCATTGAACAAGTCATTGATGTCATTCTTGACTAGGAACTTGCTTTGTACATCAACTTAATCGTATCAATCGCGCTTGTTTTCCCCCCGGTGACATCAGCTTCGCACTGACGCTCGCTCTCTCTTAACTGATGCTGCAACTATGCTTGTGGCTACATTCCTTTTCTCAGCTCGTCCAGACTATTATCTATTCCTTTAGGCTGATCTACCATCTGGTCGATTCTCTTCTCTTGGCCTTATTCTGCGCGCTGCGGAGTGCCTCATTGGTCGACTGATCAAATTTGGTTATGTTACAAATTACACGCTGGAGGTATAGGCTATTGCATTGTTCGTAAGCGCATCGAATACAGAATCTCTTCCTTGACGCCAGCTAGGACTTGCTCCAACTTACATACTTGATTTTTGATGATCTGTTTAAGTGCTTGAACTGGTAGATCTTACGCTCGGTGGATAGGGAAGCGCTCTTTGATTCGTTTGTTCATACTTCCATCTTGCAGAGTTGTGCCTTTTTCTGGAGTTGCTCTAGAAATATGGAATGCCCTCCCACTTGAGCTACTCCTGGACCCAAGATCATTCACTGATACATTCTATAAGCTCTTAAACTGTTCTCTTTGACCAACCTGGAGTCTGGAGCACCTCTGAGTAGTTTCCTTGAAGAGTCGCTATGTTAATGCTTGAAATGAATGAGTGAAAGACCCCTACTCACAATAATTGTCCTTTGATGTTCACGCTGCGATAGGATCACTTCTGAATATCGGCCGGTAAGGAGCACTGCAACAGACAAAATAATATACACATACATGTATATACACATACAATGCACATACAATATAATATGCAAGACGGATGGAAATAGTAGGTCTATACTATGCACAAGTTATTGTCTTGCGTACCAGAAGATGTCCTTTAAACAATGCATTAATAAAACTACAGACATTCACTTGGATTATTTCAAGAAAGCACGCGAGATAACTGAGTGGAATTTGCATGCAGACTATTTATTATAGAATGCAATGTATAATGTAAGTATAACAAAGTAGCGTGGCAGAAGTGGAGAGAATTATCAGAAGTGCTGTGCGACTTTAAAATGCCGACTCACCTCAAGGTGAAAATCTACTAAACAATTATAAGGCCGGTAATGCTATATGGGACAGAGGCCTGGGCGTTAACGAAAAGAGATGAGGGTTTGCTGGTAAGAACAGAGATGAGAATGCTGCGATGAATGCTTGGGATATCACTGAAAGACATGAAACGAAATTAGGACATCAGAAAGAAGCTCGGGGTCGCATGTATAACTGACGAGACACCGGAGACCATCCTGAGGTGGTATGGACACTTAATGAGAAAAGAGGAGGATAGCTGTGTCAAAAGAATCATGCAAGCGGAGGTATATGGTCGACGCAGCCGGGGACGACAGAAGAAAAGATGAAAGGACGCGATACCACAGGACCTGAAGCTGCTCAAAATTAAGAAAAAGACACTGGAAACAGAGACAATTGGAGGAGAAGGATCCGAGTGGCTGACTCCTCGTCAGAGGGAATAATTCTAGCGCGAAGGGAAAGAAGAATGTATAATGTATACTAACCTTCGATGTCTTGTTTACCACGATGTCACTGATGGAAATTTGCTGATAATCATCAGCATTCGTAATGTAGATTGAATGCGGTAAGCACAGAATGACAGCCAATTCGCAAAGTAAATAATATTCCTATTAACAAAGTAGGCCCTAAGGTAACGACGTGTTAAACCACAAGTGCGAATCATATAATTCACGAACGAATGTGACAAGTCAGATTCGGTGTTCCAGCATTCAATGTCACTCCCTCTCAGATGCGACTTCGAATATGAAAAGTAATATTTGTTGGTAAATTCGTTTAGACTTATAAGTTTAGTGACACATGAAATAAAGGTGTCTAATTAGCACAACACATATGTATTAAAATTATATCATTTATTCCAATTCCTGTTATCTTTCAATTATAATACATTGAAGATTGCATTTTAATACATATTTCATATTATTTATATTGGCTCGAAATGATAGAAATGTAACACATTGAATATATGTCTGAACTCGCTGTGCGTTTATAGATAATGCCTTTGCGTATATGTCAAAAACGCCACCTACCGAATACTTAAGAAATTCATTTTCCATACAATTCACATTTTGCTCAATACATTATACAATTAGTGATAAATTAATATAAATAATACTAAATAAAATGTATTAAATTGCTGTATTCAATGTATTATAATGGATCAATTTCAGAAATTGGAGCAAATGTTACAATTTCAATAATTGTATGTAGCGCTAGTTATACACCTTAATTTCGCGAATCTCTAAAATATAAGTTCAAACCAATTTGTGACGAGACATTAGTTTTCACGCTTGGAGCTGCTTCTGAGAGGAAGTGGTGCTGAGTGCTGCGAACACGGAGGTCGAAGGACTCCATATCCACATTAATCTGCGGTGCTCTGAGCGGGTGGGGGCCGCTCCTCAGCCGATGGGGTCTCGCACCGTTTGCGGATTCGCATTGCCAATGTGCTTTGAGCTAGGGATTTTAATTCGTAGCAAGATTTTTGTAGGAAATTTATCTGCATATTTTCGCTGCTTGAAGTCATTTATCTTTTCATGGCTCTGTCACGCTGGGAGCACCTCTGAATAGTTCTGTTGTGAGAAGTGCTTTACAAATGATTCATTAGATTAGATTAAGATCCTTAAGCTCGAACACGTCATACTTACCATGAACACATAATGTAAGAATAATGATCTCAATACGTCATCATCTTGACCTCATCACGTCATCGCCTTGGACTTTGGCCTATTACGTCATTGATTACGTCGCTGATAGTCAAAATGGGAGTACCTTATCTACTGGCATTGACCCAGGTTGTCCTTCATGCTTCTTTCCCAACATTCTCTTCAATCAGACAAGGTGGTCTACATGTAGGTGCTCCAAGATGTTAATGGTATGGAGCGGACCTGCTGATTGGACCGGTTGAGGCTGCAGCATGACGCGAGACAAACTCAGACAGAGAGTGGCGTCGGCACCTACGGGCTGTCAGCCCAAGGATTATGAATATGATGATGATGATGATGATACATGTGTGAATCTATGTTTACGTGTGTATGTGTATAGTATACTATACTCCTATACACCTATACTCGTAAGTAAGTGCTATATGTACAGTTGTGCACGCAACAAAGACACCGTCAAACCAGCGCCACAGTTCTATTATAATAACAAGAGATATACACAATCGTCAGATCTTTGTCGTGTCCGATTTCTGATGCGGGTGGTTGTCGATACCTCAACTCATCAGCAGCTGCATGGGTGAAGTTCTAGTCTCCCACGTCCACTCCTCAATTATTAGACCTCCTATAATTGCTGGATCCTCCTTCATGTGGAATGGACTGATATTGAAAATAATTATGTGCTCCTTGAAGAAGCAATACATTAAATTCGTGAAAAGAACATACACATGCATGCAGTCATGCACACAATGTCATGCATAAATGCGCATACCTATGTGTATGTATTGTACGGGTATATATCTGCTTTATAGCATACAATTGCACCCAAAACACCGATATCCGTTCCCCTTCATTTGACCGATGATCATTACTCTGTGGCAAATCCTATTAACAAGGCGATTGTCTTTCGGATTGGGTGATTTACTCAAGCGCCGTCAACTTATTCTTTTGACTGCTTTACTAGACATGAGACACATTCTGAATAATTATTTTCAATTCATGACCATGAAATGAAGAATAATTCGTCGTCGAACGAAAGAGACTGCATGGCTTAACTAAGACCAATGATTCCGAATTACTTTTGTCTGCATACATTCCGAAGAGAAAAGGATCTATAGAAATCCCTTGCCACATTTTTAAATTACGTCATCAATCACGCATCTCAAGTGATTTACGTTCAATCGTCGAAATTGATTTTTCTACAGCGGCGCTGGCTGTGGCTTTGGCGGAGGAGGAGGGGGAGAGGGAGGAGGAGGCGGAAGGGGTGGCGGCGGTTGTTCCATTAGTTTTGTTTGAATGAAGCCATGATTTCTGTCCGTTATGTCTCGCTGCTGCATGCTCAGCATCATCTCCTCTGATGCATCATCGTCTTCCTGTCTTCCTGTCTCCGCAGCAGCATCAGCAGCATCAGCAGCAGCAGCAGCAGCAGCAGTACAGCCCATCAGAGGCCGTGTCAGCTACATTCTGATCAGACCAATTGCATGGGTCACCAGATCGATGTCAGGCACTTGATCGATCTCTTTGCCCTTGTCGTTTGCTCGCCCTTTCCAATTGCCAAGTCCTACATCAGCAGCAGAAGCAGCAGCAGCAGAAGCAGAAGCAGCAGTAGCAGCAGAAGCAGCAGCAGAAGCATCAGAGCACGTGCTCTGAGAATGGCTTCTGGTTTATAATATCTAGATGACTTTCATGATACGGAGATGTTGTTTGTTCTCTGCAGGTAGAATTCCATCATCAGATAGCCGCTGCTGCTGCTGTCGAAGTCAAGATTCCGTCTGGCAGCATGGGAATGACAACGGTGCTCTATCATCCGCCGCGACTGGTATCCACAATCTCCATCCTGTCTGCTGCAGCCCAGTCTTCCCCATCACCACACCATCCACCGCTGCTGCTGCTGCTGCTGCAGATCGCAAACTGTCATCTTTATCTGGCTGCACAGAAACTGATGACGCGGACGATGATGACAACGAAACCGATTGCATCACAGATAGGAGACGAGTGCGGCGTTGTCATGGCAACATAGCGGAAGTGGGTGACAACGAGACAAGTGGAGAAGCTGCTGCTGTGAATTTGGACGACGACGAAACTGCGCATCAGATAAAAAGTGGGTCACGCAATGGAATGACGAGGGGGGAAACGGTAACAGCGGTGACAGCGGTGGTGGCGGCGGGGGTGGCGGCGAATCATCGATCGGAATTCATCGAGATTTGTTCGAGAAAGCGCACGAGACTTCGCCGCAGATCATCGCATCCGATGATCGTCAAGTCGTCACGTGATTCACTTCCGCTTCCAGGATTGGTGGAAGAACTGGAAGAAGAAGAAGAGGCGGGAAAGATGGAGTTCTGGACATTAGAAGGTGAATTAATCAGCTGTTAATTATAATAGGCGCCTTTGTTCGTCCTAAATTAAACACCCAACAGCGGTTTTATTAGCATTCTCTGTTGATGGCGAGGTGTTCAGATTTGGGCTGCATGTGGTTAACGAAATCTTTAAAAGTTTGCACGAATCTATTTTCGAGGGTAGCCACTACGATTTTTCAGCGCTGGTTCCATGCATTAATTTTGAGTAGAATGAGTAAAATGAGTTCCTCGCAGATTTAGATTGTCTTTACATCATCTATCAAACCTTAAGTTCACATAATTATAGCGTTTCCCTCACTAAGTATTTTATTCTGATCTCGAGATATAGCCTACCTGCAAAACACTTTATTCAGCAAATCCTTTTGGACTTTTGGTGTCCTTTTGAAATCACTCATTTTCAGCAAATCCTTTTGGACTTTTGGTGGAACGCTATTCGCTTCAGTCTGAGGACTGAAGCGAATATCTTTCTTCGAGGAGATAATAAAAATGGGTTGGTTTCTCTTGGATATAATATAAAAAGTAGCGGATACAGTAAAATCCTCCAAACCTAAAAATCCGGGTTACTAGCACTTTTAACACCTCTGGAAATCATTCATACGGGACTAAACGAGTATTGCATCTATCGACTTTGTGCATGAGCGTTTCTGAGACATGGTCAAGTAGCTCGCATAACACAAAAGAAAAGATCATTATTATAGACCTGATCATTTCTCTTTCCATAAATAGTTTATCCTTTAAGTTAAGTAAACACATTTGCAAATGCTATGTTACTTTCAGAGATCTACTCGGAAATGTTGAGGTCTCGCGAGAATTCATCAAAAACTAAGTATGATCACGTATTCATACTTGTACTTCTTTAATCGATATTATTAAATAACCATTAACCAGTGAATTTGTATAATTAACCAGTAGATCATATACAACTCTCCTATTAAATTCAGCAATGAAACGAACTGTGACATGTATATGAAATAGTCATTACATTCATCATTTAAACATTGCCTTTGGCGCGGGATACGTCAGTCAAATTAGTCTGCGTATTATGCGCAACCAATCAGATGATGTAATCAGTTTCGACGTGAATCGTCAAAGTTGGACGACCGAAGATTTCGCTTTGATGGATACTACTTTGATGAATACTACTTTGATGAATATTGCTTTCCAGAAAGAAATTTTCCAGTAGCATAAGCTTATTCTATTTTCTCAGTCTATATGAAACCCGTGAATGCATGGCGTGTAGGCCCTATACGAAAAGCGGACGAAGACGTCTTCTGAACAACGTGCTTGAAACCATTTTACATTGTTGTATACGACTATGCTAACTGCCGCCATTAATAATATAAGATGCCTGGTCGTAATAATATTTGTCGAAATGAAGTACTGAATTTCCTTAGTTATTGTCGGATATGTTTGCGTACATTCTATCTGCGAGTGAATATCCGATTAAATCAAAGGCCGTATGTTTTAAATATCAGACAGAACGGAAGGAACCGGTCTTCAAAGGTCTCAATTCTCTTCAATCTGCACAGCGGTGTATTATAATTACGCGCAAGGACTTTAAGTCCACGAGGAGGAGGAAGAGGAGGAGGAGGAGAAGGGAGAGAAGGAGGAGGAGAAGGGAGAGCAGGAGTAAGAGGAGCAGGAGAAAGAGAAGGAGGAGGAGAAAGAAGAAGAAAAAAAAGAAGAAGAGGTGGAGAAGGAGGAGGAGGAGGAGGAAGAAGAAGTAAAGAAAGAGGAGTAGCAATTAGCCAAAGAATGTCGAACAGAGATGAGTTCTTTGTTTGAACTATATATATATATATATATAATTATATATATAGTACTGCAGCATCGACTGAGTACATAACTTTTTATTTTCTCCAGATTGATTTCACATCTAGTCACTGGGTGCATAACCTCTGCGTGTTGAAAACTTGAAACAGCGTAAGATTACAAATGAACGCAGACATTAGACAACTATGAAACTACGCGTATATAGGCTAATATATAGGCATAGTTCCATAGTTGTCTAATGTCTACGTTCATTTGTATATTTTATATTTATATTATAGATCTACTGTAACACTGTATATATATACACTGTTATACAGCGGTGTTATGATGTGTTGGCATGTGGTTGTTGTTGTTGTTGCAGTAACTCTTCGATGGAAGATCTCTACTGGATGGAGATTGGAGCAGCGATTGCGCTGACAAGGATGGCCAGGTCGTCTCGTGGTCGCCATGGCAACAACCCGTCTCCATCCTCACCGTCGTCATCGTCATCTTCATCGTCATCGTCATCGTCATCGTCATCGTCGCTTGGATCGGTTGGTATGCCGAGAAAGTGGGATCCAGACATCGCCTGACGACGACAACAACAACCGCCGCGCACGGATTTCAAAGACGTTTCCTCAACTTCTTCTTGTTCATCTTCTTGGTTTGCATTGCAATCAGTGTTCAATCGCAATGTAATAGGATTATGTCTGTTCTATGTAGGCCTATATATACCTCTTTCTTTGCTGTTTGTATGTTTCAGTCACTTCGGGTCTTTTCTTCGTCGTAGAGATGCGACCCATGCAGCCATAGGCGGAAACCTGGGCGGAGACTGGGGGGGGGGGGACGAACGAGTGGCCGAAGGAAAGACGCGAGGGATTTTTTGACGGACGAAAATTTTTAACGAGTCCGAAAGTCAAGAAAAATTTCTATTTTCGCCGCCAAAAAAGGTGATGACCTTAAAAAATACCTATAAAATTTTTTTTCGTCCGCCCTGAGTGTCTTCACGCTCAACTTTGGGGGAACCAATGCATGGGCCGTCCCCCAACACCTTCTTTGGGGAGGACCGTCCCTCTGTCCCCCCTAGGTTTCCGCCCATGCATGCAGCCCCGCGTGCAGTTTATGATTCAGATGAATCGTGGGGTAGATTATTCTGTGTGATGCTCTTCCTTGTTTTTTGTCGTCATTAACAAAATTGACAATAGATTTCAAAATGGTTTCGATCACTGTTTGAATCCCGGCATGTCCCTTTTGCAACCGGAAGTGCTTTCTCAAACCATAATTATAATAATCAATGTTAAAGTGTAACAATAGTTGTAGGCCTAATAAGTGCTCTACAGTAAGTGATCCTGCTTGAAAAAGCTCTGTGGTTCATCACTGGTAGAGGCATGATAAAAAAAATCAACGACTTTCTTGCACCTGTGAGTGCTGAATACAAAGGCTCTCTTCATTAGATTCCCATATCATCCAGTCTCTAGTTACAAGCATATGCGCTTGTAAGCATTACATCCAGAGGCATAGCCAGACCTTAGAAAGTGGGACTGTTATGCTTTTTTAATGACTAGGAGTCTAGGTCACTACTGCTCACCGCAACCCACTTTACCAGAATGAAAATCAATGGTTTTGAACAAATTGTGTGGGTCATATTTCAGAGTGTGGTGGTTGGTGATTCAAACTCCCTCAAAGCACCTCGTGACGACGTCACTGATTACATCTTGACTAAGGTATAAATGGTCGTAACAGGTGCAATTAATAGAGCAAACGATGGATCTATTAATTCTATAATGATATTGTTTCGCCATCTATTTCTGTTCGATAGCCTATACTAGCATAAAAATAGCCTAACATCTGGTCACTTAGCTTTCAGTGTTCACAGCTATAATTAGGTATGTTCTTGCGTAGAACAAGAATTTTATATATTTTTGTCGTTTCTAAAATGCTCTGCACAATTTCGAGCTTTCTTCTTGTCTGTCCTATGCATGAACTTGCATGCTCCGCTCCTCAGCTCCTGTAGTAAAAGGTCGTAGTCTACTGTGGTTAATTAGACACAGACTACGATTTTTAGACACCGACTTCAGTGGCTTAGCATCTTTATGTTTTAATTATTGAGACACGCTTCTTTGGATGTCTGACTGCGGGGTTTTTATAGCTAAAATGATTGTTATTATTATTATTATCATTATTATTACTATTATAATTATTATTATTATTATTATTATTTGCTGCAATTATTATTATTATTACTACTATTATTTTTATTATTATTATTATTATTATTATTTGCTATTATTATTATTATTATTATTATTATTATTATTATTATTATTATTATTATTATTTTAATTTTTTTTATGCCCTGAGGTACTTCGTTCCCCCAGGGGCTTATAAAATATTAAAAGCAATGTGCCTGGAACGGCTTATTATTATTATTATTATTATTTATATTATTATTATTATTATTATTATCATTATCAATATCATTATCATTATTATTATTACTTTTGCTACTTATTTTGCTGTTGATTTCGCTGCTGCCGTGGCTGATGATGTCTCTGTTATTATCATTATAATAATTATCACTGCTACTGTTATTATTATTATCATCATCGTCATCATCATCACCATCACAACCATAAGTATCTTGACTCATCATCAAATCCACCACCAATGTCTCGTTTACTATACGCTCATGGGCGCCCGCAGAAAATTTTCCAGGAGGGGGCAAAATTTTTACGATGGTCACGGTTGAATTTTTCGGTGACAAGAGCATGAGAATACAGCGCTGGAAACTAAAAACACCGAAATTTTTTCAACGAGGTAGCAAATTTCTCAGTTTCGTTTCGTGTATTATTTTTAATATGAATAGTATCTTAAGTGCGAATTTTTTTTAAAAATCCAAAATTAGATGTTAAAAAGTAGGTCCATGAAGGGCACTTATATATATTTATTTCTATAAAGATTTATAAACATAAATTTATGACTTTCCCTGTGTGTATCATTGGTATCATTAGTGTTTTAATGCGAAGAAATTTGTTAAAAACTCAATATTAGTAGTTAGAAAAATTAGTTTCACTTTTCCAGGGGGGGGGCAAGTGCCCCCCTTGCCCCTATGTGCGGGCGCCCATGCGCTTATTATGTTCCACGACGATACAGCTGTTTAGTCTAACTGATTTGTTCATCCTACCTATTAGGTTCCCCTCCCTCGGTCAGCCTGGCACCACTTTACCTTAAGACTACTTTCTTGGTGCAAGTTGGTAGTTGATATCTGCAGCCATGTCTCATTATTTTGTAGTTTTTGGTTTTCATTTGTCATTTGTCACATCGAACTGTACTCGTTGCCAAACTATTGAATTTAAAGGATGGTGAAAATTCAAAACTGCATCCTATTTTAATCGTAATAACTCATCCTCCCTGGCCCCTTGCAGTTCTTTTTATTATCTCTTACTCAGTAGGGCCTACATTATAAATGGGTGCCTTGCGCCTTACGTTTGAGTAGCAAAATGCATTTGAAAGGTCATTATAATCATTGGGATTGTCGATGGTGCCTGGTTTGACTTAGCTGTGTGTTACAATAGCCATCTATTTCAGGCGATCATTTTGTCTCGACGTTTCGACTGTCTGATTCGTTTTCATTGTAAATAAGAGATTTCGTTGCACTGAACGACCCTTGGAACGAAGTCACTGTTCTCATATTATAATGAACAGTCTCCTATGAAAATAAGAGCGCGTCCCAACAGATTGTCTGATCCACATTTTAGAATTATTATTCGTCGAGTTGAAGTGAATTATTCTCAGGGTCTGTTATAATGCGAATAGTCTCTGCTAACATAGGCGAGTGCTTCGTTTATCACTTTATCTGTAATGTTTTATTTTTAGAAAACCAGTGTAATAATAATAATAAGGCAATTTGCAGTAAAGTCTTTCGATATAATCTTCAACACATTGATCAACATTGCAATCGATGTAAACGATTTATACTGTAGGCCCTACAGTATACAAATCGTGAGATGCTAGCGCATAGATGCCATGCATATTAGCTCTCGCTTTTGATATGGATTGACCTAGTAGGCTAGCCTACTATAGATTCTCTAAACAGATTATGAGTATAAGGTCTGCTGTATTATCTCGCATTGTCTGAATTAACGCCGGTTTCTTACAGGTAATAATCATTTTTGCTAATCTTTGTTAATGTGCATAATAAAACGGGTCTAGGCCTAATTGGAGTACCGGTAAATAACTGATTGCGACTTTTAGGAAAGTCTAGAAGTTGATTCGATGACTCGCATGTATTTTCAAATCTCGATGTGTAGAAGCATATAACCTATGGCATCCTATGCATACGAATTATTTATTTTATTTACATGTTTGACATTGAAATTTTCAAGCTTTATTTGAATTATTTAGACCTGCTTTGAATTGCATCTGAAGGTGTAAAGACACAACTGAAGGGTCAATGTTTAGCTTCATCATTTTGCTTTGTGTATATTTTCTTCGAGTTCGTTGTAGAGCTTCACGACAACAGGGTACCGGTATAATATATTGCTTAGCATTGACTGATCATGAGAAGGAAGATTTTATTTACGATTGGCATTTCTATGTTTGATGTTAGTATGCGTTATTAAGCACGTTCATATTTCCTACGTTTCCAATGTATTAGACTTTAACTTTGCTGATAATATTTCTGTTGCTCTATGGCTATGCGTTATACGTGTAACTAGTGACTAAAGCAGAGTTGTTTGGGCTGCAGCTCATATGACTCTCGTTTTTAATGGTTAATCATCTGATTATATGCTATTGAATTTTAGTAGACTTATAGGCTACTGCCTTAAATCTGTATGAAGCACGTCGGCATGCCAAAGATCATGGGCGCCCGCACATAGGGGCAAGGGGGAGCACTTGCCCCCCTGGAAAATTGAAACCTATTTTTCTCACTACTACTTTTGGGGTTTATAACAAATTTCTTCACATTAGAAAATTTAAAAGGCTACTTTTGACTAATACTTTTCGATTTTTTAAACAAATTTTCTTGCAAAAAGAAACAATTCATTTAGAAATTTTAAAAAGTGAAACTGAGAAATTTACATCAAGAAACCTCTGTGAAAAATACCCATGCATGTTCTTTACTCTCCGCTTTGCATTTTTTGTCCTCCAGCTAAAATTGTTTTTAACGTTGACCATCGTGTTTTGCCCCCTCCTGCAAAAATTTCTGCGGGCGCCCATGCCAAAGATGCAACTAGGCCTATAGATTTAACTTCTACACTGTTTATGTTCAAAATGCATAGTTGTATAGTTACTGCTATTACATCCAATCTTGAAAAGCGTCATCTTGTAGCATATTACAATGCTCAAGCAGTGTTCACGTAGCAAGGATTGGCAATGGTCTAGGCTAGTTCTAGTAGTCAGCATGCTGGATTGTTGCAATATAATTCATGGCTCAATTCTTTACACAGGGTAAATCTGTTCTTACTTGCGCTCCCTCGCGAACAAATGACATCATCATCACGAAGCATGCCCTCCTGGGGCGTTGCATGATGAGGCAACAATTTAGAATTGTTGTTCATCATTTTCGTAGGCTAATTTTTCCTCGGTTGAGTCGCCACTTCGACGCACAATAATAATTGCTGTCAGTTGGACATTCAAGCGGTGAGGTCGAGGTCTGCCCACCACTCGCCTTCACCTGCCGAAGCCGAGAAAAGGAAGATGTTGACCTTCCTTGAGTTTATCTCAAGGTGCTCCACTTCTTCTTCTTCTTCTTCTTCTTCTTCTTCTTCTTCCAGAACCAGTAGCCCAAACTATTACCATTAGCCTACAGAGTTGGAAACCATTCACTAGCACACATACAGGATCAGTTCTATTTGCGAGAACGTTAAAGATCATGCTTCATTTTATTCTTTCAATTTTCGCAAAACAGTCTTAAGATTGTAGCTTCACCGCATATTCGAATCTAAAAGGACACAAAACTCAATGCAATCCAATACGCAATAGAATTGTTAACCTACTTTCGAGTGTCAAGTTTATGTTTTTCTTGTACTATTGCCTCTGTTGGTGTAGGTTACAGCGTTGACGGTTTCAACAGCGTGCTCAGTTTCAGTGCGAAACAATGGAATCTATATAAGTATATAGGCTACAATGTATGTAAAATTATATCTGTTCCTTCATATCCACTCGATCTTCACTGTTCATTCATATTCTACTTACAAACGACGTCTATTGATTGATCGATTGATTGACTTAGTCATCGATGGAATGATTGATTGATTGCATAACTACAAAGGCTCTATATAAGTGTCCGGTCTGGCGCTGATTTAAAATGTTATCTATGGATGCATATTCGATTCGCTTTGCTTTCTTTATTCTATTATAATTATTCTATTCTTCGTTGCGTCGATCCATCGACGAATGATGGAAATCAACGGTAACCAGGGTCACGTGTTTAATCAGGGTCACGTGTTTAACCAGGGTCACGTGTTTAACCAGGGTCACGTGTTTAACCAGGGTCACGTGTTTAACCAGGGTCACGTGTTTAACCAAGGTCACGTGTTTAACCAAGGTCACGTGTTTAACCAAGGTCACGTGTTTAATCAGGGTCACGTGTTTAACCAAGGTCACGTGTTTAACCAAGGTCACGTGTTTAATCAGGGTCACGTGTTTACTTGCGTTTTTAATCACTATACATTTGACAACATTGATCGTCTTTTATGCATTTGTTACATTTGCTCTTAAACACCATGCTCCATACTTGTAGTTGTTATTATGTAGACATGTTAACTGAAGTGATGAGACGCATGCAGTGTATTTCCAAATCTGTTTATGTGTAGGCCTATAGTTTATATTTTAATCTTCTTTATCTTTCCGAACAATAAATAAACGAGCCTGCTATAGTTTGTACATATTATGTCTGCATGCTGTATATATTGCTGACGCAATCGCCTGATAAATCTAAGGGAAGTTCAGTTTACAATATTTTCTCTAATTGAATATCATCATCTCTGCTAAATGGTTTCACATTTCAAATATTTAGGCCTATCGTCGATTGAAACGAATTATATGTGGTGCTTTGTATGAGACGCAACACAGACCTAAATGCTTGGACATAGACCAAATCTGAAATTCTGAATGCGAATTTTCGTATTTTTATGAGAAAAAGTATCCACATAGTTTAGTGGGATAAGTAGGCATGTAGGCCTAAGCCAAATACGATAGACAGAAGATGTGACTTTCAGATGGAAGAAAAGCAATCGAGGACAGACCAGATCGGCAATTTGGTTTGTGGATACAATTTGCGTCTAGCGACTGAAAAGGTTATAATTGAAATGCATGTTTTGGAAAGGTTCTTAGAACGCACTATTGAGCGGGATATAACTTATATAAGTAGGCCTATAGACTTATGTCCAAGTATATGCTACGTGCGCACTTGTATGCCTATACTGATCAACAGAAGAAGCATGCACAAAGGTTTATATAATTAAAACTTAACTTGACATTTTTGTAGCTGTAGCCTGCAGAGGCCTGCCGCCTACAGCTAGACTAAAAGGCTTAATAGCTAGGCCTACTTGTAAATGAAACTTAAATTTTTGGATTGGTTGGTATATGGGTCTAGAAATGCAGAATTAAGAGCAGGGAATGCATAAAGCGTTCTTAAAGCTTGTTCAGGGCATTGTAATTAACACGCACAATGTGTTTAAGGTGAATTATTTGCATATAAATAACCGACTGTAGCAATAACTGAGAATGTTTCATTAATTATCAGCGAATCGCATTCACTGGCTAGTTCCAGCTCTGTTTCCACGACATCCATTTAAACAATTTTCTAGCACATCATCGAGCATGCGTTGTCGCTCTTACATCAAGCGTTGTACGCTACATGTAGGTTATGTCTCAGTTTTGTCTCGCAGTCCTTCAACTGTTATAGTAGCCTATATACATTTAATTTTCATACTGAGACCAGTATATATGCTCACCGAGTTCTGCAGTAATAACAACGAAACGCCAATGGTTGAAAGACTGATAAAAACACATTATAATTGATTTTGTTCTAACGAGTTATATTCACACGATTTGAACAGTCACTGGTAAAATAGAACTGCAAAATAAGCAATGCCTCATTTTTAAAATCAATTAAACATCCGGTTCTTCAAACAGAAGTTTAAATGACACACTACGAAAAGAGCAGAAGATCCTGCTAACTGAGATGTTATAGCTGAGCACATAAATAAACGCAACAACGGAAACGATTGGTCGAACCCACACAAACATCATGAGCACGTGACTCGACGCCATATTGGATTTGGTGCTCATGATCAACTGTGGTTACTGGCTGATGATGTCAATGACGCTAAGTTCTACCAATAGCATAGAAGCTAATTACAATCACTAAGATAAGACACAAAGACAGCGAAGCATAAAGAAAAGAAAATATAAAATTAAAATAAACCGAGATGACAACCTTGAAATTAAAACGTCTCGAGAACTCTATTGAATGATAAGCTGGATCACAATACAGAACCGATCGACGTCATTCGCATCTCCCTCTAGTTGTCTAATCTCTCTATTTATTATTGAGACACACATAACTACCCATCGGTCTCACCCTCCCCAATCATTATTATTTATATGCCTCGTTTGTTTGTAGCACAGCATATATCTGACAAATCAATTAATTTTAAAGAATAATCAATTCCCCATAAAACTGAATCCCATTTTCTTTTTTTATATCTCAACCTATATTCCATCATTATGAATTTGAAGTTAATTTGCAGTGGGCTAATTAGGGTGCAGACCTAATCAAACTGATTAATTGTGTGCCAATCAAAAAACGTTTGTTTTTAAAATGTAGACCTATATATACGTCTATAGACGTCTATAGACGTATAGGCCTATACATTATACAACTATCTGAGTCAGTGCCGTCATAAACGTTGGTCCCACTGCATGCAGAAGCACGACTCTGCACGAATTCCTCAGAGTTCATGACAAGCAAATTTAAAAATTGTAAGTTGATAGAGTCTTTGTCAAAAAATATGAACATTTTTTAAAAGTGACTCATGTGTTTTTATTATTACATCGTCATGTTTCAAATGCTAAGCTTTTAAGGAAACTCTGACAGCTTTTTTTAATATTTCAAGGTCACGCTGGATTCACAGAAAAGGTCAACGTATTTGATTGAATAATCGCAAGAATGCTGAAAATTAATAGTCTAAACAGTCACCGTAGCCTACACGTTACAATAAAGCAAAACAGATAAGCAAATTGTCTAAGCTACAAATAAGCTTGTACGGTAAAACAACTGTTCGTACCTAAAAAATCATTCTGTCCAATAGTTAAGTTCTGTTGTGCCATAAAATTCAGATCGCAAAAGTTCAGTTAAGATAATAATCGAAGTCTCATTTAGGTCTATAGAATGAATTATCAACTCTGAGACAATAATATGCAAAATAATCTGAGCCCTGATTGGTTAAGCTCTTGAATATAGTATATACTTTGAATGAATTTTTCACAGTTCAACAAAAGATAACAAAACTTGGCAATGCTACGTGGTTTAGTAGCAATGTCTTGTTGGAAAAAATTGCAGTAGCTTCATTGCAACATTTAACCGGAAAATATTCAGAATAAAACTTATAACCGTTGATGATAACAACACCGAGATTGAACAACACGCATAAATAGAACACAATTAAATACGTGCAGTTGAAAACATCAGTTTCTAATAATTAAATATTACAATAATCCAATTTCTACTGCATCATCCTTTACATGTTCGTTCCACAGCTGTATACATAATTATTGTTCACTATCTGTTATTATTTCAATGACCTTAGAGTAGAAAGGTTATAAACTTTTAATGATGTCATTATTTTGTGATTAGTCTAGCTGCAACATAGGCCTAACAAATTACGTGCATTTTTGAAGCTCAGTAGTAGACCTACAGGGCAAAGCAAAATTAGCAATACTAAGGTCGTCAATGGTAAACATTGTGGGCATTTTATTAACGAATGGCTTATGAGAAATAGCATCATGCTGAAAGATAACAGAGAAAGATATCAGAGAATAAAAGGAACCAGTTTTTAAATAACATTTCGCAAAAATCCGTAAACTAAGACTTATTCAGCTCAAATCAAAGGCGATGTACAACGGATTTCAAATGAACCAGAAAATCTACACAAGATTTATAATTTCGTTAAAACAAAAAAGCCAACTGGAGTTGGTTTCTAAAAAAAATTTCTTGTAATATCGAAACAATTAGTTCAACTAACAGTTACACGTAAACCTTAAGTTTCACTACAAAAATTGGAACTGAAACGGACGGAACAACCTGAAACGTCTATAATCGTGTACCCTGTTCCGGCAAAAACAAAAGCCAATGGAATCATAAACAAACGACGGAGACAATAAGTTGTTAAAAGACAATGAACTATCATGGAATGCTTAGACTATCAGACGCTTGTAAGCTGCGCAGAACGACACTCTTAGGAATTTGGTCTACTTTTTAAAATTACAATTAGGCTACATTCTAGAAAGGATTCTGCAACAGCTTTCCAAAAACCGAATATTATAATTACACTCTTAAAACTGTTACAAAGACAAATTCATAGGCAGGTCTACAAATTTTTTCTCTGCCCAATATTTGGCCAATACCCTGCTCATTTTCCAGTTAATTTCGCAACCACAACTCCGCGTTTGAATTGATTCGACGCCATTTGAAGTATCCGAGCTACCACGGTCCGTGCCAACTCGAGATTTATAGATATAAACTGGACCCCCGTCGAGAGGTGAATTATTGGATTTGACGTATATGCTTAAAACCACGGTGCCGCCATGCAGTCCAACATAATGACTTAGCCTTGCCGACACGGTGCATGTAGTTCTATACATGTATGCATGCATGTAGCCTATGTGTGTGCGCATGTATGTGCTATATAGCATGTCTGTGTGCATGCTTCTTGCGACTTTGTATCAGGACATTTAGGTTTGGTACCTAAGAAAAAAAGTCCGATGATGGCAGTCAATTCCACTAGGAGTTTCATCGCATAAATCTTAGAATCCAGCTGTCTATGAATTATGGATCCCAATACGAATATAAATCAAAGACTTCAGCCTCTCAATGCTGCAACACATAAATATTCCGGAATGCTTTCAATTCAGCGTAAAATGCAATTTTCTATTTCGACAGCCTGGCCTCAAACCAGTTTTCACATGAATTTATCGGAGTGGCCCTTCCCTTTCGTAGCCCCTTTGGGTTTCAGCCCTATTTCTCAATGGATGATTGGGAGTGGCCCTTCCCTTTCGTAGCCCCTTTATGCCTCAGCCCTATTTTTTAATGGATGCCAGGTCATATATTAAGGTCCACGTGTAGAACGCTGCTTAGCTCGGTTCTTCTGAGGTGTTCAAATCAATTAAATATGTCATCGCCGGTGACACTGTTACCTGCATTCGATGTATGCGCCTATATGCTGTAACAAAGTAGACCTAATTTGGCTAATTTATATAAATTATATCGACTCCAGAATTTGGTGCTGACCAATGGCCATACATTGGCCATTAGTCAAACGAGAAAAGATGTTATTATTGCAAATTGGCAATTATCACAAATTACTATTACTATTACGAATTACAATATAGGCTATAGCATTACGAATTACTATTACTATTACGAATTACTATTAGACCTATTATTGCGACTTATTTCCAAAGTCAGATGCATGCCATGTGGAATTGCATAGTCTACATATAATTATGTAGAACTGGTCTAAGAAGAAACATCATGCATGCGGTCAGAGCAAGACTTGACGTGCCCGCGTCAACGTAAGAGTCTATCGTTCATTGTCTGCCCATTCTCACCTTTATATATATATATATATATATAAATATATATATAAATATCAGAGAACTTATCTACTCACGTGCATATATATATATATACACGGCTTAGTCTTCTTCGTCAAATGAACGAAATTCTGCAGATTCGTTTGTCATGAACTGAGACGCTGCTCTCAGAACTGCTCCAGTATTTGTTTACGACAATTTAGACAATTTAGACATATTGTGCTGCAGTTGTGAAAGCTCGACGTATCCATTCATAGCAAACAGCGCTATATAATAGTTGCAGTCATTTTCAACACACAATCAATCTGAGAGAGCTTAGTGTATACGCAGTTAGAAGCAGCGTATGTCGTTTGCCTCAACTTCAATACACTAGCGCATCATAAATTAAAGAGACGAACAAAGATGGCGATGCATGGAGCGTGAAGTGTCTGATGAAATCCCGAGAGACGAACTGGAAACGAGAAAAGGAACTTGACATCACCAAGCAGAACACTTTTCCCAATAGTCTCTCGTTCACTTCCTTCGTATCACATTATAACGATGTGTGTGTCTGTAAGAATCCGCCACCATCATCAATCTACAGCGTTGTCGATTCAATGGCGAAGTTGACAGACGAGTCGGTCTTTAGGATGATGTATGGACGTGCGGGCGACTTATCACGGGCGCTCGGTTTGACTAAGTCCTTCTTCTTCTTCGGTTGGACCTTAGGCTGCTGCAGGGGTGGCAGCACTGGTTGCGCTAGGGACAGACTCGTCGACGTCTTGGTGGGGCTGGGGCTGCTGCTGGCGGAGGCAGGCGTGGTCCCGCTGTAGACGTCTTCGCTTAGGATTCTCGATCGTTCCTTGTTCTTCGTCTTGTACCTTCCTGATCGAGAGATGGAGACGGTGCGACGCTTAGCACCGTGTAGATGTGAAGATGCAGCGTCGCTGCTGTCCTCAAATTCCTCCTCCACATCCTCCTCTGACCTTGTGGGCGACAGAGGAGGAGGGGCAGATGGGGTCGTTGGGTCGACTGATTGGCTGCGGTCGGGCGCCCCCATCGTCTTCTTCTCTTTGCGATCATGTCGATCTCCAAATCGAGTCAGGAAGTTCATCCTGATTGTTTTCTACAATTTATACAACACTTCAGATTTACTACACATCGTTTAATACAAGGATGATGATAAATTACCACATGATATAATTATGCAAGTATTTATTTCTGGAACAGCAGCTGGTTCTTCGCTGCTGTCATTTATGTTCCCAATAATTTATATTTTGTGGCATAGAGCCTTAGAGCCTTACTTCACCAATCACCATACATTACTATTATACATGCTTTTCCATACTCAAAGTTAAAAAAGAATTTATGCAGCTGAATAGAAACATTTTCTGTGCAGCTAGAAATAGTAAAAAAGATCATTGTCATCCGATTTGAAGTAATTTACCATAGAAGACAGGAAAGAAAAGAAGAGGTTGCGCAGTTCTAAAAATTTCTTTTAAAACCCTTCTAGGCAATAACAGATGGCCACGCAGTGTGGTCGAATAAATTCTTTATTTGCTATTGTCCAGCAGGAGCTTTTGTTGTTCATGAGATGCCAGGTTCCCACCCTAACCCTCCCCACGAACACCTCATGATTATATTCATCAGTCCATCTAATACTGAGCAGCGTCTATTGAGTGCTGGGCTGATGGATGATGACCGTGCTGCTGCTGATGGTGTGGTGACTGTGGTCATCGGGCGAGAAAAGAACGCCGTCGCTAAGCACCATCTGGTGCCAATTATGAAAATGTAATTTCGATCGTTCATCTGTCAAGTGAACTCAAACAACGTCCGTATATATATAATATATATATATAATATATATAATATATACATAATATATATATATATATATATATATATAACAGAGGAATGAAGAATGAAGAATGATCGCCATCGTCCAAAGAAGGCACGTCGTTAAGTAGAAAGAAAACGCCATCGTTATTACGACGGAGGAATTGGCCCCCTGGCGACATCTCAGCTTATTACGACGATTAATTATATGATATAATGACACAGGTACTTGAAAGACCTCAGTCTAATACATCTTCCTCCTCCTCCGTCAATCTATAGATGCTGCCATATGTCGGATTGGTTGTGTTCTATGCAGGGCTTAATTAAAGTCTATAGTAAAAGAAGTGCCTGGACGGCCCTATATCTTTCCAGACTGTGCTGGCCATATATGAAAATGGTAGGAAGGCGTTCAGATTTAAAAATAAGCGCCTGGACGCCGTCCATGACCGTCCAGTCATACATTAATTGAGCCGTGGTTCTATGAGCGTTTCTTTCGGTGTAAAATAAAAAGCGACGTCTTCACCAGTCATGCAGACAAAGAACCAAAGCAACCGATTCTCTGTCTGATTGAAGAGTTCTAGAATGTTCCACTTTCTATGCCCAGCACCGACGCTCAACAGTTTGTCATTAATTAATTAATTAATTGACCATTGTTTTGTTCTTCGTCTGGCTGTTGGAGAGACTTGCAATTTGTAACTGTATGTAACCGCAATCTGATATTTCCAGAGCGATACTTCAATGGTAAAATCATCAGTGGCAATACGTTGACGACAGGAAGGTATATGAAGAAGTAGGCTAGGAAGATGCAAGAAATTTTATCTTCTATTCCAGAATCTATGAACCTACGCACCATTTAGCATTTTGCAGAGCAATGAACATCCAAAGAGACGTTTTGCATAGCAGAACACCTATATATAGCAACATCTATGGACAAACGCAGCAATTCCAGTTAAGCCACTGCAGTGATCCCTTGCAACAATATTTACCTAAAAGTATTGTCTGATCATGACTGGACGAGGTTGAAGATCAGTCAAGTATCATGGATTCACTAAGAGAAATAAGTCTGCTGATAGCAGGTCTACGTGCGCGACACGAATGGAAATTTTCGACCTCTGTTCTACATGTATACCGTACCCAGTGTGAGAATTGTTGAAAAATAGCTGGACTGTGATCCGCTAGGACTTGGGTGTGAAAAACAGACTTTACTATGGGGCTCTAAGAAAGACTGGGGTTGAAACCCGCAAACCCTGGCAATTCTCACCCCGTGTATACCTTACTCAACGTGGCTTACCTTTTAAATTTTTTATACAGTATGCGTATACAACTATACATGTACGTATAATAGTAGAAGCAGATCTAGGCCTCTCATCAATCAGTCAAGCGAACGCACGTGCCATAGCCTACATATACTATGGATGGCATGCGTCCGACCGCTCACTTGCAGCCTATGATTGTATCACGCTGCCTAAAGTGTTGTGCATGCGTGCAAGCAATCGCCTCTCTTACAAGAGTCAGCAGACAATTCCTTCTTTAGTCATGAAGCCACCTCTGCGCACTTGCCTCAGCCAGATAAAAGGTCTAAGACGAACAGGTCGATAGCTGGGCTAAAGCAAAAACTGGCTCTACAAGTTACTGTTGAAAATGCCTTAGAAGCAAGCAAGCAAGCGGTTGCTCATATAATGTTAGTGATCATTCAAAACATAATAATCTGTTTGAGTCTCATAATATAAGATCGGAATTTTTTTTTATATTTTTGATCTTATGACGACGTTCTGTTTTCAAGTGTTTTGACGTTTTAGCCACACTGTCTCTCTCTCCCTCCGACCAACAAATCAACAGCGTCTTGAGTTTCACTATAATAACGCATAGCACTTGACGAGACCCCGCTGAGCACTGCTGACTCATTTTGCTCAGAGGATTTTTAAAACTTTTCTAGCTGTACTCTATCACCTGCCATCGCGCTCTGCTCCAAATGGCCCAACCCAATATTACGTGTTAGTATTACTTTGCCACCACAATAATAATTTAATATTGCGTCTCCTATAATTTCCATAAGAGAATTATTGTCTAGAAACAGCGAAAGTCGTCAGGCCTCTCGTTTCGTATCTAAACGTCAATTGACTTTCCTGTAGTCATGTAACAACGATAATAATCTGCAATCGCTTATCTTCCAGATATACATTTTTATAGATGTACATCTTGCAAAAGCTGTTCCACCTGGCCCAGGACAGAGACTATTGGAAGAAGAAGACGAAGTTGACATTGGACACCTACGAGCATACGGCTCATGGCGAATGATGATGATGACATCTTGCAATCGATTCAGCGTTAGCATTATGTCATATTATTAGCATTCCTAAACGCTCTTCAAGAAGAAGAGCCCAAAGTGCGTTTTCCATAAGCCTACATAGTATGCTCTGGCGTAGACTGATTCATATACTTTCCATTGATGCATGCAATCAACTTTTAGTGATCGTGATCTCCAAACATCTAAAGTGCCACTCGAAACCAGCGATACAGGGCAGCAGCTTATTCACGTGCACGAGAGCGGCGTCGAGTCAGAAGGCTTGTCAAAGAGTATAATCCGAAGAAGGTCAGATTCAGGTCTACCGGTGGTTAAATGGTCTCTGGTGCCTACCAGAAAGAATTTAGGGGAAAATATGATTAAATCCAAAGGGTCAAACAAGCTTATTAGAAGCCTAAGCCCTACACAAAATTCAGACTCAATGATTTCCTTGTATTTTAAAAGCCAGTCGTCGTCGTTTGGCGTCCATTGGAGCTTTTGTAAAGCGTGAGAGACAGACAGTGACAGACAGAGACAGACAGACAGCGACAGACAGACAGAGACAGAGACAGAGACAGACAGACAGAGGCAGTCGCGTTCAAAAGGCATTTCCAGAATCTAGTCCTCCAGTGTGTGTGGGTCATGGTGATATTCATCGCCCACATCATGTCCACTTGTCATCGTCCACTACAGTTCTGGTCAGTTCTTTGTTGGCGTCCACTCCGATGAACAATGAAAATCAAACATAATCTAACAGCCCTGCATCATAATATATGTAGATCTATCAATTGAAAGTGCAGAGTTTTTTCGTGGAAATTTAAACGCAGATGAACCGGTGAAAGACGTCGTCAACTGTTCATACAAACTCTGGTCTCCTACACTCTGAATGAAGACGAGACAGATTGTGGAGGAGTCCGGTGCACTCAAAGTGTCTCCTTACAATGTCTGACTAATGACTGAACATGAAAAGAGGAGTGTGGTCAGCAGCTCCTCCTGCTCCTCCTTCAGTTTGACCTGAACTTTGTCAGTGAATAGTCGAGACGCTGACCTCTGACCTTGTAGGCAAATAATCTCACAGTGCCAGACAAAAGTGTCTGGCTGCTTCCACCCACCCCACCCCCTAACCCCACACACACAAGAGTGGTAGTTTCTGAGTATGTGACATTGTGACAATACAATCATAGAAGGTGTGAAACTAATCGGCATAAACGACTAGACAAAATTCGACGACGACTGTGGAGGAGGAACAGAATATAGGTCTAAGATACTCGATCGTTTAACGACGGACATGAGAAATGTTTTTTTCCTTTTCTACCTGATATCTTAACCAACTTAACAATCCAGTCTATTCCAGACATCAGTGAAAGTGCATGGATACATTGGATACTCCTCAGTGATGCAGATGCGTCTGTCCTATGTCTGCCAAAAATGGA
>OX243813.1:42167317-42224817 GCA_945859605.1 Lumbricus rubellus | reverse complement strand
TATAAGAAGAATAGTCGTAACGTTAGCTGTCGATTGGGGCGTCAAGGCTAGCAGCAGCAGCAATAACAGTAACAACAACACTCTCAAAGAACTAGAAATGACATCATCATAGCACCGAGACGGAACAGTAATTTTATTGTCTACACATCTTCAATGAGGTAAATTAAGTTGACCTGCTTAAATATATATTATTTTTAATTCATTAAATTTTTTGCGTTCTAGTTTATGCAATGGTTTCAGTATAACCAAACATTCTTGTCTCAGACACGTTCTTATCGGCCTTCCAATGGAAAAATATAGCTCCTTCAACAACTAGCGCTATATTAATGCCTAGAACTTTGTATAAGTATACACCAGTGGTTCTTAACCAGTGTTCGACCGAACTCCTGGGGTTCGGTGAGCCAGTGCCAAGGGTTCGGCAGAGGTCCTCTGAAATATAGATTCTATACATATTCAGTGAAAAATCATTTGCTATTTTATATTTATTTTTCGACTTTTATTTAATAAATTTTGTTTGAAATAGATTGCTTACCAGGCCATACCTTATGAAATTTAAAGCTCTTTATCCTGTTAACAGTTGTCTTACTGCACCTCCTGATAATTAACACCGGCAGCCATCTTTCTGTGACGTAAGGTATTACCCATAAGATATGTGGGCCCTAATTATTCGTTTTTTTTCTGCAGAAATAGCATCGCACGACATACGCTTAAAGCAACTATTACCCTTTACTTATCTATTTATACCACAGAGTATGTCGAGCAAAAAAAAATCATTGATCAAACTTGAGGGGTTCGGTGAGTGGTCATGGATTTCTCTTGGGGTTCGGCTCCCTTGAAAAGGTTAAGAACCACTGGTCTACACTCTACAGCAATGCAGCGTACTCGCTGTCAAATAAGCTGTCAAATGTTAATGTAATGTAACGGAAGGTCTTCAGAATCTGATCGATTCATTTGTACCAACGACTTCAACCGACTCATCCCAACGATTTTGTAATTGCAATCCAAAATTTATATGGCGCCACCGATATAGATCTATATATATAAATTGAGTGGCGCTAGCTACTCAGTCCAGTACATTTACTGACAAACAGAATTGTTACGGAACTGAGAAGAAAGGTGCTGAGAAACTGCAACCACAGGTCCTGAGAGAGATGAAAGCAACTGGCCTGGGACGTGAGCAGAGCAGCAGAAGACATTTCCAGAAATCCAGAGGCAACCGGTCGAAGGGAAACCCGACGAAGAACGGAGATCAGAGTGCAAAGAGTCGTCAAATAGGGCGGAGTAGCTCCTTTAAAACAAATTCATCCTGGTGCCATCCATCATTTTATACAGTGGGTGGGGTTTCTGGGGAACATACATGTACGACCCTCGGACCGTGTCCAGACCTTGGGGACCTTTGAACCGGCCCTTATAATAGTATTGAAGCTGACACTTATAGGGACTTTTCATCTGCGTCGTTATTTTTTTATATAGAACAAAGATAATATATTATTATGTCGTCACAATTAATATGAAATCAATGTAACAAAGGTATCGTCCGAAAAGCAACATTCATTCATCCTGGACATTTATGTAGCACCTCTTTAAGAACCCTGCTCAGAGGCGCTCCCAGCCCAGCCACGGCTAAGGAGTCATACAAAAAGTATTAAACACTGACGAGTCAACCCGAGGTTACAGCCATATATCCAATGGGAGACTCTTTTAGACAGAAGGCCCTACAACTGAGAAAGCACAACGCTGACAGGTTGAGGGCCCAAAACACCCTGTTTAGAGGCGAGCGAAGGATTCTGCAAGCTAGGGCAACAGATACTGGACAGCACATATAGTCAAGGAGACAGCGCCAAACAAGCGCAGCAATTCTGTATTCGATGCGCTGTGAGACAGGGAGCCAGCGTATACGGTGCCATGCATGTAAGATGAAACCAGAGACAAACTTAGAGATTCGCCCAATTAGCCGGGCTGCAGAGCGAAGAATACGACCTAGTCGGGTTATCAATAAAAGATGGAATGTCGTCACAATAGACATCGTCTTAGCAACACGTAACTAAACATAGTTGATGACGAAACAATAGACCTATTATTGCTGTGAGCTTAGACCAAAGGAATGACGTTATAGTACAAAGTCAAGTATAGCACAGAGCCATTACCGTAGCAGCAACTTTGCCAAATGCCCATAAACAAAGTTAGTGACGCAACAAAGTCGTTTAACATGGAATAGTCGTCATAGTAACAGTTAGTAACCTAGCACTATTATGTCCAACTTTTTACATAGACACAATTAGTGACGTAATAATAGCACCATTGAATTTTATACATCACTACTTTGTATATGAACAAAATTGGACACGATGATGGTAGAACAGGTAGAATGTCGTCACAATGTAAAGTCCGTAGCACAAAGCTAATATCCTAATGGCACCATCAATAATTGTTGTGAGATCTGATCCTAAGTCAAGTCAATAGTCATGCTCTCATGTATAAGCTTACACGACGACCAGACACTGTGTAGTCGATTCCTTCCTTCTTCAGTCGGTAGTATACTATAATATTATAGAAGTTGATCCTTAGAAGTTAGAAAAACGAATCTTGGCCACTATTTAGTTCCTTTATTTTCCGTTTATCGTCCAGGTTCCATTTGATATTTGGTAGCGGGAGCGCTAACTTGGGTCGGGAGCGCTACTGAATCTGCGAGCGGCGCTTTATAAGTGTTCAATTACAATTACAATTACAAGAAACTCCAATTCTTGTCATTTATAGTTACCAAATAATTGTTTCCAGGTTTTTCAGTGGATGGCTGGTTCAAAGATTTGGGATTCATTCGCCAATTTTGTCTGTTTCTTCATTTTCATGATCTAATTTTCATTTTGGTCTAAACTCAACAGTCTTTTTTACCAATCTCGATGGCCCGTCTTCTGGCCACCCTTACCCTCCGGATATTGTTTATGAAATCACAATTAATTAATTAATTAACTGCTTGTTCTAGGGCTACGGATTTTAACAATTAATAAATTAATTAAACATAAAACTGTAGGCCTAATCTATTAATCTTTCGGCTTGTTCCATTGATTTGTGATTAATGTTTTTACTTAGGTCCATTTCGCAATGCCAAGCATCCATTTCTGGCTAAACAACATGATGAACAATGAAAATGTGAAATGTTTGAGTGGAAAATGAAGGAATACTTTTGCATTAATTTTGAAACAAATGCTGATGGAAAATCCAAGATGGCGACAAGACCAATAATTAATTATAATAATTAATTATTGCTCTCGTTGCAAAGAACTGTTCGACTGACTTCATGGTGCAAAAACACTAGCATAGTAAACTGAGTCATTACATATCTGAACAGTTTCTCACGTTTTACATAATTATATCCGGTACCGTAGACAAATTTAACAATTTTGATCGACTAATCGTGATTAGCTATTGAGATTGATCGATCAAAATTATTTTAATCATTACGTGCCCTACTTTATCATGAAGTAGGCCTAACTATTAATCACGATGCTATAGACGTATAAGATTAGATTAACTTTACGTTGAAGTAAAATACCTTGACGAAATCCGATTTGTAGGAATATCCTCAATCAATCGAGTCAATGAATGAAGAGTCCAGCTCCAGTATAATATTGTCCTAGTGTTTTGGCAAAACACGGGAAGAAGAAGAGAAGGACGAAGAGGACGACAAAAGATGGAAGTCCAAATGTAGCACAGTCGAAAGACGCCTTTCTCAGTTTATCGACGTTGTTCAAGCAAGACTCTCATTTTATCGCCCAAAAACAAAAAGTGTATCGCCGGAAGGATTTCTGTCGATGCGAAAGAGAGAGAGACAGACAGAGACAGAGGGAAAGAGAGATAGAGACGCAAGCACACACAGTGTAGAAAGAGAGACACTCAACTATATGGAAGAAAACTCGTTGAATGAGATTAAGTCACGACTGCTCTCGACTCTCAAGTGGTGACTGCAGCCAGAAGGTGTTCCACGCACACACAAACACACAAACACACACGCAGATCAACTCAACATTTACACGAGATGTACGAGTCTAATCCGAAGGTAAACACCAAGTCTCGTTTAAAGCAACTGTCGACGACCCCCGATGATTACTAATAACACCCGCGTGCTGTACAAGACCGTCGTCACTGATCGAGGGAGTCACTATTAATCGTATGCCCCCTCTTCTTAGTCGTATGACCCCCCCTTCTTAGTCGTATGATCCCCCGTCTTAGTCATAAGTCGCGCTTTGTTGAGCGTTGGCGAGTGGGACACGTAAGAGTTGTTCGGCGGTGCCTTGAGTTGCCATTGTGCCTCTGGCAAAGGATAACAATGAAGGGTACGATGAAAAACCCTGGCTGGCAAAGAGGGTGAAGAGTGGGGGTGCAGATGGGGATGCAGATGGGGGACGGTGGAGGGGAAGGGTAGAGCGACTTCGGCGTCAATGACGCCACAGAACTGCGTGCATAATGTTTACAGCGTAACCTTACGCAGTCTTATTATTAGAAAAATGATATGTCTTCACGCCCACCGAATGACATGGGCTACAGGGCTCTCTCTATCACTCCCTCTTCTCTCGCTGTTTCTCTCTCTGTATACCTCTCTCTGTCTCTCACACACACACTCTCTCCCGTTTCTACTTTCTCTGTCTCTCTATGTTTCTCTGTGTCTCTCTGTGTCTGACATTCTGTCTGTCTGTCTCAATCTGCATCAATCTGTCTGTCTGTCTCTACCTCTCTGTCTCTCTGTCTCTCTGTGTCTGTGTTTGTTTGTGTCAGTCCGTCCGTCCGTCCGTCCGTCTGTCTGTCTGTTTGTATCTCTCTCTCTCTCTCTCTCTCTCTCTCTCTCTCTCTCTCTCTCTCTCTCTCTCTCTCAGAAAATGACTCAAACGTTGCCGTCTGATACGACTGTAGAAGGGACTACTACACGCCTAACTACACGCCTCTGTGATAAGCCCTCGGGGTCGTTTATATTGCATTTTAGCTCCCATTAAATTTTGCTAATGAGTCGGCCAAGAGATTCGTCGACTCAATTCAACTGATGTTTTGTTTTGCCTGAAACGCAGGTTCGTTTCGCCTTTGAGAGTTTAAAAAGGCGCTATACCAATAGGCTATGTCTACTCAAGTGTACAGGTTGAAGTCAACATGACATTGTATTCTCAACGTTGAAGGCATTTTGTGGATGAATAAAAACAGCCATGATCGTGCAAGAGTAAGTCCCTTTGATCGTCGCAAAAAGTAAGCCACATCGTCACACACCAGTGAGCCACACCATCGTAAAAAGAAAGCATAATCAATGTTCACATAAAAGTTAAAACATCTCTGATCTTCACACAAGAGTAAGATAATCGATTGCCATAAAATGGTAACCTCCATTGATCGCCATTTACACACAGGAGTAGAAACCCGCATTGTACAGCACTCAGGCTCAGCGCTCGTGAATAAGCTGGTGCCCTGCGCTTGGCTTTCAAGTACTAGCGATTTAGAAATTTGGAGATTACGATTACGAGGCTCAATTATATTATTATGTCTAACTGCTAAGGATTATCCCGCGCGCTGTCAAATGCTTGTGATGCGCCCTTTTAGCGGTAATAGCCGTGTTACGGCGCCATATAAATAGAGCAGTTATTAATACTGTTATTATTATTTTAACTGCATGGTTGTTTGTTTGTATGTGCACCTGTTATAGCTCCCCCTCAAGCTCCCTACTCAGAGGCGCTCCCGAATGCAGAGCGGACACTGCATGAGAGTTTCACGCCGAGTCGCCGAGCAATTGTGAGTGAAGGACTTGCCCAAGGTCCTTAGGCGGCGAGGTGGATTCGAACCTCGAATCTTCCGGCTCCAAGGCAAAGACGCCACCACTACACCACCGCGCCCCACATGCAGAAGACCTTTTGCGTCTGAGACGATGACTAAGTTAGCATCAAAGTCTAATTCTAGAGCTCGCCCTTACTTCTGTTCAATACGGTCTTCGAGGGCCACGTTGACGCAGTGGCAGCTGTCACATAATGCGAGTGTTGCTATACAATATGCATGCCACCTTTCAGTCAGTCAGTCAGTCAGTCAGTCAGTCAGTCAGTCAGTCAGTCAGTCAGTCAGTCAGTCAGTCAGTCAGTCAGTCAGTCAGTCAGTCAGTCAGTCAGTCAGTCAGTCAGTCAGTCAGTCAGTCAGTCAGTCAGTCAGTCAGTCAGTCAGTCAGTCAGTCAGTCAGTCAGTCAGTCAGTCAGTCAGTCAGTCAGTCAGTCAGTCAGTCAGTCAGTCAGTCAGTCAGTCAGTCAGTCAGTCAGTCAGTCAGTCAGTCAGTCAGTCAGTCAGTCAGTCAGTCAATAAGTCAATCAGTCAGTCAGTCAATCAATCAGTCAGAATATAATCTGCGCCAGGCCGGTGAGATCACGCGGTTTCTGCTGAATCCTCTTACATAGGAGACGATAAACGAATAATAGAAATGGCCATAGGCGTACGAGGCGGGGGTGCAGGGGGGCAATTGCCCCCCAAATTCGGGCAAGTTTGGTGGTTTTTTCGGGCAAAAAGTCGCGGACGACTAAAAAAAAAAAAAAAAGGTCGTCAAGTTTTGGGCAAGTCTAGTTTTTCGGGCAAAAAAGTCGCGGACGACTAAAAAAAAAAAAAAAGGTCGTCAAGTTTTGGGCAAATCGGGTTTTTCGGGCAAAAATAGTCGCGGGCGACCAACTTTTTGGCCGGATAAATTTTTCGGGCAGAAGTTCAATCTTTGCCCCCCACTTCTGAAACCTCCCGTACGCCTATGGAAATGGCGGATATGACAAATGACATGCTTTGATCATTTGATGACGTCACTTGTTTACGTTGCTCCGCAGTCAACACCTCACAAGCTTTTCCAAAAAGTATACAGTCTTGTTTCCTGCTCTTTATCCGCTGCTTCAACGTCACTGGGCAGCTCAACATAGGAAGCTCTGTCTAGCTATAATATTATTATATGATGGTTAATTGTTTGAGCCGCATCTCTGGCCAACGAAAGCTTGTCGTATCGCCTGTGAAAAGTGACCCACACAGTCACACACACTGGCCACACAGTCTGTCTACATTGTACAGCTGCAGTCTGACAGACAGCGTAGTAATACGCACGTATTATAATAATCGTAGTTGGTTGTCTGATTTTGAAATGACAGCCGATGCCTCGCTAGACTTTCTTTTCTAATTCATATCGACTTGGTTTGACGTCATCAAAACATTTCCAGACATTGTCTGATTCATTTCAAACCTCAGTTTCCACTCATTCTCTCCTCCTTTCACTCTATCTCTGTATCTGCCTATCTGTCTCGGTTATTTTCTAGAATGGCTCGTCTCTCTGTCTGTCTCTCTGTATGCCTGTCTATCTGTCTGTGTCTGTCTGTCTGTGTCTGTCTGTGTCTGTCTGTGTCTGTCTGTCTGTGTCTGTCTGTCTGTCTGTGTCTGTCTGTCTGTCTTTGTCTGTCTGTCTGTCTGTCTGTCTGTCCGTCTGTCTGTCTCTCTCTCGTCACATACACAGACAATCGCTATATTTATTTGCCAATCCATACATCCATCCATCCACCAATTGATCCATTCACGCACATCTATATCGATCTATTGATCAATGCGGATATAGATCGTTATAACCTGGCCAAATTGTTCTGCAAAACAATGTGGTTTGATTGTCTCTAACAAAAGGCTAACATACAGATTAACGAACCTATACTGATGACAGGCGTTCGTTGTTGTCAGAGAAAAGAGAGGCACGTGTGTGTGTGTGTGTGTGTGTTTGCGTGTGCACGCGTATGTTTGTAGATGTGCGTGTGTGTGTGATGTGACACGTTAATAGATTGAATGTGTATAGCCTAGTGTTGCGGTTCTGTGATGTCTTATAAAATTATTGAATTGCCGAGAAAAATTAGTACTTTCTTTTGACAAAAATGTCCAACTCCAAGTTCTTGTTCTGAAATGTCACATAGTTGTGTTATTACCATTTCCTATTTCTTGTCAGCATTTACAGGGATAAGCAAATTATTCAGAAAATGTAAATGAGTTAGATCATATTTTATGTAGTAGGCCTATATAGATCTACTATATACAAGAAATTACTTTGGAACATGAAATATAATTTCAAATTACAAAATGCATCGTAAAATGCAATTGAGTTACAAAATCCTATTTACAAATGATAAATTACGTCAGTTCAATTTCTGCCGATTCCCGGCCTTTTATGTAGGCCTAACTCAAGAAGGCACGAGACATGGATATATCCATCCGGTTGATTTAAACAGATGCGAAATCGGAAATTTCGGTAAATTCTTCATCAGCTGCATGCGATGCAATGTGACGAATTATTGCAAAACTGTTCGAGTGCGACGGTCCAATGAATAGTGGAAATTCTTATAGCGCCACCAAAAAGCAAAATTATAAGCTGATCTGACAGCACGAACGACGATCAAATCGAATTTCTCCATCTAATTATTTTTAATACGATGCGATATTTATTTAATCAGCGAAATAAATAATTCGTCAAAATTGATATTGACAGTTTTCTCTTATATGATAGAAGCGATATCTCTGAGCCGAAAGGATCCCTCTGCTGGACGACAAATCCAAAAGAAAATAAAAAAATGTGGGGGTCATCTTATCGCCTGCCAATATGTCCACACTGAGCCCATATAGGGACTCTATTTAAATATGGGACCCTTTTATGGAGCCAATGGGTTCGATCTTATGCCCATGGGTATATTGATAGAAAGGCACCACACGTAACCTTGTAGTAAATTATCAATTTCAAACTACGTTCATAGATTCGAATCCTTATGGCACATACTTGAAAGAGAAGCACATTTAGCAGTGCCGAATGATGGTCAATCCATATCGTCGATTCGTATAAGATAGCTATAGGGGACATCTCAAGAACAGTGGTCCGACACTTTGCGTATAGTAGAGATTGAGAGATAGGCATGCAGATGCACACGCACACGCATGCACGCGCACACACACGCGCGCAGACAGGCTATATAGAAAATTTATTTGACTATAGAGTTGCCTACATTGTACAGTTGCAGGAACAATACAATGTAACGCGTAACTATATATACATGTATATAATCACTGTGGACTGTGGTATACAAAACGCCAGAACTACTAATGAATACGAAACAATATTTAAAATCTAGGCCTAAAACACTTGAAACGCGACCGCTTTGATCATTCAAACAGACCCCGGACTCGAGCATCCGTCTTATAGACGTAGGCCTAAGCCCTTTATATTTGCATGGACAGAAAGCGAAGTTATAGCTGCAGAATAGGACAGTAGCTAATCGCATCGTACCACAATGGCCCATAAAATTATGGTGAAGAGCAACGATAGGAAAACTATCGTCGGTCAAACTGTCAGCAGTAGACCAGCAAATGGAAAGTAGAAATACAGCTGTTGTTGCAGCATAAATAACTCGTCATGAAAATAATATAAACAATGTTATTTACAATGGCATGTCGTGCAACATGCTCGCTCACTTTTACTCTACAGCCTACAGCCTATTTATTTCCAGCCATAAAATTGCAATGTTGTAGTGCAGCACAATAATTATCTCGTAATAAGCAATAAGTCACAATGACTCGTATGAATCTGGACCGAGACCATTGATATCAGATCAACTTCTTCTCTCACCGCCCAATAAAGCCCCCCAAACTCACTCATATAGATTCACTGAGATGCTATCAACGGCAGAAAAACGATCTGAAACTATAAGCAGTAGGCCTAAGCTTACATGGCGAACTTTCGAGCATCGGCGCATAGTCTGGATAATATAGCGCTTCATAACTGCCATGTCGAAGCCCTGTGCACGATCGACGTCATCATTCTGTCATCTACTGCTACATAAATTGTGCGAAGCTGTCTTACTTACTTCTTGCGGCAAAGTAGGTTTATCCAGTAATTTATCAATGCATCCGCGACATTTGGAGAGCCTTATAAGCCTACAGGAGGTTGATCGTTATTGCGTTTGCTTGCGTGTATAGCTCGTCTGCTCGTGCATTATCTGTTGTTGTATTCAATGTTCAAACTAAGAATATCCCGACTGCTATTCAGTAGACTGCAGTTACTTTGTAAGCGAAGTTTCCATTGCTGAGAACGACAGACCGTCCAAAAAACGCCGAGGAACAATGCCTGAGGCTGAATGGCGAAATAGCAACGAGACTCACAAGTCTTCGTTGACGACTTTTCCATTACTTTTATCGGAGCACGTCTGCTATACTTAACGACGAACGTTTTGTTCTAACTTAAATCTAATCAGTTACAATTTCAAGAAGCCGCAGAAAATGCCTCCGATTAACTTAACCTCAGGAAACGCTATAGAAATAATATCCAAATTTAAATTAAATTATCAGATAGGCAAGCAAACATATAAAGAAACATTGGATGGATAAATGGACATAATCCTCAGATATTATCCCCCGGACATTATCCCCCGGACATTATCCCCAGACGTATCACCAGCCCGTACAGATTTAACAAAACCCTCATGGTAAGACATAATCCCTCGGTCTGTGATAATTATCATCACATAAAATGATATAAAAACACCCATAAGAATAGGCCTATGTCTACGCTAAGGTGTTGCCTACATTATACTTTAGACGAATATTGCTAGGATAATTATTGTTGGTACGTTAAACATTAACAACTATTCACCCAAATACATCTATAAGAATAGCCTGTTGCCGTAGTCGTCCACGGTAGGCTATATAGCTGTCGTTCATTGTAAAGAAAATTTTGATGTGAACGTCATTAACAAAATGTAGCCTATGCACATAATATGCGCGCCTAATTCCATGGGCAAATCCCAAAATATGGCCATGTCTCAAACTACATGCTTGAGGTACTTCACTGGCTTCTAATTCGCCAGCGTATTGAGTTCAGGGTAGCATTTCGGTTTCTTCCACCGATTTTCTTTTGTGCCACTCGACGATTGATTCACGTCTGACATGTCGTAGGGTGTGACGATGTAAAACGATGCAGTGTCCCTCTTATCCTGCTGTCCTAATGTTTACCTGGATAGCGGATATTTTAGATAATGTACACAATCTACACATGTCAAAATTCTTTATTTTTCTTTCTGTCTGTCTGTCAGAAGTGTTTTCCTTCTTCAGTTTAGTTGATTTGTTGTTTGCGAATATAAATAATTCTTATGTACACAATACACATCCAGAAGTTGGGACATACTCGATGATACACACGCATAATAATTATAGTCTTTACGCCTATATATACTTGATACAAATATACATACATACATACATACATACATACACACATACATACAAACATACATGCATACGTACGTACTTGCGTGCATGCATGCATGCATGCATGCATGCATACATACATACATACATACATACATACATACATACATACATGCATGCATGCATGCATACATACATACATACATACATACATACATACATACATACATACATACATACATACATACATACATACATACATACATACATACATACATACATACATACATACATACATACATACATACATACATACATACATACATACATACATACATACATACATACATACATACATACATACATACATACATACATACATACATACATACATACATACATACATACATACATACATACATACATACATACATACATACATACATACATACCTACATACGTCATGAAGAATATTTATCTAATATTTTAATTCATATAAATTTCAGTTCTATTTATTGGTTATCATTAGACAACTGAAAGAAGAAGCGGGTGGGTGTGGTCGTGGTTCTATCGATCGACCGACCGATTGTCTAACACAGACAGAGACAAACATTTATCTGGACAAACATCAAACACACGTGACATAATATTAATATTTGCCAACGAAAATTTCGTCAGGTTTATTCAATGCTGAATAATCAGACACCTTTGAAAATCAATATTTTATAGTTTGTCTGATATCACGTTTAACAAAATAATGATTTCATCCGACAAATAAAGACAAAACAGACAAAACAGACAGATACAACAGACAGACATACGCACACAGCCAGGCATATATGAGCAAACAGACAGTGAGATAGATAGCCTACTCACTAGTGGACAAACGAACTCGCAGCCAGACACATACATACAGACACAGACAGGCAGACAGACAGACAGACATACAGACAGATAGACAGACAGACAGACAGACAGACATACATACAGACAGACAGACAGACATACAGGCAGACAGTGAGGCACAGAGATAGATCGACAGACAGACGCATAGAGTCATAAATATAAATAGACATGATGACTGCAGATATAAACACATGTACAGTTTTTGTACGCATGTGTTACAGTCATGCATATTTAAATTAAATGAAGGCGTACGTTAAAAGCAACCTAAATGTTAGCTGAGCTTTGCCCTCTCGAGACCTAAAGAGATCACGTGATGAGGAAAAGATGAAACTATGACGACTGACTCTGAACTAAAGACCAACGAGCAACGAGCAATAATTGAGCATGGCTTGAGTCTGCAGTCGATCAACCAGTTTCAGCTGCATTTGTAAAACATTAGGTCTTCTAGGTGAGGATATAAGTCCAAGAGATGAGGGTTTAAGTCTTGTAGATGAGGATTTAGATCTCATAAAGAAGGATTTAGGTCTTATGGTTGAGGATTTTGGTCTTATAGATGAAATTTAGGTCTCATAGATAAGGACTTATAGGTCTCATGCAGAGATGAGGATTTAGATTTAATAGTTGAAGGTTTCGGTCTTATAGATGATAGGACCTAGGTCTTATAGGTGAGAGTTTAGGTCTCTAACCAGGAAGCCCAAACAAGTTGACAGATCAAATGGTTCTGATATAAGTTTATGTCACATTTCAATTTTCAACTGAGTCAGCAAAATATAGTCATACTACAGAGAAAAATAATACAATGAATCAAGTTCTACCAAAGTTAGGAAATGTTCGTCTGATGACATTGCGGAACTCAAAGGTTTAAGAATATAAGAGAATAAGGCAAATAGTATAGGCCCATACGCCTATCGAACACTCTATCTAATGTTTGGGTTATATTTAGGCTTTGTCTGGGTTGCCTTTTGCCAACATGCCTATAACTTGGCCAGCCTACATGTATATCATTGCCTAATAGTGTAATTATTATGGCCCAAGATAATGGTCAAACTATATTTTGCTGATTAGCTCAGCTGAGGCTGCTGAGCTTCTCACTGGGTTGCCAACTTGACTCCACCACTGCTCGTACTTTGGCAGTGCCAGTCTCAAACCTGGAGAACGGAGGAGGGCGACATAAATCATCTTTGTAATGGCAATGTCGTTAAACAGCAACAAGCATTAACAACGTGGTAAACGCAGCGCGTTAATTAAACTGCCTGCAGGCTTCACTTGACGCTGCAGTTTCTTTGCGTCTCTTAGATGTTTTGAAAGGATTTTCAAAATACCATTTTTAGATTACACAGGACAATGACTGAGACATAGGCTACAAACATTTAACACAAGTCATAATTATTTGGTCGAATCATTTCCTTACGGATGTGAATTATCACAATTATAATTATCATGTCAACGTAGTTTCGAAGTAACTCTGCGCGTAATGATGATTTGAAAAGATAGTCAAGCTTACCTGCTCAGAGAAACGATCGTTCCGTGTTAGGAACCAACGGAACAGCTGTTACTGCGGAACCAAAGAACAGCTGTTACTGCGGAACCAACGGAACAGCTGTTACTGCGGAACCAACGGAACAGCTGCTGCTGCTGTTGCTGCTCAGACTATCGGAGTGTAACAGAGAAGTAGGTTTGTTTGCATCCACCGATCATCCGGTCGTGTGCATTACTAACATGAGGAGGTCATCAACCATCTGCGACTGATTCGCTTTAGCTTCGGTGTCGTAATAATATTTATAGAGACCTAAGTGCTTAGACGTAATAGCGTGGACGAAGCCGAAGCAGAAGAAGAAGAAGCAACGAATGTAGTCAGCTGTATACAGACGATGACGATGACTGTGTGGTGTGTGTCAGTTGTGTAAGTCTTAGAGAAAGTGCAGCGTATACAGAACGAGACGCCGTCTAATAAAGGTCTTCTATCTCTACCGTCGTCGTCGTCGTCGTTGTCGTCGTCGTCATCTTCACAAAAAGTCTCAATATGAATGTGCATGTATAGGGCGACCGCAATCAGCCATTTGCTGCCACCTTGGTATACGCTGTTCGGTTCGGCCTCCTCCTCCTTCTCTTCTATTCCTCGTCCTCCTCCGTCACAAGCACACGTGGTCGATCTGTCTGTTGGTCGATGAACGCTGCGAGGTGCATGATGGGTAACTGAGCGACACACACACACACACACCTACACACACACACACACACACACACAGCACACACACACACACACGCCCTGCAGACCACGAGAGGAGCAGAGTCAAGTTGTGGCCAATACGACGAAGACAGACATTCGACCGTTGATGAAAACGACCAACGACGAAACCATGCATCAACATTTGCCTTTGTCAACAGATGCATGATCATCATCATCGATGTTGTATATATATAAACATTATATATATAAATATTATGCATATATACACATACATATACCGTATTTTCGCGAATATAACACGCGGGTTATACAAAGTTTTACAAACCACGCACCCTACCCGCGTGGTATACTCGGGGGCGTGTTATACAAATTATTTTTTACACAGACAAATTTTGAACCAGATTATTTTCAGGTCATGGTCAGAAACTGCTCTAAAAAGTTTTTTTAACTTACAATACGGAGGCATGGAAGTCGACGAAACGATCGGAAATAAAGTACGACGTCAGTTGTAGTATTCGTTCATCATCATTATCATAAAAAGTCAGAGCCGCAGAAAGTCACAATTGAAAATTTAATTTTTTTTATTTGACCTTAAATATAAAAGTCAAATATTACTGTTTATAAATTGTAATTGTCTGTCGTTTTGAATTTTGAATAAACGAATGAACTGAACACACGATATTCTGTATTGTCGCTCGCACTGCGCTAGGTATGGAGTTCAGGTAATTAGGGCTTTTAATTGTTATAGCGCTGCTAGAACATAATTTTGCGATTTTCAAACATTCTAGTTAATCCTCCTTTTCAGTGTCATCCGCTGTCTCTTCCACATTAAAAATGTAAATATTGTCCACGGCATCAAAAATTAAGTACAACTTCACCAGAATGAATTGCCAGTTATCAAATAGTTTCATCCCAATTTCCTTGCAGTGACGGCGAATGCGGTGAATGCCATTTGTGAACCCGTGTAAAAGTCAGAATTCCCTGGCTAAATCCACTTTATTTTCATCAATTGATGTATCAAACAATTATTAATCGCTAGAATTATCGAAACTGGCATCATTTTAAGCTAATTCTTCAAGGAAATGGCGAGTTTATATCGGAGTCTATTCCTCCGCAAGGGCCGCCATCTTGGATTTTTGAATTTGCGTACGTCAAAGTAACGCGCGTACGACCGTACGTTCCCACTAAGCCACTTAAAATATATGTTCCACTTATAAATACGCTTAATTATTTAGTTTTGTACTAAAGACGTAAAGTTTCAAAAATATAACATTTCTTGGCCAAGAACTGTCGTTATAAGAGAACGCCACAATTAGGCTTAAGTGCGTAGCATACGATCGCTATTACCCATGGCACAATAGTAAGTTACATGCTCGTTATTTAAAACTATTTGGAAGTGGAGTTGATTAAATAAATTCTGGCTTCAATATAACTTGGATTGTCGAAAAATGCTAGGCTACAATGGGTGCATACTTAAATTCGCTTTAAAATACGTTTAACAAGATCGCTTTGCTTAATGAAACCGGCTTATGTATAATGTAGAAGTCTTCCTATCACATTATTCACTCCATCATTGCTATAACCTTTAATCGACGAATACCTTACATTGCGACGACCTTACAAGTGCCAACAAAGAATCGGAAACAAGGTAATTCGCGCTTAAAGTAAATCGTTATATTTGTATATTAAACTTTATTGAAACGTTTTTTATTAGCAGGAACCTTCCATTTATTTAATAAAAGATTTTCAACAAACGGATTACTTTAATTTGCGTTTAATTAAACCAGTTAGGACTATAAACACGAGTCGCATTAACGCTAGCGTACACGTTCGAGTACTCACGTGCAGCTTGACGCACGGAAATGGGTGCGTCTTATAGTCGGGTGCGTGTTATATAATTCAATTTTTACTGAAATCGCAAAAAGTAGCGTGTTATATTCGGGTGCGTGTTATACCCGTGTGCGTGTTATATTCGCGAAAATACGGTATATAATTTATATATATATACAGGTGGACACAACACACACGGTGGACACAACACACACACGCACACACATTAACGGTGTTCACTTGGTTGAGAATGAGTAAGTACTCAGTGGCCTGTATGTGACAGTCCAGTGGCGCAACTAGGGGGGTGCTGGGGGTGCCTGAGCAACCCCCAGGCTAAAAAGGTGACCCACGCAATTTTTCCAAATCCGATGAGTTTTTTGGTGCGTGGGGGGGGGGGTAGGGGTCATTCGGTCTTTAAGATTACACAATCAAGCATGTTCCTTTGGCACTCGCTACTTCGCACCATCGGCGCTTACAATAAAAATTCTGAGCACCCCCAGGGAAAATTTCTGGTTGCGCCCCTGTGACCAGTTCAATAAATCGTTTTTGGTCGTATGCAACAACAGCTCTAAGAGGGTTGCGTTTATCTGTTTTTTAACGATGGACACTATAACTACTTTAAAAGTAGTTAAGCTACTCTCTACATTCCGCTTAATTAGTAGTTGGTAGGCCTATATACGCGCGCAAAGTTTCAAAAAGTAGCCTAGTTAGTAGTTTTATAAAATGTGTATACTTTTGGGCGTGATGCAAGATGGGAAATTGGACGACAGGCGACACTCGCTGATTGGCTAGGCCTTAACTGATTGTCAATCAAATGATTGACTAATTTGTTGCGAATCTTCAGCTTGATGTATAAGACAACCAATTAATGTTCTAATATTTATTTCTGCACATTTCGAGGCATAGGCGTAGGAGACGAGGGTCCGGGGGGGCCAAATGCCCCCCAAATTTCGAGAAAGTCTGTTTTTGGGCAAGCAGACCCAAAATTTGTGAATATTTTGGACGGATGACTAAAAAAGGTCGTCAGAATTTTCGGGTAAAAGTTTAATTTATTTGCTCCTTCCCACTTCTGAAATGTCCCCTATACGCCTATGTTTCGAGGTCTGCATGGTATCGAAACACCGTGATAAGGAATGATTTGTAAAAACAACACATCGGTTTCTGAATACGCGTTCAACCGTTGCCGTGTCTGCATTACATATCGAGTCTGTAAATCGGTGACACCGTCTGAATAGTGAATAGTGAATAGTGAATGTCACGACTTAGACTCAGAATCAAAGGAGTATGTCTATATCTCGAATAGGCATGAAAGAATTTTCCAAAAATCTTTTCGTGAAGTCGTTATACACGCGCATGCACCTGCAATGTAACACGTTTTTGTTCGCATTTTTACTTTTCGACCGTCTTTTTGAAGCAACTATAAGCCTATATGAACCATCAACCCTTTAACGACCAGCTACATGTATATATGTTTTAATGCATATTAGCACACGCTGGTCGTTAACGGGTTAAAACATAAGCATTATTACTTTGATAATTCGTCATCAGACAAACAGTGTACAATCGGAAATGCCATTTAACATCTGTGTTGCCACCGGCAATAAAACTTGCGTTGTGAAATTGTCTTGTTCACAAAATGCCAGGTCTATTGTGAACTGCAAATTGAGGTTTTTAAGTTAAACTACTAGTTACAATTATTCAAGAAAAGTAGTTTTCCTCCCATTAAATTATTCACTGTATCAAACACACTTGTTTAATTGCTAGCTGTCAAGCATGCATGCACGGTCGTTAGCTATAGTGCTCTGATCATCGCTAAGGACATAATTACATAGCGTAGGCCTATACGCCAAACGTTACGTTACGTTGCTCGGGCACGCCAACCTCAAGCCTTCGTTTAAAGAGAATCAAGCATATATCCCTAAAAGTGGCATAACTTTTGTTCCGTTTGCAATATTTTTATGAAATTTGGCCATCATGTGTAAATATGAATTGTCCCTAAGCCTGTAAAATTCATTTCTAAATTCCTACTTTTGGCCAATGGCCAAAAACCTAGTTTTTGTTGCGTTTTGTTTTTGAATCGTCAAAAAACGGTGGGTGGCCTCACTGAAAGTGATGTAACTTTTGTTCTGTTTGAAATAGATTGTTGCAATTTAAACCATTGTACGTAAATATGAATTGCCTTTAAGACTGCAAAGTTTCATTTAAAAATTCATATGTTTGGCCAGGATATGGGCTAGAAACCGTAGGAGATTACTTTTTTTGGCGCACCCTGTAGGTCTGAAAATGACATCTATAGGGTCTATTGAAATTAAAATTTTAGATGAGTTTGATGATTGAATTTTGATTCAAAAATAAAACAAGAACATTTGAAATGTCCTAATTCTAATTGCAATTATAGATTCTAATTTTGTAAAAAAAAATAATTTCTTTGAAGCAGTTTAAATAAACCACATGCACTGCAAGAGTAAAATGAAATTTAATATGAAATAGAGTCGATGAGATAAATGCGGGGGGGGGATGGGGCTCTAGACAGAACCATAACGGGCTTCTAAACTAGGCCTATATTAAGGTTGTATTAGAAATTCCTCTAAGAATTTTTTTTTGAAATGATGAAAGACGGGCGAGTTCGAAGATGCAAAATTCCTATATGCAACTGTGATTTCATTAATCAGTTGTTAATTTAAAGTTTAAATCGCGATCGCATTAGACTTTCAGTAATATTATAGAATCTAGTTAAAACTTCATAAATCATAGACTATATAATAAAATTGCAATCACATAAGTCTTATATAAGTACTCGGCCGGGGCCCCTAAAAGTCGCTGGGCCCTTGGGCATTTGCCCCCTGCCGCTCACGGCGGGCCAGAAATGAAAACTGGGTGTGTTCGTGAATCATGATTAAGCAAGTCGTCAATAAATAATGTGAATGTGCAATTACACGTTGTGCAGCTGTAAAGACTCCGTGGCAGTTGGGGGGGGGGTGTAGGTCTACAAATTGAAGATTGCTGCGGGGCAAGCGACGCCCTTGAACCCGTATGTACCTGCACCTAGAGAACAGGGCTCCTCAGGGACCTCCCAAGTAAGTGTCAAATGCGAATACCATAGATGCAATGTTGATCAGTTGTAAGTTGCTTATAATTGCTGAAATATACACATGCATAAAAAGAGCGATACATTTATGAATAGTGGGCACATATGTGTGTGTGTGCACATGTGTGCGTGTTCAGGGTGTAAGTTGGAGACTGGAGAGTATATAATGCAATGCATGCAATATTTATTATATAGATAGATTTATGGATGGATGGATGGAGTGATGGACAGATAGATGGATAGAGGGATAGATTGATGGATAGATAGACATGCAGACAGAGTCTATAATGCGAGATGCATACTGTGTATATCTATACACAGTCTATAAAGCGAGATGCATACTGTGTATATCTATACACAGTCTATAAAGCGAGATGCATACTGTGTATATCTATACACAGTCTATAAAGCGAGATGCATACTGTGTATATCTATACACAGTCTATAATGCGAGATGCATACTGTGTATATCTATACACAGTATGCATCTCACATTATAGGCTATGCTAAATTCGCAAGCCTCTCTCTGCAACATATGTTCGTCCCTTGTGCTCTACCAGTCGTTGTTTTTACCTGTTTGTCTCTCGCGTTCGGTGTGGTCTGATAGGCTTATACTTTTGCTCACAGTCGGTCATTTGCGGTGACTAACTGATAATGCTGATAATGCCTATAATTATAGACATTTATTATAGCGCCTTTATTGTGAGCTTATGCTTCACAGAAGCGTTGTCTACATGCACCATGGTCCTGTCTGAACTCTGAAGTACTGAAAAGTTAGATAGATGGTCTACTTATATCACGCGCATGCATGCTTATGCGAAAGTATGCACTGAATAGCTTCGTATAGCCCTACAATGTGTATATCAAGCATTTTATATACAACTCATGCATCTATACATATACTTCATATTGATATATATATATGTAGTGTGATTATTTGTACTATAATTATGTATGAGCGTTAGCACGTCAATTGTATATATATGCATGCCTTGAGCACTGCAGGGTTTGATTTACTGCGGACTGCCGCGGTGGTGGTGGTGCGCTATGATCGCCGCTGATGTTGTCTACCTATTGTTGTCAATGCAGGAGAGACCGCCGCGCATGAACTGCAGCTGATACATGTCGTCCGCATGAATAGCGACAACAACGAGAAGAATAAGAATAAGAAGAAGAATAAGAATAAGAAGAAGAATAAGAAGAAGAAGACAAGAGGCCTCTCCTCCCCTCCTTCTCTTTCTTCTCCTTCCTCTCCGTCTTCTCCTCCTCGTTTCCCCTATCATCCTCATCGCCCCTCGTCCTTTTCGTCCTCGCCCTCCTCCTCTTCCGCAGACGATGTTGATGACGCATAAGCATAGACGACAGATCACAGAAGAAGAAGACTGACGAAACGAAGGAGAGACAGACAGAGAGAGACAGAGAGACAGAGACAGAGACAGAGAGAGACAGAGAGACAGAGACAGAGACAGAGAGACAGAGACAGAGCCAGAGACAGAGACAGACAGACATACAGAGATAGACAGACAGAGACAGAGACAGAGACAGAGACAGAGAGAGACAAAGAGATAGGAGCAGAAGAAAAGGATTCGACGATCGAGATCATAAATCTTTCATTTCCTCAGCAGATGTCATAAACACGGACAGACTGATTGGCACCCTCTTTCTCAACATGTCTCTGAACACCCGTCAACCATACATCGGCGCCATCAGCACTGTTACGGTGTTACCCCCTCAGCGATACTATACTCTCACGCTGATGAATTCCCTTAATTACAACTCTAACCCGTACGCCATGGTATACCCTCGTGCATTTCTTACCCTTAAGCCACCTGGGCTCGCGTTTTACAACCCAACTTCTTCCCCGGGCTGTTGACTGACTCAGATGGGTGTAGCCGTCTCAAAAATTGTATTTATCTCCAGGCCAAAATGTTTTTAAAATTTCCTTCATGCTGAGTGAAGACCGAAATAATTTCGATCAGAGATATTCGCCTCAACAATCATTTTCAAGTATTATGGTCTTAGTCACCTGTGGTGGATCCGTCTCATTCAACGCAGTCCATGTGATGGATCTCGTCTTCCAAAGTCAGAGAGACGAGACAGAAAAATTCGTAATAGTAATCTTAAAATACAATCATCTCATGCATGTCATCTCTAAAGATATCCCAATCAGGCATGAAAGCTAAAGGGACGTCCAGGCACTTATTTTTCTACACTTCAAGCACTGCAATGTAGGAAGATGCAGTTAGCGATCCATGTGCTTGAAAGCTACACGCGTGTCGCAGTAAAACGATGTCCCGTACGTCACGATGTTAAACCCGTCTGACACTGATATCATTAGGGAATCATATATCCTATCTTAATCTCAAAGAAGCGTCTAGAAGTCTATCGTTCGCCATAATTTTAGTGGAAAGAAGAGCGTTAAGAACAGTGTTCGCTGATTAGTTCTGCTTCATCACGTACAAATCTTTTGAAATCTTTTAGCTGAACCTCGATGCAAAACAGTTATAGGCTCGCGTGTATTCCATGCCTCTGCACCCAGGGAATGGAATCGGCTTTCGCTCTCTTTTCGTAGCTCAATTTCACTTCAAAAAGCGGCTCAAAACTCACTACTTCTTCCAAGGGCGGATACAGAAACTTTGGACGGGGGGGGGGGGGGCAAAAAATTCTTGAGACCTTGGGTCTGGGACAAAAAAATTCGCATCCGCCAAAAAAGTTGATGACCTTTTTTTTTTTTTTAGTCATCCGGTCAAAATTTTTGGGAAAATCATACCATTTCAGCAGCCGCTGAAACCAAATGGGGAGGGGGGGCCACGATACATGGCATTTCTAAATGGGGGGGGCCATGGCCGGATTGGCCCCCCTGGATCCGCCTCTGACTTCTTCGTGGCTTTCAAGCACATGGGTTTGACTGCATCTTCCTCTGGCGGCTAACTATCAGATTCACTTTTCGGTGTGACCTTGGGCGCGTTATTAATTTATTTAATAATAATAATAATTTTAATTAAGAATAATCCATTCATTCCATTTCAGTCTCTGTTTAAGATTTTACATTCGGTGGCAATCCATCCCGTCTGGTATTCATCACGTGATCGATCGAGATATGAAATCATATGATCACGTGATCGAGCTTCCTCTCTTTATATAGGTCTAAATATATAGCAATTAGCCATCGTTTGGAAACAACGAAAAAGCCATGGATGATATTCCACCAAAATGACACCATCTCGACAAGCAAGAGGACAAATCAGACACATCAATATTATTATTCAGCTCATTGCCCTACATCCATCCGCCAGACATCAAAGCATGCAGCGTATTATGCCGAACCAACTATATATAAGAGCCAACTATTTGTCGGTTTCTGATTCCAGCGCTCATGTCAGGCCTGTCAGGGTATATAGATATTGGACAGCAGCGCTTATCAAGATGTAGTAAAAGTGTCTACAATTATAGAAGTCTTCGCACGCACATAATTTATCATTAGGTGCACACATACAGATGCACACACGCATTCAATACATGTATTACCATGTAGCCTACATGTATTAGCCTATGTGGTGTGAGTGCCAAAAACATGGGCAGAAACCTAGGGGGGGGACAGGAGGGACGTATTTGAAATTTTTTGGGCGGTGAAAATAGCAATTTTTCAGAATTTTCGGCCCGAACGACTAAAAAAAGGTCATCAACTTTTTGGGCGGTGAAAATAGAAATTTTTCATGACTTTTTGGCTGGAGGACTTTAAAAAAGTTCAACTTTTTTGGGCGGTGAAAAAATTTCCTTGGAAAAATGTCGTCCCCAAATCTCCGCCCAGGTTTCCGCCTATGGCCAAAAATATAACCTACATACTTTTTCCTCCGAGACTCGTTAATATTTTGTTGTTTTGAAGTAATCGTCATGCAGTAGCTTTAAATCATCGTTGGTAGTTGTAGTAGTTTTAAGTCTCTGTTAGTAGCTTTAAGTCCTCGTTAGTAGCTAGTCTAAAGTCTTCGTCCGTAGTTTGATGTCTCTGTTAGTAGTTTTAAGGCCTCGTTAGTATTTTAAATTCTCGTTAGTAGTCTTAAGGCCTCGTTAGTAGCTTTTAAATCCGTGATGTGCAACAACCACAAAAATCCTGCGACGATAAACATTTCCACAGCATCGATGAATCATTCATTCATTCATTCATTCATTCATTCATTCATTCATTCATTCATTCAAGAATTTCTATAGCGCTTATTTAATTGGACTACTCAGAAACGTGCAGACTCCAGCAGGACAAAAAAGCAGTTTTGAGTTGAAAAAATGAAATGCTTCAGTAAGAGCCCCACCCCAGGAAGCAGACTTAACTCCCGTGGGAGCCCATTCCTGACAACTAGCTTGCATGTTGCTGCTCAACGACGCTGTGTCATAACAAAGATGATTAGTGTTGCCCTCCTTAATTATCCAGGCTTGAGACGGGCACTGTCAGAGTCCGAACAGTGGCGGAGTTATTCCAAACCACTGGCCCACTTCGGAAAAGGTTCGATTCATTTGACGCTATCAGTATATAGCATAGATGTAAAAAAAACGATATAAACGGAATTTTAAAAAACCCAGAAAAACCTCGTTTTATTCGGAAAAATACAAAACGGAAAAAACGACGAAAAATCCGAAACGGAAAATAAGTTGATTTTGCTCCATCATTAACTGCATTTTAAGCTTGAAATCTTGTTTATGCACTTTTATCTTAATCGGCAGATAACTCAACTTTTTTAGCAGGCCAAATTAATTATAAGTTACATTAATCTACAACAGTTATTTTTATATTATTTATAACTTTGGTTTAATAAGAAATTGAAAAAATTAAAGGCATTAAAATCCTTTCAAACTTAAATTGTCAACGTAAGTCCGCATAAGTTCATGCTGACCCACATGACACATATAAAATATATAATCAGAAGTAAAGGCTATAGTTGTAATAAATTATATATTGTATTTCAAATTGCGACGTATATAGGGCCTTTTATGGGCCTAAGAAGTTTAGGCTATACCAAAATAACTCTTTCTTTCATTTATTGTAGGGATTTATAGGCCCTATGTAGACACTAGACCTATTTATAAAAACGATGACGTTAAACAATTAAATAATGACATAAGTTAGCTGAATACCGAAAAATTAAGGAAAATCAGAAAAAATAGCAGACAGTAAATAAACAAAAAAATTACATAAAAATATAAAAAAAGAAAACGACACGAAAAAAACAAGTTAAAAAAACGAACAAAACCGTTTTAAACAACTATGGTATATAGACGTCACAGAATTAAATTAATGACTGACAGTCCACGGATGGGTGCGTACGATCATAATGATGCAGGTGAAAGTAGAAGCAAGGTCTGGAATGTAACTTTGGTTGTATGCCAGAGAATTTTTCTGTGAAAAATGACTTTAGCTTGAATCATGTTTCAAGAAAAATTGTATTTGCAAGCGTCTCAGCCTCTCAGGTTACGACAGAGTCACCACTTATGAAGTCATATTGGTCCAATTTTTGTATGAGCTGCATTAAAAACCAAATCTAGTAAAGCAGTTTCAATGAGTGTAAAAGTTCGATGATTCAAAAATAAAGAGAAAAACAAAAATATAATATAGCCTACATATTATATTATATTATTTTATGACGAATCCTAAAAACATAAACAGTGAGACTGATGACAGTGTTAGCATTCAAGACTAACTAAAGAAAGCCACATAATGAGGTGTTCGAATAGGCTATGTAAATATTATGCGAGACACTAACACAACGGACAAACAGACAAACAGTCAGTTAGACAGACAGACAGACAGACAGACAGACAACATAGTCTTTCAGAGAAAAGCAAGCATGCAGGCAGACCGAAAGGCGCACATAGAGATCAGCAGATGGTCAGACACAGAGAGATACAGACAGACAGACAGAGACAAGAAAGAGAGAAAGAGAGGGAGGGAGACAGAGAGAAAGAGAGGGAGGGAGACACAGAGAGACAGACAGACGACATACAGAGGCAGAGACAGAGAAAGAGAGAGGGAGAGAGAGAGACAGACAAGATAGAGAGAATAATTATATAATCAAACAGAAATGATGCTGCAAAATTCAGCGCTCGTCAATAAGATGATACCCAACGCATGACTTTAAACTTGTAGGCCTATCATAATTATTATATTAAACGTGAATGTTTGTCTGCTTAATAGTATATGACTTTGACTTGGACTTGCATGTCAAGTTAACATACACTGGGCTACTACTGATCCATCCTTCATGTTCCGTGCATTCGATTTCATCTGATAGAGTAGAGTGATGGAATTGTTGCGATCAGCTTCGGTCGGATAAGTTCATGACAGAATTCAGCCGCTGGGCATATCCGATTGCAAAACGTTTGGACTAGGATTAAATCAATCGCGTATCTTGTCTTCTTCATCTCCTTTCCAGGTGTTTACCTTGGTGATAACCTCAACTATTTTGGTCCGACAGAGTAGCGGATGGAATACACTCGTATGAATTTGGTTAGATAGGTCTATCATCAGGGTGATGATTACCAGAAGTTTGGGTTTCAACCGCTAGGCCTAATCATTGTTAGGACCTCATAGTAAAGCCTACTCCACACAAAAGCGTCCCACCAAACAGTTATTTTCCTAAGATCTCATGCTGGACATAATCCAGGCTGATATCCTGCAGGGGCCAGGGCTTAAAGTGTGGCAGGATGGTCATGGACGGCGTCCTCACACTTATTTTCAAATCTCTATGCCCTCCTGTCACTTACTTGACCAGCACGCCTGAAAATGTAAGGGGCGTCCTGGCACTTCTTTTGGAAAGGTAAGAGCGTCCAGGCACTTATTATTTTACACTTTTAGCACTGGCAGGGGCACATACTTAGTAAGGACGTGTATATATATATATATATACACATGTATATATTCACCTCTGGTACCCAGTCGTCTGATGAATAAACTGTATGGCTTGTCCCTCCTATAATAATTTTATACATGTATAATAATACTGCCAGCGAAAGCCTTCCAAGTTCCACGTCTGTAGACTACTTCATTAAGAGACTTATGACCACGAGAGAATTATGACCAAGAGAATTATGACCAAGAGACCTATGACCTTGCCACTGCTTGACATCTGAGGTCGATTGCTTACTCGTATGACAGGCCTGGGTTTAACAACTTAACTAACAGTTACTGGTCTGCTCCCTGGAGCGCAGTAGGTTATTATACGAATCCTTCTCTTATATATGCTTAGACAGCAGCAACGCCATTGCGTGACAATGCATGCACAATTGTACATGCACATGCAGGTTTGCTGTTCAATAGTGTCACAGTGATGTGTCATAAGCATGAATAAGCCAATTTCTTTTTGAACCGTGGTATTATAATGTCATAGGAGCCTGCTGCGTATACAAATGACCATAGACGAACTTTTTACCATGTGCTTCAATAATGTGTCATAATATGACATTTCATGTATCCTATGTTTGATTGGTTTGTAATGTTATCTGCGTAACGTTTAAGCCAACATTGGGCCGCAGTTTGGCTTACAAATCCCGACACAATAAGCCGTTTCGACATCTCAATAGGCCTATAGGAAGTGGTCTTGTTGTTGTTGGTTTGAGCATGGAGAGCATTAATGTTCTAGACGGTTTAGAAAGTTGGATTGCTGATGTAGGCTATTAGGAAATTTGACCGGAATATTGAATTAAAAACTATTAAATATAAAGAGAAAGAAGAGTTGGTGGCTTTAGCGTATGCCACATTTAGGCAGAACAACTCGGTCGAAAATGCAGTGAACCATATAAAACTGAACATCGTTCCAATCACAGATCTTCTTTCAGCACAGTTTTAGTTTTATATTCACCGTTGCAATAACTTATTACAGAACAATGAAATGACCTTTTAAGAAAATACTAGCATGTCTGTTTATTGATTTAATTTTACTCTTAATATTTCGTAAACTTAAGACTTAAGTAACGCCACGCGTGTTATGTGTTTACAATATAGGGCCTACTGATAGACTCAGTAAATGTAAGACATCTATGCGCTGCAGTGACCCGACCCACTGCGCATGCGCACAAGAAATATCGATTCCACTTAATATTCAGGCGACCCTGATCGGACGTCTACAGCGGCTGCCTATGTACATGAACATGAACACAGGCATATATACACGATGATAAGAGAAACTCCGCCACTGGTCGCACTCTGCCAGTGCCAGTCCCAAGCCTAGATGAAGGAGGAGGGCGACACTAATCATCTTTGATATGACTGCAGCGTCGTTAAACAGTAACAAACGGATGATCAGAGTGACTCAACGCAACTGTTGTTGGTCTACGTTGAGTCAATGCTGGCGACTGGACGCAGCCCCCGCCGCAGCGGCCCCCGCAGACGCCGCAGCCGTGGCTGTATCATTGGAACATTTCAACATCTCGTTGTCAACAGAGAGGGAAGCTGAGGTGCTGAGCAGCTGCTCTGAATCTGGCATCATCGTCATGCGACGCACGGGAACACACTTCCGCTTTCTTTTCTCAGCCAGCAATTTCCTGTAGAGCGAAACAAGTTGGTGAAAATATACGAAAGAAAAGTTAGACAAGTGAAACGACAGAATATCACGCGTCAATCCTTCTATTTATCTGCGTCATCCTATCTTCAGCTTCGGAAACTACTGGCTCGTAAGCTCCCAATAAAAATCAACTGTTGACATTTTTATAATAATTATTATGATTATGAAGATATAATGGTGACCATCAATGTATGATAACTGATAAATTACTGATGTAAATAGGGAACCCTGTTTTGCGGAACCATATGTTCCTTTGGGTTTGCTTATTGACAACCTGCACACAAATTTGTAAACTGTGAGCTTGTATTACTTTGTGGTGGTTTTCAATAAAGTTGATCGATTGATTGATTGTAATGTAAATTTAGTTGTTTTCGTGTGTTATTTGTGGTACTCAGCATAATGAAACCATGAAGTTTTTAAATCATTGATTGTTTCGTTCGTAATTTTTAATTTCCACAATATTTCAACTCTGCAGCACAGCTCTATCCTGATAATCCTGTAGTAAATCGCAACCTGTAAAGATCGTCAAGCAAGCTTGCAACTTGAGCACAAAACCTTAAAAAACTTAATCCCATAAGAAAACATTACTCCTCTAAAAAAAACCGATTTTCTATGAGAAGCGGTGAAGGTATAAATAGTCGGTGTGCAAAGCTTTGTATGGCTGTCACTAAAGGCTTACTACTTTCAAAGCAGATCATCATTTTGTTGATACAGTCATATTATACCATAGATGGCATAGAAAGAGCAACGTTAATATAACTCATGGTGAGTATTGGATGTTGATTCTTTGCCATCGTGTCCACGTGAGCATTACATGTAGATAAGACCCACGTAGACTTTGCACGGGCTCCCATATGGAAATGCGGGCCCTTTGTGGATTACATGTGGGCTTGCTGGCAATATAATTAGTTGACCACACATAAAGCTCTAGGCCAGAAGAACACACACATAAACTACGTTTGAATGCGTTTCTAAAAACCTCATCAAATAATTTATTATTTGCAGGGCACGGTGGTGTAGTGGTGAGTTCGGTGCCTTGGGCCGGAGGTTCCAGGTTCGAATCCACCTCAATCCGCCGCATAGGGACCTTGGGCAAGTCTTTCACTCACACTTGCTCAGCGCTTCGGCGTGAAACTTCGATGCAGTGTCCGCGCTGTAGTCGGAGCTTGAAGGGACGCTATAGCAAATCGGAGAAATAAATAAATATTATTGTCTTATTTAAGCATGGTCTATTGTTATCATAGGTCCTATACAGACATTGCAGCAATCAACACACTGTCAATCTATGAAACCGTTAGCTGTACATTGTTATCGGTACATTGTAGAGAATGCGTTGAAATTTGAGAAGAAAGACGAGAGAGAGAGAGATGCATGCCAAGAACGTTGGAGGCATCAGCCATAGACTTAAATGAAAGAAGAGAAGAGAGATCGGTTGATTGCAGCTGATAACAATATATGCTGACCTCTGCAGCTGATAACAATAGACTGACCTCTGCAGCTGATAACAATAGACTGACCTCTGCAGCTGATAACAATAGACTGACCTCTGCAGCTGATAACAATAGACTGACCTCTGCAGCTGATAACAATAGACTGACCTCTGCAGCTGATAACAATAGGCTGACCTCTGCAGCTGATAACAATAGACTGACCTCTGCAGCTGATAACAATAGACTGACCTCTGCAGCTGATAACAATAGACTGACCTCTGCAGCTGATAACAATAGACTGACCTCTGCAGCTGATAACAATAGGCTGACCTCTGCAGCTGATAACAATAGACTGACCTCTGCAGCTGATAACAATAGACTGACCTCTGCAGCTGATAACAATAGACTGACCTCTGCAGCTGATAACAATAGACTGACCTCTGCAGCTGATAACAATAGACTGACCTCTGCAGCTGATAACAATAGGCTGACCTCTGCAGCTGATAACAATAGACTGACCTCTGCAGCTGATAACAATAGGCTGACCTCTGCAGCTGATAACAATAGACTGACCTCTGCAGCTGATAACAATAGACTGACCTCTGCAGCTGATAACAATAGACTGACCTCTGCAGCTGATAACAATAGACTGACCTCTGCAGCTGATAACAATAGACTGACCTCTGCAGCTGATAACAATAGACTGACCTCTGCAGCTGATAACAATAGACTGACCTCTGCAGCTGATAACAATAGACTGACCTCTGCAGCTGATAACAATAGACTGACCTCTGCAGCTGATAACAATAGACTGACCTCTGCAGCTGATAACAATAGACTGACCTCTGCAGCTGATAACAATAGACTGACCTCTGCAGCTGATAACAATAGACTGACCTCTGCAGCTGATAACAATAGACTGACCTCTGCAGCTGATAACAATAGACTGACCTCTGCAGCTGATAACAATAGACTGACCTCTGCAGCTGATAACAATAGACTGACCTCTGCAGCTGATAACAATAGGCTGACCTCTGCAGCTGATAACAATAGACTGACCTCTGCAGCTGATAACAATAGACTGACCTCTGCAGCTGATAACAATAGACTGACCTCTGCAGCTGATAACAATAGACTGACCTCTGCAGCTGATAACAATAGGCTGACCTCTGCAGCTGATAACAATAGACTGACCTCTGCAGCTGATAACAATAGACTGACCTCTGCAGCTGATAACAATAGACTGACCTCTGCAGCTGATAACAATAGACTGACCTCTGCAGCTGATAACAATAGACTGACCTCTGCAGCTGATAACAATAGGCTGACCTCTGCAGCTGATAACAATAGACTGACCTCTGCAGCTGATAACAATAGGCTGACCTCTGCAGCTGATAACAATAGACTGACCTCTGCAGCTGATAACAATAGACTGACCTCTGCAGCTGATAACAATAGACTGACCTCTGCAGCTGATAACAATAGACTGACCTCTGCAGCTGATAACAATAGACTGACCTCTGCAGCTGATAACAATAGACTGACCTCTGCAGCTGATAACAATAGACTGACCTCTGCAGCTGATAACAATAGACTGACCTCTGCAGCTGATAACAATAGACTGACCTCTGCAGCTGATAACAATAGACTGACCTCTGCAGCTGATAACAATAGACTGACCTCTGCAGCTGATAACAATAGACTGACCTCTGCAGCTGATAACAATAGACTGACCTCTGCAGCTGATAACAATAGACTGACCTCTGCAGCTGATAACAATAGACTGACCTCTGCAGCTGATAACAATAGACTGACCTCTGCAGCTGATAACAATAGACTGACCTCTGCAGCTGATAACAATAGACTGACCTCTGCAGCTGATAACAATAGACTGACCTCACGTGCTTTGTTTGGCTAACGACTTCGACGATGAGTAGCAACAGCAGCAGCGTGAAGGTCCCGATCGTAATGGATATCACAACTGCAAAAACAACATCATATTAAGATGTTCATATTATTCAAAAGATAAAGGATAATGTTAGTCAACTGTGGTGGATCTGACTCAGATAAACTCGCGTTGGCGGAAACGGCTGACACCCGATCTAGACCAAGTCACACAGAGTTTAACTAGGTCAAGTCATGCAATACGGTTACTAGGTCAAGTCATGCAGTACGGCTACTAGGTCAAGTCACACAGAGTTTAACTAGGTCAAGTCATGCAGTACGGTTACTAGGTCAAGTCATGCAGTACGGCTACTAGGTCAAGTCACGCAGTACGGTTACTAGGTCAAGTCACACAGAGTTTAACTAGGTCAAGTCATGCAATACGGTTACTAGGTCAAGTCATGCAGTACGGCTACTAGGTCAAGTCACACAGAGTTTAACTAGGTCAAGTCATGCAGTACGGTTACTAGGTCAAGTCATGCAGTACGGCTACTAGGTCAAGTCACGCAGTACGGTTACTAGGTCAAGTCACGCAGTACGGTTACTAGGTCAAGTCACGCAGTACGGCTACTAGGTCAAGTCATGCTGACTGACTCGGACACTCGTGTTTGGCTCCGATAGCTGAGACGTATTACTCTAGACTAGAGTCTAGAGTCTAGGCTAAGTCAGGTATTGGGTTAGGCAGCTGCTGGTCAGTATAGTACTACGCTGTCTTTGACAGAATGTAACTAAAGCAGCCTGACAAAGCCAAGCCGGTGTTATGGAATATTCTATTCCCCTTAAGCTACCCGGGGGCATGATGGAATATATCGGGTATAGACTATTATAGAGGATACGGGCGAGTTAACCATTCTGTCCCAACTATTGAAATATGCGTATAATTATAATTGAAACATTTATGCTACATGTGTTCAAAATTTAAGGTGACTCTAATAATTTTATTGCTTTAGGCCTAAGTGTCTTAAGAAATGTTCAAATGCAAGGCAGCTCGAATCTAGTTAGTAACTCTTAAGTGTTCTTAAGTGATCTGCATGTAAATGTTCTAAGTGCTCTAAACCAAAGCAAACAAAACTATCTAGTAGGAATAAACACATTACTGTTTGTTAGCGTCATTATTCAAAGCAAAGCAAATGGAAGTTAATTTGCAAAACTAACGACACACGGAAGTGGTTCTTTTCAACTTCTCTTCATCTGGGGGGGGGTACGATTATTAGAGGATTCTCTATTTCGTGACACCGGTAAAGTAGCAGAGGACCTGAAATGAAAATACGGAACTGAAGGAGAAGGAGTGGCACTGTGGAGGGGTTCGGAGACTGTTGTCGCTACGTGTATCTTCATATGTTCACATTCGTTGTTTTAAACTGTCGGTGTAGCACTGTAGCATTCTGCAAGTTTTCAAGTAGACCTTTGGATCAACCTGTAATAGAATCTGCCTAAGGACCAGCATTTCAGGCAATATTAGATGAAGCAAGAAAAGCTACCTAGATATGGTAGGTCTATAAGTAAGGCAAGACGAAACTGGATAAAGCAAATTGAACAAATAGAACGTGAAGCTAAGTGGTAATGGTGGCGTCACGGGCGATCTGTGTGAAATCAGAGCTAATTTTTAATTGCAGCAGATAGGCCTAGGTCTACCCAAGCCAGCATTAAGGTGGCTCCTAATGGTGCTGCAGCACCTGGGCCTGTAGTTTTGAGTGCCCGCAGTAATAAATATCATGTGGACGATGGATCGGTGCGCTAGCCTTGATGCAGCCCTGTTTCAAACAATATCATACTGTGGGAATTATTGCAAAGTCCTCGATATTTTTAATTTTATTGTGTAGATGTACTGAGCAAACATTTTTGAGGACATAGGCCTACATCATGCAACAAGAAAGGCGAGTTAATTAAAGACATAATCCAAACACGCTGTGTGCAGTGTACTATGAACTATGGAGCCAACATTTAACAGACCACAGGCGTTACAAGCTAAGGCTTTGGAATAGGACTGGTGTATATATGTGGCAGAGTAACCTGTGGAGCGATCAGACAATTCTTATATTCGCCAAATCGTGAAACACTTGGCTAAGTACAGTCAATTCGAACTCTTGTGAGCATAGCTCGAGGGTACGCGTACCCTAAAATAGAATACGTTAAAATACGTACGTACCTTTCAAGAAATAGAATACGCGTATGGTACGTACCATAGCCTACACGAAAATTTTATTCATGGTTTACTCGGTGACCCATAATCTACGTAGGCCTATAATCTGACGTCAACTGTAGGCCTATGCGTCACTGAAACCGGTACTTCTGGTAGCGTAGCAGTAAATTTATTTAATTTGTTAAATTCTTTGGTTATAATTAATTTAATGCAAATTGTAAGCTTACTGTCTTTCTGATGAGAGCAAGGTAAACGTCACTGCTTCTCAAATTGCTGTAACTCGAAAGTTGCAGTAGGCTCATGTAGGCTATGTTTATATAGCCTACGCATCAGTCAGCGATTCAGCGACCCAGTGAACATGGAAAGGAATGGACGCACGTGAAACTTTTGACAAATGCGAAAAACAACAATTTGATTGAATGAAATTTTTTCGACAAACAGTTCTGGCCCTTCTGGGTTGCAGGGTTGGATCAGGCAATCGCATAAGAACACACCTTTGAAGTGCTGCATTAGAACTGTGCCGACTGACTGACATTAGTGCATTAAGTGCAATGTAGGCTGGATAAATATAGACCTACAATATAGCAATATTACTACGCCGTATACTGGGTTGTGATTGTTTGCTTAAATTAAATTGAACATTCTTATAATGAGCAATGACATGGTTAACGTATTTTATTTATTGTTTACGTACCCTAAAATAGGCTAGGCTACGTTAAAATACGTACGTACCTTTCAAAAAAAAGAATACGTATGGTACGTACCCTCGAGCTTTGCTTGTGAGTGTTATGCATTTGCTGGTTGCTGTGAATGCAAGCATTAAATATATTCAAAGACACAAGCAGGAGAAAGATGCGCATTTTGATGTGGCATTATATTATGATATTATTGTGTTTACTTTTAGTCAAATCTATGCTGCTCAAAACAGTGGACAGATCTGTCGATCTGTCGTCAACAAAGCAGCAATAAACATTTGAGTCGTCAACAAAGCAGCTATAAACATTTGAGTCGTCAACAAAGCAGCTATAAACATTTGAGTCGTCAACAAAGCAGCAATAAACATTTGAGTCGTCAACAAAGCAGCAATAAACATTTGAGTCGTCAACAAAGCAGCTATAAACTTTTGAGTCGTCAACAGAGCAGCTATAAACATTTGAGTCGTCAAAAAAGCAGCAATAAACATTTGAGTCGTCAACAAAGCAGCTATAAACTTTTGAGTCGTCAACAAAGCAGCAATAAACATTTGAGTCATCAACAAAGCAGCAATAAACATTTGAGTCGTCAACAAAGCAGCAATAAACATTTGAGTCGTCAACAAAGCAGCAATAAACATTTGAGTCGTCAACAAAGCAGCAATAAACATTTGAGTCGTCAACAAAGCAGCAATAAACATTTGAGTCGTCAACAAAGCAGCTATAAACTTTTGAGTCGTCAACAAAGCAGCTATAAACATTCGAGTCGTCAACAAAGCAGCTATAAACATTTGAGTCGTCAACAAAGCAGCTATAAACATTTGAGTCGTCAACAAAGCAGCAATAAACTTTTGAGTCGTCAACAAAGCAGCTATAAACTTTTGAGTCGTCAACAAAGCAGCAATAAACATTTGAGTCGTCAACAAAGCAGCTATAAACTTTTGAGTCGTCAACAAAGCAGCAATAAACATTTGAGTCGTCAACAAAGCAGCAATAAACATTTGAGTCGTCAACAAAGCAGCAATAAACATTTGAGTCGTCAACAAAGCAGCAATAAACATTTGAGTCGTCAACAAAGCAGCTATAAACTTTTGAGTCGTCAACAAAGCAGCAATAAACATTTGAGTCGTCAACAAAGCAGCTATAAACTTTTGAGTCGTCAAAAAAGCAGCAATAAACATTTGAGTCGTCAACAAAGCAGCTATAAACTTTTGAGTCGTCAACAAAGCAGCAATAAACATTTGAGTCGTCAACAAAGCAGCTATAAACATTTGAGTCGTCAACAAAGCAGCAATAAACATTTGAGTCGTCAACAAAGCCGCAATAAACATTTGAGTCGTCAACAAAGCAGCAATAAACATTTGAGTCGTCAACAAAGCAGCTATAAACATTTGAGTCGTCAACAAAGCAGCTATAAACATTTGAGTCGTCAACAAAGCAGCAATAAACATTTGAGTCGTCAACAAAGCAGCTATAAACATTTGAGTCGTCAACAAAGCAGCTATAAACATTTGAGTCGTCAACAAAGCAGCAATAAACATTTGAGTCGTCAACAAAGCAGCAATAAACATTTGAGTCGTCAACAAAGCAGCAATAAACATTTGATAGATATCTTTGACATATTATTTGGAAGCAACGGTTCACGGAAGTCTTATCTTCTTATTCTTCAGAGAGGCTGATAATTATTGAGCAGCAATGATTGAAAACGTTACTTCCGCTAATAATTCCGACGAAGTTGCGTATTATGCATTTGAAGAAACCGATTGGTTTTCTGAGTTTATCGCTCATTTCAAAGTCATGCATCAGATCGATAGATTTTATCTTTCTTTTCTAACCATCACTGGAATTTCGTGCAACATGCTGGCCTTGGTGATACGACGACGTCTGTGGCTTTACCACGAAGCATACATCTATCTGGCAGCGCTACTATTCGTCAACACCGTAAAGGTGACGTTTGATTACGGCAATTATTTTCTGAGTCTGTTTTTCGACAACCAATGGTCTTGGATCACTGTCGACTTTGTGTGTAAATTCTGGACGTGGTTAGTTCTAATGGTTAGTCACATGCAATGGCTGGATGTTCTGATGTTGCTAAACGTTCTTTTGCGACAACAACAACAACAACAACAACAGCTGATGACGTCGCGCGACACAAGTGGATGCTTCATGAATCTTGCTGACAAATATTGTTCTCTGCCTGGCACAAAGGTCGTCATCGGTTCGTTCTTAATCGTTTCCGCTCTTGCAAATCTGGGACATTTCTGGGCCGCAAGACTCTTAGACTTCTCTGGCGACAAGTACTGCAGCAGTTCGGACGGTCATTTTGAACTACACGAAGTGTTGTCGAGCGTTTCGCTGTGGCTGGAGATTGCAGCATTTCTTTGTGTGATATAGTCTTACTAGTGTTAGTTGTTTGGAAGAGAAGAAGAAGCAGGAGAAGTTCCGGATTTGCCTTCAGTCAGATGGATGGTGTTTCTCAAGATAACGGCGACGTTGAAGAAATGGAGAGAATCGTCGTCTGCTGCGCTGGTGTTGTCGCCTTTCTTAAGGTTCCGCTACATATTACCCATCTTCTACTTGAGTTGGATTTTTATCACAAAATATACAAGGTTGTCGACGCACTGCATCTGATATCGGCCGCTTATCCTCTGTCAACATCGATCGTTTTATTCTCGGTGAAGTCCAGATTCAGAGATAAATTACTGAGATCGATGATGCTTTTGAGATGTTGCTTCAGATGTTGCCCTAAAGCGTGTTGCAACAGAATTACTCTTTCTTCAGACAGTGATCGAAGAACTTCCGATCTGGAGATGAATCCCATCAACGAAGATTCATCGGTCGCTGGGATTATTGCAGAAGATTCCAGAAGTTATTCAGTGGATATTATAAATCATGCTTAACGGCAAGCGATAGGGGCCTCAAGGAACCGCATGCACATTATCTTATTCCCATGCACAGGTCTTTTCACTCTTAACTGAAAACATTGCTTTCGCACAGACTCGGCTTTTTGTGGACACTGTAGAAGTTCCGAGTTTACGATAACAATTACGAGCAAATACCAGTAAGAGCTTTCCATGACATATCGTAGCCTTCTAGTTTAGATGCCATCGTTTAAGAAGTTTTTAGAATTTACAGTTATGATCAACGGACATATTTCTAACATGTAGCATCAGCGTCACAGAGTCAATTTTTATGGCTGTCATTAAAGCCAGATTGGGTTGCTGTAACTTTTTGCCTGACAGCAGACCCGCATTAAGGTATGTGCTAAGGACGCTGTAGCACCCGGACCCGCAATTTTTAGGGGCACTCTTGAGGACCATAGTTTTTGGAAGCGATTAAACCTCTTAGCGAGACTTCTGCAGCATAGCCTAGATAAATACGAAGCCTACTATAGTTTGTCTGAAACGCTTCTTTTTAGAAACAAAATACACCACAAGAAAGGCATCCTTAGGTAGTCTATACTCATTAGTAAACATGGTATAATTATGTGTGTAGTGGATAGGTGTCTGACAAAGGAGCCCGGAAGGTTATGATAGCACCCGGGCCGCACGTTTCCATTTGCTAGGGTCGGGATGACTTCGTCTATGTCATCCCGACCCTAGCAAATGGAAACATGCACCCGGGCCCGCACTAGCTTCAATGCGACCCTGCGTGTATACCCAACTCAAAGACCCAATTTAAAAGACTAACTTTAAAGAAAACCTAATTTAAAGATCCAATTTAAATATCTAATTTAAAGACCCAATTTAAAAAACCCAATTCAAAGACCACGAGAAGCGACCTTAAGACCAGAGGAGTTTCCCTTTGTCTTAACACTAGCGGAGCACCTTTATGTTCTTGAGACTAGAGAACCACGATGGTCCTAAGACTAGAGGAGCTCTTCTTGGTCCTTCAGGAAAACGTTTTTTCATTAGTTTGGTCTTTCCAAAAGCATTCTTGTAGTTCGTTTTGCAGGTCTTAGCACTCAACCATGTACGCCTACCTTTAGCCTTTAGCTAAAAATACACAATATAATTCTATGGACAAGGTGATGATCTCTCCGGCAAAATAAACAACTGCAAAGTCTAAAAGATTCAGCCACCAGTCATGCCAACATAATTACTTCATGTCTAGCATTCGTTAAGCAGCGCGCTGCTAACATTAGCGCTCATAAATACTCAAAGCCCCACAGCGTTAAAGCCGAGTCATCAACGATATTATTTTCGCTCGTCCGAGCCTGGTACCGACCTCCTGCGACAGGACGAGAGAAACATCTTGCGGCAAGACAAGATAATTGCACATTCCTCCTGCGCATAATAGTCAAAACAATTCGCAAATGCCTCCTAACAGCACGAAGACTTAGTTGATTACATGTAGCAGGTGATATATTATTGCTGGAGTTAATTGTATCAGTGGCTACGTAAAAAGATAAACAATAGCCAACATGGTGTTTGTGGGAGATTTCTCTTGCTTATAATTTTGCTGCACTTGTGTTCTTCATTTATTCGATGCAAGACATCAGAGTAATCACAGCGGCTGACGTGCATTGCATGCTTGCATACAGATGAAGCAAAACGTTATTTCTGCTTAGACGATTTTAATAAAACAAGTCGCAACAGAATGAATCGCAGAGAAGAGGAAAGATTGAGGACATACGTCACATACGTGAAAACAAACCAACTCAAAATTCATCTGCTAAGAAACCTAAAATAAGAATAATATCGTGTAAATATATTATTTGTATTCACTTACGATCCCATGGAGTGTCACATTTCCCGTTTGTGCATCTGAAATCAAAGCAAAGCATACAGATGATAATGATAATCTTCGTCACAAGAAGACACAAATCAATTTCTAGACAGCTATCTAAACGAAGGGCATGAGCTTATTCACGAGCGCTGCGTCATGACAGATTATCTGAAAAAGCCAAGTTACGAGTCCGGCTGCAAGGTATCAGACAGAGAGAGAAGGAGAGAGAAGACAATGGAGAGGACGAGAAAGCTTGAAGGTCGAATAATCATCGAAAAGATTAGAGGAGAAATTCTTGCAGACGATGGATTTTAATTTGAAGTGGAAAGCCTAAGAAGTGATAAGTAGAGAGGATCCTGAGGCAGACGACTACGGTGGGAGGAGCGACGGCATTTGTGGTGGAAGTGGGAGGAGAGAAGTTAGCGGAATTCAGGCGGTGAGTCGAGGCGCACGTGGTGTAGTAAATATATATAATATATATAAGCTTTCTTATATATATATATATATATATATATATATATATATATATATATATATATATATATATGGATCGATTGAATAATATTATGTATATAGCCTATGAAAATGTTGGAAATAGAAATGACGGCCATTGTAGAATGTGATGATTATAGGCCTATCTAAATCTGATAAGGATGCGGAAAGTCACTTTATGAAGAATATCTTATTGAAGTTTATAATTTGATAATAATAATTTGAAGTTGGATAATATCGGAGCCACAAAATTATTCATATTATTGATGTGAGTTGTGTAATTATAGAATCTCATCACTCCTAGAGATTAACTTCAATGAGATATTCCTCAGATTCTACGATGAACGTCATTTATATTTCTAACATTAATTTTTCTTCTGCTCCTCACGTCGTAATCATCTGCGTGTTTAACATTCTCCATGCATGTCTCTTGCGGTGCTACTTATAGTCTATGTTTATCGTCTGGTGTCGTGTTAGTTCGTTAGACGAAATGAGACAAAACTTCTGGATGAAAGCAGACTAACCCGGCGGAACTTATCGACTTTTCAAAATCTTGACGTTCTTTATCTCGTTCGATGGCTGAAATAAAATTGAACAAAAAATTATTAAAAGATTAAATACCACGATGTCTACAACTCTACATCTCAATGTAGCAGCCACACAAAACAATTCATTTTTATTGCTCTATGTATAATAATATATCAGCTGCTCACTATTCAACGGGAATACAAAAAACACTTAATCTTAGTGATCTTCGTATAATATATCAGCTGTTGACTATTCAACAAGATACATGCGAGATTAGATGGAAATGCGAAGGAGGGAACATGCTGCAGACGTATCTTGATCGGAAGTCGCTGTCTATCTCCCCCAACCCACGCTGGTTGATATCTCAGCAATTCCAGACAGACAGGATTGTAGAGAGAGAGAAGCCACTATCTCGTTTGGCGTCGTAAAAGGTATGTTCAGTACACGCAAGCATACGTAAGGAAAAGACGACTATATGTCATATAAGAAGTAGACTGTATATCATATTCGATGGCCACCCAAGCAGAAGAAGCACTGCAGTCGGCTGTGAAAGCGAAAGTCAGCGTCAAGACACGTCTGACTGATGTACAAGACGAGGAGGGGCGGGAGGAGGTGGTGGATGGGAGGAGACGAAGGAGAGGAGGAGAAGGAAGAGGAGAAGCAGGAGAATGAGGAGTAGGAGAATGTAGGAGCAGGAGAAAGAGGATGAGGATGAGCTGAAACAAAAGCCGACAGATAATAGCAGGAACCACGCCCAACATTCATCAAGAGTCTGACTGCATCTGAGCACATTCTGCGGTAGACAACAGGGACCGAAATGTGATCTCATCATCATCATCATCATCATCATCATCATCATCATCATCATCGTCGTCGTCGTCGTCGTTGTCGTCGTCGTCGTCATCATCGTCAGCATCATCATCGTCAGCAGCAGCAGCCGCCGTCTATCCGCCGGATAAGGAACCTCGTTGCCATATAGGACTCCGACCGATCTACCGACCGACGGAAGGTCAAAGGTCGAAGGTCAAAAGATCAAAGGTCGAAGGCATCGGTAGTCCGTCCACCTTCAAAACTCATCAGGGCAATATTAGATAATAAATACAATCGGCTGAGAATTTTGGTCTCCTACGTCTTTTGTCTATAGATTATATCTATTGCAGTTCAGATTATTTTTTTATGTGCGTTCGCACTGCAGTGGGGGCCTGTGGGGCAAAACGAGGCACTTACACCTCCTGGAATTACCAGTCGCCCTGCCAGCATGATGCACATAATTATACTAGAACCCATTTATAAGACGCGTGCTCCAATATATAAGACTCGTGGACAACACTGGACATCCATATTAGTCCTATTTAAAACTCATGAAAATACTGGCATGTTTGATTATATTATGACGTGTTTAAGTGTGCGCAACAGTGCGCATGTTGCTCCTTCTGACGTTCTGCATTTACTTCTCTGCATTTTCCCATGACCGTCGGAGACGTTTCAAGTCGTCGTCATCATCATCGTCATCATCGCCGTATAATCATTTTCATCGTCGTACCCCACTATGTATAATTGTATATTGCATAAATATATATAGGCCTATCATGACCATGGCAATCATCAACCCCACCCCATTTGACAACCTGTCATCACCTGAATGCAAATGAGAGCCACGACCGACCTGTGCAGTTTCGACCTTTGAACTCTCCTTCCATCGTTTCGTCTTTGTAGTCGAGGCCACAGACGCATTCGAAATATCCGACGGTGTTCGAGCAGACGGATTTCGGATCACAGTCGTTTAACTGGAGCAGAGACGTATTGCCACCATATTGACACTCGTTGAGATCTATAGAACACACATATATTTATACGTCAGTATGTAGGTCTTGGTAGAGAATTTTATGTGCGCGAATGTATACGTGGCCTGCCTTCTCCAATAATCAGCAACAATCACTGCACATTACCGTTAACCATAAAAACAATAGCCGAAAGCCAACAACAAGTATAGGCCTATAGGCAATGGCTTTGACAACAATCATATAAAAAAAATACGAATAGCAATGACATCATCAAAAAGATAGCATCATTTACAGCAACTGCATTGCAATGCAGACAAAATGAATAACATTCAGACGTTTGTACATTATTGATAAAATATATATTGGGTAAATTTAATGAAGTGCAGACGATGAACGTATCGTAGCATTCTTTTTTATCACCTTCACCTGCGTTCTCTTAGCCACCTCTGTGTATGACCTCTATGACCTCTATGAGTCCACGAAATACAAGGCTATTACTTAGTTAGGCTACATATGACGTCTTCTTACTTACTTATGTTACTTAGTCTAGTCCTTCCCGTGCAGATCTGCACATCGGGCAACGCATCTCCTCCACTCGTCCTCAATATACATGTATATTAAACTAATCAAATTGAAACAATGAAATCCTCGCAACTCGTAGGCTACAGACCGCGAACTCCCACTTGTTGAAGAAACGAACTCGAGACGTTGATCCTCGATTGTCCAACTTCTGTTTCCGAACTGCAATTGAAAAAAAATCATAATGAGCTTAAAAACAGACACAGAATGTGACCACACGAGCGTGACATCGCATTAATCGCTAGTTGTGACTAGACACGACGAAGAGCCACATTCCTGCCAGCATGGCCACCTAAAGCCACACATAACCCATGCGTAACCGGCATATAGAGCCCATATGGATCCCATTGAACATCCATGAAAATGCTGGCGTGGATATATCATATCTAAATAGTAAATATGATTCAACTATAACTGATCAATGAGTTTTACCTTAATAAAACATTGCATGGCGTTGTCTGTACATGTACTGATAGTTCTACATTGCATTATGCGATTTATGCCTGGATAATAGCCAAAACAAAATCGTCTGTGGCCGATCAAATACCGAAAGCTAATATTTTTCTAAGAATTGTGGCATGATTTGTAAACATGAACCTAGAATAATTGTAGGACACCAAACTGTACATGTAGCGATGGTAAAGGCAGTGCAAGGCACACCAGGACGAACCACAAGAAATATAGAAACATCGACTCCGTAAAACCAGAACTTATAATATTATACATACAATGTCATACATGCATAATAATTGTATATATGCTAATAATAATATTATAATTATGCATAAGATTAAAACCTGATGAAGTAGTTGCGAATGGTATCGGAAAGTTCGTTCGCAGTAACGGAAGATTGCGGAAGAAAGAAGACAGCGAATTTGACTTCGACGCCAGGTTTTGCATCGGAGAATTGGAGAATGCGAGTTGACAAGAAGTCACGATTCAGAGAACTTCTCAGAATGATTTCGTCCATCTGAAACCAACCAACAAATGTATGTCTAAATTGTCTAAATTGTCTATGAACGTCTTTTGCATGATTCTGCCATCTGTTTCATCAGCATGCATGTATCAGGGGCCAAGGGGGGGGCTAAGCTCCTCCAAGAAGACCCAGATTCAACTTTTTCACCATGAAAATGGTATTCTTTATCGGGGTTAGCCCTCTCAATAAGGCCCACACTCGGGGTTAGCCACCCCAAGAACAGAAATCAAACTCCGCCCATGTTCATCAGCCAAAATGCATGTAGGCCTACGTGCAAGATTTGTCCGTATAGTCGCTAAAAGTCGTTCGTGGTTTTCTTAATACTTGAATAGGCCTATAAATACTAGGTCTATATTTATCTTTGGATCACAGTATGGATATTATATGCAATGTTTACATCTTGCTATCGAATCTAGAACGTTGTCTTATTAGGTCTATCTTTTCGCAAATTAAGCAACAGTCACCTACATTTCTACTTTCCTTTTTCTTTTAAATGATTCGCCACAATAATAGCAGTAGTCTAACAGATCTAATAAACTAATCAATTAACTTCTTGTTCCATTCATTCTGTATTCATGTCTTGTGTAGATGTCTTAAAATAAGGAAAATAGGAGTGTCCATTTTTCTTTGTACCCCGGAATGTTGAAGTCGCCACGTGTAATGCCAGAAGTCGTAGGCTTCGCTGCTGGTGAAACTCCGATTAAAACGAAGAGGAAACCATTCGTATCTGCCGACGATTGAACTGCAATTCAACTGAACGAAAAAACCTTTTGCTCCTAAAACAAAATCATTTCGCGCGCTACATATAATTAATCAAACATGAATGTTCGTATCTGAACATTTATATAGCGCATTTTCAGAATATCGCAAAGATGCAGTATAATAGCACATCTAACTAACGGATCTAAAAAGCGTCTTAGTAGTTTCAGTTTAACTGTGCGATAACAGAGATCACTGGCATCGCCCTCCTTCTTTATCAGGGCTCGAGACTGGCACTGCCAAAGTATGAGCAGTGGCGGAGTTAGCTGTTTCTTAAGATAATCTGCTTATATTTATTTATTTATTTATATAATTATGTAGGAACAGTAGGATCTGCGCCTTAGTTGGTGATGGTAATTATTGGTAGTAATGTTAGTGGAGTAGCAGTTATTGGTAGTAATGTTAGTGGCGTAGTAGTTATTGGTAGTAATGTTAGTGGCGTAGCAGTTATTGGTGGTAATGTCAGTGGTAGTAGTAGTTCTAACAGTATTTAGCGATATCACGCACATGCTGCCACGACCATGTCATGTGATCACTACGAGTAACCGCTATGATCACGTGATCAACGGACGCACAAAGAAGTTTTACAATGTAACGACTGATATGTGTGACGTCATAGCGACAAGTGGTTAAAACTTCCAGACTAATAAACAGAGTAATCTTAAGAACTTCTTAGTCACTAAACCAGATCACCTGCATGGAGTTCCCTAGACTGAGCCAGAGGGAAGACATCCCTGCGAAAAAGTCCCACAGATGTGCCAGCCATTGTCTGCTCTTTTATAGCACAGCGATAAACGTAAGACTTATACTGTAGGCGTTATCACCAGAATGATTCTGGCGAGTATAAAACGACCATAGACTATAGGAAAGAACAGACTGAGATCTGCAGCTGCAGCGCAAAGGACATAAAACTATATTGAGATCTATTGGCGAACATATGGCACACTCCCCTTAGACACGTAAACTGTTAAACACTTATAAGTGAGATAATGTTGTATCAATGCGTCCATAGTGAGTGAGTGCAGTTTAAATTTGGACGTAGGATATTACGATAGCAAATGGCGCATAAGCATACTGTGGCAGTTCTCATCCCCCATCGGTAGGTGGCGTCGGGCAAATCCAGCGGGACAGAAGCAAGTCGACTCGTTGTCTACGCTACAGTTACGGAATTCTTCAATAAGTTGACGGTCAAACTGACGCAACACAGTTCCTACAAAACAATTAATTTTTAGTTGATCAAGATATGTTATTATTTAATGACAATGAAATTAATAAATAATCCGTTATCCTTAAATTGAACAGTAATTTTTCTCCCTATCTTGAATTTACTTCCTGCAGATTATCTAATCGAAGCTCTTAAGTCAACAGGCGATAGTTCCACTCAAAGTGGGCATAAAAAGTGAACCTAAATAGGCCTATTAAAAGTAGATTTAAATAGGCGTATTCAAAGTAGACTTAAATCACAACAGAAATTTTGTTGTCTGGTGACACATTTCTTGATAATTTGGAGGCTGCAGGCCAAGTTTAATATCAAAGAATTAGCCTAGTCCACATGTCTAAAAATAGCTTAAGAACTTGAAAGAGCAAAGCAGAGAAAAACAGACAAACTGACAGACATATTATATAGATACAGAGACAGAGATGGAGATAGATTGAGGGATATAAAGACAGATAGAGACAGAGAGACAGGAAGAGGGAGACTAATTAAAGCCCCTGTGCGTTGTCTTGACTCTTGACACGAAAGACAAATATAGTACAGTAGTCTATATAATATTTATAATTTGCTGTTGTCAAACACTAACAAGGCCTAACACGGTATCTCCGCAAATCGTAGCAATAGCTAGGCCCATATAATAGCTTATAGTGAAACTACACGTAGTAGACGTCATTGTAAGTTGGGTAAATATATAGAGTTGGAAAAGTTGCCACATGAATGGCAATCGTAATGGAGCATTTATAAAGCGCCATTTAGAGATTCAGAGTCTCTTCCGACCCAAGTGTGTTAGTAATGTGATTATAACGAATGAGAGAAAGTCTGAAGGTTTCCCTGGACCTCGATGAATAAGCAACTCGACAACCTTTTCTTTGTTTAAAAAAAGTATAGTCCTATTATAAACTTATTAGGCGTTCGTTCTCTGTGGTTGGTCCAACAACCTGGAATGGACTTCCATTGACTATGCGACACCTTCCAAGCTGTTCTCAATTTCACAAACTGCTGAAAACTGTTTTTTCGCTTGATCTCGGCCGGGATCGCCTCTGAGTACTTTCACTTGAAGGTACGCTATATAAATTATGATTGATTGATTTATTGATTATAATTCGCCTCTAGTAGGGTGAACCGTTCAAAAGCGATTTGCCTCAATCATGCATGCACATAAATTCTTTTACTTAGCCTACAACTACAATTACATTTAAAATCAACTTTTGAATCACCAAAATCCTTTATATATTATAATTACAAATACATAATATGCATATGATTAGGCCTACATCCATATGCCCCAGTAGTAGAAAAGGAAACAATTCTGGTTGCTTACTGTTTTTGCAGATGGTTCCATTTTCTGTTGGCAAGAAGTCGATTCCGCAGAGGCAGACGTTTTTGACGCATTCACTGAACGTCACAGCATCGTAGCAATCCGTATCTATTGTACACGTGGCGTCACCTATCCGCCGTCTCTTACAATCTGCTCTTCCACTAACAAAACTCTCGTTGTAACCAGACAAGCAGAGGCAGCTTCCGTTTGCACAGAAACTGGAATTAATTGCTGTCTCACAATCGAGATCCTCCGAACACGAATCTCCCAATGTCAGCAGCTGACAGGTCGTATTGTCTTCGACGGACTTATATCCTCGCAGACAAAGACATGTTCCATTCTGACAACCACTATTGTTAACGGCATCTGAACAATCGGAATCAATCTGACAAGTATCGTCTCCGATCTTCCGAATGATACACGAATGGATTTCGTCGTCATTCAAATGATATCCTGACCGACATAAACACGTGGAATTAAGACAAGTCGTATGTTGAAACCGATCCTTGCACATTTGGTCCACTGCTTCGTAACAGCCACTGCTGCTATTGTTGTTGTTGTTGCTGCTGTTGCCCATATCACTGCTGTCCATATCACTAACGTTGCTACAGTTCTGTGTTGTGAAGGCGCAAGTCATGTAGTCACCGATCGTCAGACAAGTAGAGTCCTCTGAGTACGCATGATATCCTGGATTACAAAGACATACTCCACTGTGACAGTCGCTTTGATGAATGACGCTGTTGCAATCTTGCATCGTCTCACACGCCATGTCCTCGCCTATCTTACGCTTGATACATGACGAACGATCAATTGCAACCACGTGTCCCACATCGCAACGACAAATTCCGCTGACGCAATGACTGCTGGGAATGACGTCAGTGCATTCCGACGTGACGTCACACCAGTCGTCTATCCGACGCGCGACGCATTCTAGGCCGTTCGTCGTGACGTAACCAGCGACGCATCGACATGACCGCGTGTCGTTGGGGCAGAAGCTGTGGTTTAACGATCGCGAGCAATCGCCGTCCACGACACAACCCTTCTCAAGCTCATGTATGTTTCCTGGAAAGAAGTTTACAACACATTCAACTTTAAATTACAATTGTTTTACCCAAAAGGATGGAGGAGCAGGAGGACTCTACTAATAAGGAGCGACCTCCCTTTAAAACTTCGATTATAATGTTCATCTGACCAATCAATCTTTGCTTCATAAATCCCCCATGTCTTTTTTCTTTTGCCGTGGCTGGACCGCTGGGCTTAGAGTGACCCTGATCAGGTTTCTTGAAGCGGCGCTATATCAGTTCATAAAATGAATGAATGATCGAATGATAAGAAACATGATAGCCGTTTAATAATTCACTCTGATAATACGCAGTAGCATTAGGCCGTATACAATACATGATATAGTATTAACAAATGACAGTAAGTTTAACAGGTGTCTAATTTAACTGTATGGCAGCCTGCAAGGCGTCCATGTGTTCCACTGCTCACAGTGTTCAGTTTACCAAAATCATCAAGGGAACTGAACGCTGAGTAAACCTTAAGTTACGGGCTATAAGCTTACTCGGGTATAGAACCATTGTATAATTGCATATAACCCTTCGTGCCAAAGTGCAGCCATGATCAAACCATCGTCCAGTCAAAAACCATGCAGATATAGGCATGCTCAAAATGGTGCAAGTCTTCGTTATAAGATCATCGTTGTCATTATGATTAATTCCACAATTTCTTAGAGTTGTTCAATTGTTGCGGTAATAGTAAATCCTATTCTTATAAAGGGCAACCAGAAAGCGAAGCGCATGGCACCAGCTTATTCACTAGTCTATTATTTTGCTTCAAACTATCTGTCAGATCTTTATGACAAACAAACAAATTAACAGAACAAACTTTCAGAAACTCACACTGCATGCCTTAGGCACAGGCAGACATGTAAAGGGTTCAATATAAAAAGGGACAACAATCAAAATGAGCAATCATAAAGGCGAAAATGATTTGAGCGAATTAATGATCAGAAGAGCTCCACATGCATTTGTCTGAAAAGGCATAAGTGCGAAATGCAGGAAAGTGAATTTTCATAATTAGGCTATAGGCGAACTTCCAAAGGTCCCGGTCCTTTAGTTTAGGGTTCATGAATAAGATGAAGTTATAGTTGATGAAGTTGAAAGTGAAGAAAAAGTTTATTAAGACGAAACTATTGAGGACTCAAATGCGAATGCGCGAAATTTATTATGATCACGATGAACAACAGAGAAAAGAACGAAACACGAACATTTTAAACATCTTCCATGCTATGATAACAATGATCAAAATGTAAGATTGATTGTCATTATTAATCTGTGGATATTGCTTAGAACCTTTGGCCTACTGTAGATTAAACACATAGTTCATAAAATTTACATCTAGGCCTACGCTTTTACACAAGAGCCCTCTTGCGTTTCTCCCCTTCAAACAAGCGTTTTGTTATAGATTTGCTTAATAATTGTTGATGTTCGACCCTATACCCAGGTGAAGCAGGCAGTTGCGTAGGGTGCCAAAATCTAGAGGGCAGTATGTGTTTTGTCAGTTTTTATACATGCTACCATTCTAACCAGTTCTTCAATTGCAATGATTACTTTCGTTGTAAAAACGGACTCTGATGTATTTTCATAAACTGAGACCTGAAGGAGAAAAACTATATACAAACAAAAGCTTTCACATTACCTTAATAAATTATTCTTCATAATAAATCATTTCCCGTTTCCCGGTAATTCGAATTTCTCGGTAACCGCGAAGTGTTTTTATTTGTAGCCATTCCCCATAAAATTCCAATTATAAAGCGCCGACTGTATAGACTACTAATGCAACAACATTCAAGATAATAAGAAATAACTCAGCTGAGCCGTAATGTTCTGCCTTGTTTCCGAACCGTTACTCATCGGTTGTGACTGGGGTTGTGGGGGGGGGGCTGGACTGTGAAGTGGGGTCAGAGAGCACCAAATGAATGTGCGCCGTGCTTTGCCTTGGGCGACATTATTTTGGGATAGGACCAGCACTGCCGAAACTTATGTAATTTATCATAGTGATCAATTACCTGCACAAAAATGCTTCAGTGATTTTTACCAAGAGCCAGCCTAGTAGTCTCGCAGTTGGTTTGAGGCACAGTAAATGTAGGTCTATAGAATTATTTGCAAAATATGTCAAAGTTCAGTCATTAGGCTTTAATTTCATAATATGTTACCACAACCTTTGTTGAAAGTGGATGAAACCAGTGATCCATTTACAATCAAATTATAATAACAACAAAAGAAATAATGATGACCTTGTTGGTCATTCCATCTAAAAATTGTAGTTCTACTTGTTTGTTCACTTTTTGTTCAGGGCAAAAGACACACCAGTTAGAAGAGATTATTTGCACATATCGTTTCTGCTCAGAGATGGTCTTTCCCTAACAGCTGCAAAACCACAGTTGCAACCTATCGAGAACACCAAGCAGGCCTATATAGGCTACACGTAAATATATGCAACTCGACACCTGACAATTATAGGCGTCTAAAAAAAGCCTGTGCCTTAGAAGTCATGCGAGTATCTCACAAAAATACTTCACACCATGCGTCAACGATACATGTATATTTCAATCAACTTCTCTGGCAGACGACGGTTCCATGCAACATAACGACAACACTGAACAGGCATGTATATTGTAGGCCTATCACAATGTATAATGTACAGGGTGGCTCAAAAAAAATGTACCACCGGATAAAATGCAATATCTTTGCAACCGATTGAAATTTTTCTCCGAAAATTTTTCAATTTGAAGGGGAATGAATTTCCAACAATCCCTGAAAGTTGCACTGAAAACTTTTTATGTTTGCAAAAGTTACAGCTGTTTAAACTTTGATTTTCGTTTTTTCAAATTTCCGTGGAAAAAATTAACGTCAATTCTTGATTTCCATGTCAAATGATATCACTTTTCATTACGGCCTCAAAAATACGTTTTGCAGTTTATTGTAGGGTATGATGGGAGTGTCCACTCCCTGCTTTAATACGGGCTCGAATTCTTTTTGTGAAGCTTAGTATGGCCTTGTTGATCGAGTCCTGCGGCAACTGATTCCACATTAGCAGCAGGACTTCCTTCAGCTAACCAATGTTCTCCAACTTGGGATGAAATGTCTTGCAGCATAGCTTCCCAGACGTGGTAAGCAAGAGGGCTAAGGTCTGGCGATGTTGTTAGTCACCTTTGGAAATAAACTTACTGGAGTGGATTGCAAAAATAAGGTAGCGTCATCATAATCAGCCTTGCCGTGTGAGCAAGCAGGCGCACCGTCCTGCTGGAAAATAAAACCACATGTTAGAGCATGGCCTACCTGGTCTTCAATTAGTCTGGGTAAGAGAGTTCAGCGATGAGTTTGACATCTAACCTACTGAGTGGGATTTAAATGCAGTCTTTTCTGGCACCCGTGACACATGCCAGCAAATCTGATGCTGAAACCACGATGTGCTTGCAAACTTGACCCTTTCGATTACCAAGCGAATTTCTTGAAAATCGTACTTTTCCATCAGACCAAGTGACCACTTCCTTCCTCGCTTCCAACATCTGATCTTCGTTACATAAACATGTTTACAGATAGCCTTCAATGTGCTCAGGCTCCACTTTTCACTGGGTATTTTGCCATGATTACGCGATGTCCCAGTCTCTGTTCACGCAGCGTCCGAATTTCCGATTTATCTTCCACAGAAACTTTGCCCATGACGTTCAGTAATGGATTCACGAATTGAGTCCATAATCTATAAAATATCACTAAATACCAACAGTTTGCTGCATAAACAGCTTCTTTACAGCTCTTAGTGAGGTCGTAGGACATCATCATCATTTCTTATGATGTAATTTGCAAAAAATCTTAATGAAATTACATTGTATTGGAACTTTATTCTCCGGATTTTTGAAAAAAACAAATTTTAAGTTTGAACAGCTGTATCTTTTGCAAACAATAAAATTTTCAAGTGAAACTTTCAGGGATTGTTGGAAATTCATTCCCCTACAAATTTGGAAATTTTCGGAGAAAAATTTCAATTGGTTGCGAAGTTATCGCATTTTATCCGGTGGTACATTTTTTTTTGAGCAACGTGTATGCAACGAGACATCTGACAAAACACTGCACACCATAAGAGATCCCTATATAATAGACATCTCTCATGCGGTATCCCTAAACATTGCACACCATACGAGGTCAATAATAGACACCTCTCAACAGCATGTACCAGGTAGCCATGGAATTCATGCGATATCACAAGACACACTGCAAACCATGCGTTATTATGATATTTTCCAACCTACTTCTCTGACAGACTGTTCCGTTCTCTTTCGTGAAGTGACCAGCTATACAATGACAGACGTTATTGACGCATTCACTTAGAGCAACGGCATCTCTGCAATCTGAATCGAGAGTACACACTGAGTAGACACTGTCACCACCCACTCGTCGTCTCCTGCAATCAGACTTTCCTGTTGCGATGTAACCAGACACACAAGTGCATCTTCCTCCACTGCAGAAACTCCACCTGACAGGTCCTTCACAGTCGACATCCTGCAGACATACATCACCCAACTCCTTGTGTACACAGGCAACACGATCAGCAGTTTCCTTAAATCCAATTGCGCATTGACACGTTCCTGCGTCGCAAACGCTGCCATGAATTGCCGTCTCACAGTCGAGATCCTCCGAACACGAATCTCCCAATGTCAGCAGCTGACAGGTCGTATTGTCTTCGACGGACTTATATCCTCGCAGACAAAGACATGTTCCATTCTGACAACCACTATTGTTAACGGCGTCATAACAATCGGAATCGATCTCACAAGTATCGTCTCCGATCTTCCGAATGACACACGAGTTGGTGTCGATATTTAAATGATATCCTGACTTGCAGATACACGTTGAATTGATGCACTCAGAGTTGAGAAAGAGATCAACACAGTCGTCAATGAATCTGCATCTGTCCGTTCCAATGAATCTTGGCTGGCAATCATCACCGTCCAACGTCCCTCGATATCCAAACCTACAAACGCATTCCGCATTACGACATTCGCTTTCGTTGATGGCAGCCGCACACTCGTTCGTCCTTTCACATGTCGAGTTGTCACCAAGTCTACGGAGAACGCACGCTCTGTTGGCGTTGCTTGGAACGAATCCGATGTTGCAAACACATTTCCCGTCGTCATTACACCAACTGTTATCAACAGCGTCGCTACATTCTTCGCTCAATCGACATCCTACGTCGCCTACTCTTCGTAAACGACACGACGTTCTACTGTCCTCGGCCATGATATATCCACGCGTGCATTGACACTTGCCATTCGTACTGCATTCGCTGTTGGCAATTGCATCTGTACAGTCTGTCGCCAGCTGGCAATCGCCGTCGCCTATTGTGATCAGCGTGCAAACGGAGTTTTGAATCGAAGGGAAATATCCTGTGGAGCATTGACAGAATCCGAGCAGGCATCGGCTGTTGGTGACTGCGGAGCTGCAGTCGATGTCTGTTCTGCATTCGTGTTCTGCGAGTCTGCGACGAACGCAACTGGCACCGTCGTTGGTTGAGATGAAGCCGGAGATACAGAGACAGGTGTCGTTGATGCAACTGCTGTTTGGAACCGCATCTCTGCAGTCAGATCTCAGACTGCAATGACTATTGTCTCCTATTCTTCGACGAATACAAGACGCATTGTAATCATCGTCATCGTCGTCGTTTCCATTGTTATTCCAATAACCAGATTGACAGACGCAAGTTCCGTTGTTACAAGTGCTCTTCTCCACAGCACGGCTGCATTCTATCGAATCCAAACACGTGGTTGATCCGATCCTGACGCGCTCACAGAACGTTCCGCTGCTGCGCGAAGTGTGACCGGAAAGACAGACGCAACTTCCGTCGACGCAATGGCTGCTGGGAATGACGGTCTCACAGTCGGCGGATGATGATTGACAGGAGTCAGCGATGCGTAACGACACGCACGAGTTGCTGCCACGGTCTGATCGATATCCAAGATCACAGACACACTGCTGCTGCTGCTGCTGCTGCTGCTGCTGCTGCTGGAGAATGGTGTTGGAATCGCAGTGACTGTTTGGAATGGCGTCGCTACAATCTGACGACAATTGACATTCATCGTCTGCTATTCGCCGTCGTCTGCATCTTGTCAGTTCCGCCTCAACGATGAATCCGGAACTGCAGATACAGACGCTGCTGCTGTTGTCTTCTAAGTCTCCGATGGTGCTGCTGCTGCTGCTGGTGCTGCTGCAGGTGCTGTGAGGAATGGCGTCGATGCAATCCGACTGGAACCGACACGGATCGAAGATGCGACGCAACTGACACGTCGATCCGTTGACCTGGAAACGACCGGATGCACAACGACAGCTGCCACTGTCACTGACACTGCCATTGCCCAATTGCCACTGCTGCTGCTGTTGATGATGTTGCTGCTGCTGCTGGAGTTGACATACTGTGTGGCTGAAGAGAATCGTGCATTCTTCATCTCGTTCACAAGTTCTGTCCGATATCTGCACTGAAATGATGACCCGTTAAAACAAAAGATTACAGTAACGCTCCTGAAACAGACGACGCCCGCGATGTTTCCTAAGAAGAAGAAGAGAGGTAGAACTGCGGTCGTGTGTCTGATCATCCTATCGCTGCCTTTCATCAGGACTTACAAACACAAACACGAACACAAACACACAAACGAACAAACACACAAACACTGTCTCCGCCGCCGTTTGTCTACTTACTATCTTGTTGTAAACATTCATCAAAGTGGATTTTTTTCAATATTGCAGAGCCTGAAAAAACAGTCTTCCTCGCACTATGCATAGGTTTACTACATAAGATGAATAAATCAGGTCTATGGATAATAACAATTCCGCGGGAAACACTTCCTGGTATAACTATGTCATCGGTATTTCTTTACAGAATGGAGTCTCTGAGCTACAGCTCCCACACTGGCACACCGCGTATGCACTGCAGTTAGTTAGCGAAAATTTCTTAAGCATAGAAAAATGTTTATCCGCTCTAAATTCACAATCCTAAGCCGATTGACTCATAATTTTAAAGAGTGATATCGACCAATCAACCAACCAACCAACCAACCAACCAATCAATCAATCAATCAATCAATCAATCAATCAATCAATCAATCAATCAATCAATCAATCAATCAAGCAATCAGTCAATCAACCAATCAATCAATCAATCAATCAATCAATCAATCAATCAATCAGGCAGTCATTTAATCAATCAATCATTCAATCAATCAATCAATCAATCAAAATGTTTTATTTTGTAACCAAACTAAACAAATCAGGCTTACAATCACTGCAACTCTGTAACATAAAAAGGAAACCCTAGATGGATAAGATAAATCCCGGTAACTATAGGAACACCAAATTATCGATTGAATCTATGTTATGTGGTGGTCTTAACTAAACTTTACCATACACATGCAACACATAGAGTGAGTAAAGAAAAACCAAAAGCAATAGGAAGCAGCCTATAAATAAGACTAGATAAACAAGAAAAAGGCAACTGAGACATTTAGCACTTTTGAGTGAATAAATGATTTATAAAAAGAGAACAAAAAGAGGATAGACTATTCTACATTGCACATACATTGTACAATGTACATGCAGGACGATAGATGTAGGTTGGACAAGGTCGTTTGCCTTTCATTAGGCAGGACTACCTTTCATTAGAAAAGCTCTTCAGTTTTATGCAAACATCCAAATGCTGGCGGATAACCGTATTTACTTTATTTTCCTCAGGTGGCAACTCCAGTTATTTTTACAAAGAAAAGACGTTTTCCTAGTGAAATGTGAATGAAGCTGAGATGAGAGTTCAAAGTAATATTTGCAAATAGAGGGCAGAAGGTCTCGGTAAAATCGATACATACATTGTAAATCCCATATTTGGAGAGCTCCAACCTCGTCAGTTTTTAATATCTTAATGAAGATGCGAGCAGAGTGAGAGCCATATGGAGCTCCTGCAAGTGGGATTTTTTTCTATGCGATTTGAACATGACGTAATTAGTTTTCTCCAAGTTTAATGACAATCTATTTGATCTAAACCCCTCGGCAATGAGTTGAAGCGCCACGGTTATGATTTGAAATCAGGAATACTTTATTGCAAGAGTGGGAATAAAACACGTTCGTATTATCTGCGAACAAGCTGAAGAACCGACAATTTGAGACATTACGGAGATGATTGTAGCAGAGGAGAAACAGCAGTGGTCCTAGATTGGATCTATGTGGAACTCCATGTATCAAAACATTTCAAAGTGGAGCGTTTGACGTTATTTTCGACGCGTTGATAACGTCCATTCAAATATCTGGTATCTGTCGATCCATCTACCATCCACTCTTCTTCTTCTTCTTCATAGGTTTTTGAGGGACGCTGTGGCGTAGCCTATGGGTATGTTCAGTGCATTGGAATCGGAAGGTTGAGGCTCCAACTATAGCTCCAGCGTATAATTATAGGGACCTTGCGCATAAAATGATCAAGTCCTTCATTCGCAATTGCTCGACATGCGCTTCGACGTGAAACTCCGATTCAGTGTCTGCGTTGTGTCGGAAAAGCCCCTGAGTAGAAGTTTCTATAATGGGCGATATAACAAGTGCTCATCATATATACATGCATGCATGCATTTTTCACAAAAGCTTACTTGGTATGCAGGTCGATTCATTCCTGACAGCTTTGAAACCAAATCGACAGAAACATCTTTCGTTCTGACAATTACTTTCAGCGATGACTGAACTGCAATCGTCGTCGCTTCTGCAGTCGTCTCTGATCTTTCCTGAACAAAAAGATTTCAGAATTAATTGAATTTCAACAGCAATGCATCTTGGACACCTAGAGTTTATTGAAAATTGAAAGCTAGGCGCATGGCCTATAGTTTATTTACAAACGCTGCGTCGAGTCAGAAAAGTTGTCCAGAGTTTGGTTAAAAGGAGACCAATGTCTGGGTGCCATGCATGCAGTATGTATGAAGACCCATATAATATGTAGCTGAACTTTTTAATGGTGCATTTCAGAAACCTTCATGTATATAGGTACCGTAGTAGCCTAAGCATGTATGTTGTATACTTACTGCGGATGCATAGCAATTGGTCGAGACTGGCGTAGTGTCCGATATCACATGCACACAATCCATTGACGCAAGAGCTGTTGTCTATGACAGAGAAACAGTCGACAGATCGATCGCATCTGTTGCCCAACTCATCTGAAATTATACACAACAGCAACAAAACGGATCTGAAATATACCGTAATAAAAGTTGTCATCCTCAAAAGGGGGGGACGGGGCAAGCAAGCGTCTCTAATAGCCTCTGCTACCCAAATGTCCAACCACGCCACCTTCTCGAGGTCCCCCCTGTTCGGAAACAAAGAGCGTGGTGGGCGACCGAGCAATCGCCGGTATATGCGATGCCCCAGGGGCGAAGAAACCGAAGGACGGACGACAGAGGATGTCGACGCTAGGAGATGGTGTCTCGGTAAAAACACCGGGAGAAAGGCAATGGGAAACCATCTCCCTAAAGTTCCCAAGACAAAATGTATGACGAACTCAAATATAGAAGATAACAGCGTGAACGATTCAAACCGGTTACCGAGGAGAGTCGCGCTCGGCAGGGGAGGGGCCAAGGCCTCCTTGGTCGTAAGCAAGCGAAAACCTGGCAAAAAGGAAGAACAGGGAAGAATGGAGACGTCAAACATTCGAACCTGCCTAAGGGCAGAGAACAGAAAGAAGAAGATCCTCAAAATAATACACACGTAGCCTACCATTAAATCCAGGCCTCAGAATCGAAGTGCCACTTTCACCTTGTCCCAAAACATTAGGGAGCCTACAAAGGCATGCCAATCGTCAGAGCAATCATGTAATGACATGTATGGCCGTCAAATCAACGACTTTCAGTAACCCTGAAGAATGATCAGTGAACGGTTAGGCCTATAACATCTGTGAATGAAATTAATTATTATTCCTATACGACATTCGGAGTAAATAGACTTCTCAGTTTCTCGGTTTAATATTAAATTTTGGTCTCCGGTATTTTTCACTTTTCTCAATAGCAGCATCTGTAATAATTATTATAATATCGGTTCGATTGTATCTGAATATATT
>OX243813.1:41937317-42162317 GCA_945859605.1 Lumbricus rubellus | reverse complement strand
AGCCTATTGGCCAAACATATTATTGCCGGCACGGAGATTGACATACGAATTATATTTCTGTAGAATAACGTTCGTTTAGTTTTGATGCAGGTACATTTCGACATTCGAATGGAAGAAACAAAAGATCCGCAGCAAACGAAGAACGGGTTAGACAAACAAAGGAAGCGGAATCTCTTCCGCCATCTCTTTGTGTGTTTTCAGCTCTGAAACGAACTCTCTGGAACTAATAACTATATCCACTAGAACGGGTATACACGTAGATCTATATGATGAGCGTTTACACATACCACCATCTGTTTATATATAGAACCATGCATATATTATAAGCATACATATTATGTGTGTGTGACTGTGTGTCGTGAATGTGTGTGTGTGTGTGTGTGTGAATGTGTGTGTGTGTGTGTGTGTGTGTGTGTGTAAACGTTTCCATGTGCTCACGCGTATCCTACAGTCTGTCTTCCGATGTCTATGACACCTTTGACCTTTCCACTGGATTACGAATGTGGATGGTGCAGTCAATGTGAAACCCGAAAGGATCATAAATAGGGGAGATACATAAATGTCCAGATTTCATTATAGAATTGTATACATGGGCATTGGGCAGGCTTGTATGGTATGTGTGTTTAAACACAGTTTTCTTTACACATACACACACATAGGCCTACGAGTTGTAGTCAACTACTAAAATAAAAATCTGATATAGGTCCGTTCCTGGAAACACACTTTTCTGCAAAATTTCGTGCGACTCTAGCAATATAATGTCCAGAGTAAATATTATTGTGCAAGGCTACATCTATCTAAAATTAGGCAACATTAAACGCATAGTCGCAGCAACGTATTTATTATCAAAAGACGGCTAACAAATTGGTGAACTGTGTTGTTTTTAAGTAGCATACAGCCTACATCACAGAAGCAAACAAGTTGCATTTAAAATAGAAACCGTTGTTGCGATTTGCTCAACATCGTAAATAAAATATTATGGGCTTAACCAACAGATGAGTGTAAGCGTGTAAGACTTCATACGGAACTTTACTTGAACCTGAAATGCGCCCGAGATTACCTTCAACACATCACTCTCCTCCCCCACACAAACACACATATAAACACACACACACACACACACACACACACATATATATATACAGGGTGGGCCAATAGAAATGCAACAACTTTGACGCCTTATAACTTGAACACTTTTTATCCGAACATCGTGATCAATATACTAAATCGAAGGTAATTATCCATTCTACTACTGTGTCAAATCTTGCGCTGATATACGGCACCGTTTAAATAAAACGTTTGGTGCGGCGCACACCTCTCAATTTTGAATGTAAATAATGAACATCATGGCGCCGCTCACGGAAGAGGATAGAATTTTAATCAGAATCTTAAGAGTAGAAAAAGAATACAATGCACATCAGATGTTGATAGAATTCCCTTCTAGAAAATGGAATAAACATGCTCTACATCGATTGATTAAACAAATTGATGCCACGGGAACGTCTAACAGCCGCAACTGTGGTCGCAAACGTTCTCCCGCCGGCGCATCGTTCACGTCATACGGTTACCTATCTGAACGCTAACGTACCAGAGTTTATTGAACCGGAGAACTGGCCACCGAACAATCCGGATTTAAACCCGGTTGACTATTCGATCTGAGGTTGTCTTCAGCAACTGGTCTATCGTGAACCGATACGTGACGTTGAACATTTGAAAAAATTTATTGTTTACTGCTGGGCTGAAATAACCCGAGCACTGGTGGCCTCAGCCATTGATCAGTGGTCGTCTCGTGTCCATGCTGTTATTAAAGCACGTGGTGGACATATTGAATATTTGACTTATGATAAATTCACTCAAGATATGAGTTGTTATTAGGCCTAGGCTAATTGTTAGAACTAGTGATTGCTTAGATTTGAGTCATTGGCATTATTCAGTTTAAGACTTTTGGTTTTTCTTGCAGTTTCATGTCAAAAAAGGGACATCGAACATTAATAGCATTATCTTAAAAAGTCGTAATAGTATCTCTTAGATATTTTGCAGAATGATAAAATGGATAATTATGTTCAATCAGATATACAGGCCAAGACGCTCAGATAAAAATTGTTCAAGTTATAAGGCGTCAAACTTGTTGCATTTCTATTGGCCCACCCTGTATATATATAAACATACATGAGTACATACACTGTAGTCCTACATAGTATGTGTTGAACTATTACTGATTATATTAGTTTGGTGCATGCTACTGGAATTCTAATCCTTGTGAAGGTAATTAGCTGTTTCAAGTGTATATAGCCTACCTACGTCGCGTATGGCAACCGTGAATCACTGGCGAATTCGATACGCCAACGGAGAGAGAGAGGGAGAAGGGCTTGATGAACATTTTCATGTTCTAGTGCATTGCAATCGCGGAGTGTAGTCTTCCGCCTGCATGCTTCTATTTTTTTCTTTTTCTATTAACTGTTTGGCAACAATGGCGATTATTTTAGCATCTCTGAAATGTCAATGTTTGACCTATCGTATCGAAGTAATAGACAAAGGCCTTGGCAAATGTCTGTTCGACTTCGAGGCATCAACAACTGCGGATTTCCCTCCCCTCTCTCTTCTTTCTTCCCCTCCACCCTCCCTATCTTTCCCCCGTTCGCAGAAGCGCTCAATCATCTTATATGAAGTCGGTCTCATCCGCAAACTATCCTCGAAATAGCAAAGACGAAAACCCGGCGCATATATACACAAAGGATGTTGCTTTAAGAAAACAGTCCAAGCTATGCCCACCTTCCTCCCTCCACTCACCCTTCTTGCTGGGTTTTTCTGACAGACGAAGGCACGTTTGGGGCGGAGGGTGAATGGGGGGAGGGTGAATGGGGGAGGGTGAATGGGGGAGGGTGAATGGGAGAGGGTGAATGGGAGAGGGTGAATGGGGAGGGAGGGCAACGGAAATGATTGCGTCCATATTGCACGCGCACATTACTCCATCGGATCACGTGTCAATGTATCAACGGAGCCGAGAATTTCGACGTCCGATGACTTCATGAGCCATTAGCATTTGTGCAGCACGTGTTCTGCCATGCAGGCTGCCACTACATGTGTAGGTTCCGAGAGGCGGATAGCTTTCCATGGATCATGCCCAAGCTAATTGGGAAGAAGAAGAATAAGAAGTCCATGAAAAAATGTGTATGCGAAGAAGAATACACTTGCGTTCACTATAATACATCAGACACCGACAGAAATAAAGACCTTCAGAATAATTCACCGAAAGTCACGTGAATTCTGTTTACGCAGAGGAGGAGGAGGAAGAGGAGGAGGAGGAGGAGGAGGAGACTGGCGATAATTGCGTCTTGCGCTGTCAGTGGCTCACGACTTGCAGAGAAACATTCCTCCTCCTCCCCTCCTCCTGCTCCTCCTGCTCCTCCTCCTCCTCCTGCTGCTCCTCCTCCTGCTCCTCCTTCTCCTCCTCCTCCTCCTCCTTCTCCTCCTGTGTAGTTTGTACTAAGGGGTTGGGACGTGATGATGTCGAGGAGCGACTGTTTATAGGCCTCTAAATGGTGCAGTATAAATGACTGTTTATACTAAGTTATATAATAGGCGTAAGGTCGCAGGGATAAAACGATTTCGCTTATGTTCAGGAAACGGATGCAGAGATGCCGATGTAATGGAAGATACAATCAGGGATACACACAGAGTTACAGACAGATAAGCAGAAGGCAGGCGCTGAAAAGGCAACCTAGGCAAGATGACGAAACAGACAGAGAGAAAGAGAGACAGACAGACAGGCTGACAAAAGACAGACAGACAAACAGACAGGATGGAGAAACACATTAACAGAAAGATATTGAGAGACTGAGATTTTCATTGTCGACGCGTGTAAGTCATCACCAATATCATCGTTTGGCCTCACTATATAGTCGTCGTCGTCATCATCATCATCATCATCATCATCATCATCATCATCATCATCATCATCATCATCATCATCATCATCATCATCATCATCATCATCATCATCATCATCATCACCACCATCACCACCACCACCACCACCACCAGCATCATCATCATCATCATCATCATCATCGTCATCATCATCATCGTCGTCGTCGTCGTCGTCATCATCATCATCATCATCGCCTCATCCACCGCCACCACCTTCCTCGTGATCAACAGTTCCTAATGTCAGCCATTTTCCGGCGGTGTGAGCAGAAAGCCTAAACGACCTTAATCTCTTGTCAGCCATAAGTTATCAGATCTAATGCGTTTCTTGTGTTCAGTCCAAGTTTTGTTATGTCTTCGTTTATAAGCAATGTCGTCCATTGAACGCAGCCTCAGATCCACCGCCGCCGATCTGCAGAGTGATCGGCGGTGGATCTGGAAAGAAAATTTTTTTCTGCACCGAATCAACTGCCGCTGCTGAAGTCCTTGCATGCGGCAAAGAGATAGAAAGAGAGAGAGACAGAGACAGAGACAGAGACAGAGACAGAGACAGAGACAGAGACAGAGACAGAGACAGAGACAGAGACAGAGACAGAGACAGAGACAGAGACAGAGACAGAGACAGAGACAGAGACAGAGACAGAGACAGAGACAGAGACAGAGACAGAGAAAGAGAAAGAGAGAAGCAAGGTCAGTGAGAGAAAAAAGAAAATGAATAAGAAAAATCAGAAAAAGCCAAAAAATGATGAAAGTTTGTAGGTGTTAGCGACAGTGACAAAGAGAATGATGGATGGCATACAGGCAGTACATGAAGTTAGATGTTGTAGTAATAGCATCTATAAGAAAAATGTATCGACTCACTCATTGACTGGTCTATTGAATGAATTCATTAATTCAGATCATTAGTCTATAATTATGACGCCTCTCCAAGACAACTACTGAGACGCAATCACCCAGCCAGACCAACCCAGTGGAAAAGAAAGTTTTCAAGTGTTTATAGAAATCGCATGCAGATTCCTTAGCTAAGAACGAAATGGAGCGTGTTTCAAGCAGATGGAAGAGTTCGAAGTGACGCGGTATTATCTGTGTGCTTTCAAAAAGGAACGGACTGTGTTCAAACCATAAATGATGAAAGAACGAGTGAGTGAGTTGGTGGGTGGGTGGGTGAGTGAGTGAGTGAGCGAGTGAGTGAATGAGTGAGTGAGTGAATGAGTGAGTGAGTGAATAAGTGAGTGAGTGAGTGAGTGAGTGAGTAAGTGAATAAGTGAGTGAATGATTGAGTCAGTACCTTCATCAGAATTGTCACCACAGTCGTTGATGGTGTTGTTGACCTTTGACCTTGAGATGCAATTGCCATTGGAGCACTGATATTCTGTCGCTGAATTGCATCTCGCGGTCACTGCGACTGAAACAACCCCAAACACAACCATCAACAACACCAAACTACGTACAAACGGTACAATACATGAAGGATGATAAGAACGACAGCCAAATGTGTGTGCATTAGTGTTTTATGCTATGCTGAAAACAATGAAGCAGTCATAGATTTAGTAAACAAGACTTAACAGGCACAGGTTGCATGTTTGCCAGTGAATCTATTCATTAAAAATATAGTGGTCGCAAACTTTTGGTCAGGGCTGTTATTAGGGAATTTTTAGAACTGCACAACTCCTTCTTTCTTTTCCCATCGTTCATGGTAAATAACTTCCAATCGGAGGACAATATTATTACCTTTTTGCTAGTTTCTACAACTGCACAAATCCATTTAGAACTGCACATTTTGTGTACAACTGCACGTTTAAAAAGCCATGCTTTTGGCCATGACTGTACATGTACATACGTACGTGCGTGCTTGTGTACGTGTATGGGCGTAGCCATGCATGTATGCAGGCATAGAACCACCGAAGCTTCTTAAATGAATGAGATGTTAATAATGCACTCTGTCTACAAGTTATCTTTTCGTTCGCACAAACTATTGTTGAGCCACAGAGGACCAATCGATCAGTCAAAGCCAACGATGTAGCTATAGAGAATACAGTGCAAAGCGCGGTTCACACCAAGAGCCTACTTTTTAAACTACTACTTTTCCGATGCCAAACCGTTTTATTCTTGCTACGTCGGGTCAATGTTCTTGCAGCCATTTTTATGCGGCGTATGACTTATTATTTATTATTAGTTAGCAAATTGAATCATGTGCAGACAAAAAGAAACTTTGATGAAAGCCAAGGGAAGTTATTTCTTTGAACCTTTTACGAGAAGGAAAACTGATTTGGAAGGAATTCGTCGGCGAAACAATAATGTAGGCCTAATGGGAAAGAAAGATAGCGAACATGAGGAATGCAACGCAGGGTCGTCGGAAACAAAAGCAAGACGGAAAGGGAATAAGAAATGTTCAAAAACATGCCAATCATGATAATATGGGTCTCTACTCAGCTGGTGTAATCGAGGTAATGTAATATCAGACGAGCACTGAACAAAACGGAAAGCACTTCGCTCCATAGCACCAATCATTCGGTATCAAATCATTCGTAATGACCCAACGCAATTATCAACACTATTAGTATTATTATTATTAGTAGGCCTAGACCTAAGACTGTATTATTAAGCCTATTATTATTAAAATCCAAACGACTAAAAAAGGCCATAAGAATTTTCTGCTGAAGATACGCTAATTGTTTTCCGAACAAGGCCCCACATTTCTTAATCCGGTTCTGGTTCTTCCAGCACTTTTTGAAGTTTTTCCTCCAGTTCCTTTTCCTAAATCAGTAGGCCTACTTGCAAGGATTTTCCCATCTCTAAAGTTAGTTACCCCTCCAGACGAGTATATTCTCTTTGTATTTCTTGATTTATTTTGTCTATCTATTTACACCTTTAATGTCAGTTTCCATGGACTGCCGACATGATCTATGTGGTGCCAACTAAGAGATAGATATTGTATTTTTCTTACAGTAGATAGAAACATAATCGCTTTAGATGGTTGCTGACCTGCTATAAATCATGTGGGCTGAAACACTTTCTGGCTTAGGAAGCAGTCCTGTGTTAGGTCAATGTATCGGGTTTGCGAGGAATTTTCTCCTCCAGGTACGACATGCATAGATCTAAAAATCCATACATCTCTTAAAACTGAAATCCCATGGCAGTGCATAGTTTATTCCTTTCATGTGGCACGTTTCAGTCTGCAAATTTATTAGATTCTCATTGTTGATATCGTTGAACGTTTTACTTCTGTAGACTTTTCCAACCAGGCACCTTGCATCTGCAGGCAATTTTATTATGCTCCAGAATGAGTCACGGCTGAAATTTATGTTGCTCTAGTTCCAAGCAAGGCATCGAGATAATAGAGCATATAGAACTGTGTATATAAAGCCTTTGCTTCTCTTCTCCGCCCCTCTCGTTCTTATCCGCGAATTTCAAAGAGTTCCAAATGGACGTCAACATCAGTTATGTCCTCTGAAGCCACTGTTTATGTGATACGCATCTTTTTTAAACGTTATTCTTCTACAATACCAGATGTCTGACTTCAGCTGCTATCCTGCTAATAACACTTCAAGCATTTGTGCAGTAGCAGTTTACCTTAAACCTATCTCTTACACATAATATATTTTATCTATCTTGTCTTCTTGTACTTCTAGCTTTTTATTCTGTGTTTGGTCGTTACCTACTTTCTTCCTGATACCGTTATTGATTGCTGTACCGCATTCTTCCACCTCGTTACCACTTCTGTTTTTGTCATGGTAGATTACGACTTACTTCCGCGCTGCGAGTTCTCTCCTCCATTCCTCCACCACTGTAGTTTCCTCTGCTATCTCTCCTTTCGTGTCAGATCCTGTACCATAAAGAGATGTGCAGCTTTTCTTCATTGAGAGTAGTTGTCTTGTTTTTCAGCAGCGCCTCACCAGTTGTCGGGTCATAGTAGAAGATTCAATCTTCTTTCAGTGGTCTCGCTTTTTAAAATTTGTTCGGCTCCCTATTCTATTGCCTCTATAAACACTTCTTTTGCCAAATCATGATACATAATTATAGCAGTTTCATTTTCCATTCGCAATTGATGGACTCAAGCAGTCGTTTTCCACATCTCGCATGTAATGCTGAATCTTATACAATACAATGCAACTGAAATTTAATATCGCCTTCCTTGCAAAGCTCGGAAGTGCACACGCCTCGACGGTCCAACTGCATTATTGTATTGCGGAGCAATTGTGAGTGAAGGAGTTGCTCAATGTACCTACACACACTACACAGTAACCGCCTCGGACGGGGACCGAATCCGTACTCTCCACGTTACAGGCGACCCCTCTAACCAATTGTTTTTCGTTTTCTTCTGACAGGGATTCTCACTTTCACAATGCGTTCCACTTTTGAACTTGCTTCTGGTGTTCTAAATTCTGCCGCAATTACATCTAGGTTACTGTTTTCTCTGTCTAGCTTAATTACACCGGCTCTACAATTTTCTGTTTAATTGTCATTCAATAAGAAAATACAATCGAAATTCTTGAATTCTGTGCTTTTCCGATAACTCTTTAGACAGCAGAGCACTATACTAGCGAGTCTGACTTTTTCAGTATAAATTATATGTTTCTCTTTTTCTATAGGCAAAAGTATTTCTCGTGACTTCCGATTCACGTCGTTTCCTCAACTGTATCGTTTGTTTCGTTTCAAATTGATGTCCAACTCAGGCATATATCTAATTGAATATGATGCGGTAGGTTGTGCAATGTGGTTTAATGTGGTTTAATGCAATCTAATGTCATTAATTCAATGCGACATAATGTTATGTTGCAAACTCCAGAAGCGGACTCTAACACTCCATGCGGATTGCGGAAGAGTGGATTAGAATAGTTCCTGGAATAGACCATATATACTACTCCACTGGAGTGACGCTGAGACATGCATCAAAGACTTGGATCATAAGCCTCGTTGATCTGGCAATTGCTTCCTCGTAAGTCTCTCATGAGAGGCTAACGTTTGGCTTTTAGTCTCCTCGAGTCACACAGTCTCGTCGTTTCTCACTCAACTGCAGAGTCTGAAGGTGCATGATAAGCGCAGCAGCAGCAGGGCTAAGGGTTTGCTCTTGAGAGGCGCTATATAAATGTCCGCTTGGAATACAACCGGTAAACAGACTGGAGGCAAGAGCGCATGTTAAGCGATTCGTTGATTAAATGTAGAGACAATAAGTTACGCATTGTCTGAATTCCGTGTCAAGGCAAAGCAATCTGAGGAAGTCTACATGCTTCCTTCATTTGCAAAGTTTTTCTATTTCCGACGGAGACTAGTTCTGCCTCTCGCTGTCTCTCTCTGTCTCTCTCTGTATTTGTCTGTCTGTCTCTTGCTCTCTGTCTCTGTCCCTGTCGCTATCTCTCTCTGTCTGTCTCTGTCTGTCTGTCTGTCTCTCACTCGATGTCTTTCTGTCTCTGTCTGTCTGTCTCTCGCTCTCTGTCTCTGTATCTATCGTTCTCTCAGTCTCCCTGACTCTCTATCTTCATGACTCTCTGTATGTCTGTCTGTCGCTCTCTCGCTTTCTCCCCCTGTACTGTTTATCTGTGAAACAAAATGTGTCGGAAATAATCTCTGAATTTATTGTCTCTTGGTGAAGCGTCGTGTGGCTTGAGGCTGGCAACTACACTGAGACTATCTATCTAGTTGCAGGTCACAATGACCAACGTCTTCAGAGTCATTAAGAATGTTCAAATCAACGAGCCGTCGGTCCACGCGAGTATCTGGTACCGGCAGACACTATTACCTTTAATAGGTGCTAACATCACTCTTCCCATATTATGTTTATCTGACCTCCGCATCTTCAACATCCTCACCATCACCATCAGCATCATCATCAGCATCCTCACCATCAGCATCATCATCAGCATCCTCACCATCAGCAGCAGCATCATCAGCATCAGCATCAGCAGCAGCATCACCATCAGCAGCATCAGCATCAGTAATGGATTCATTCATTACTCTGGGTCGCGTGCATCTCTCTATTGCCGTCCATCTACATACGACGATTATCTGAAGACGACATTCTTTCAGCCAGACCCTCGCCACTCACTCGGTCAAAGTCTCGTTTACACCTCAGTCTCTCTCTCTCTCTCTCTCTCTCTCTCTCTCTCTCTCTCTCTCTCTCTCTCTCTCTCTCTCTCTCTCTCTCTCTCTCGTGTCCACCACCCCTCCCTTCGTCTCCTCAGCCACCCTTCTCCCTCTGCGCCTCTTTGTCACTGTACCTGTCTTAGTAACTTTGTCCATTGGAAGAATCCCCTCCGCTGCAGCATTATTTATTTCACTGCTGCCCTAAAATAATAATATAACCTATAAGCGCTGTCTCTCTATCCGTCTCGTTGTTCGCCTGTCTGTCTGCCTGAGATGTCTATTTATCCGCCTGTGTGTACGCATGCGCGTGATTGCGCGTATGGTTTCCGTCATTCTGTGAGTTAGTGAGCGGCTGAGGAATGATATCGTAATTCGAATCAGATGAATCGCTCGCAACCGGAAGAAGAGAGAAGAAGAAAGACGGAATGGAAGAAGAGAAATGGTGCAGGCCTCTCCTCCGCTGCCGCTGCTGTGGATGAACCAGCTGGATATATTATAGTAGGTCAAAGTGGAAGAGTCATGAGTGGAATATGAGCAGAAGACGGAAGAAGAGATCCGTAAAGATGAGGTCGATGAAAGACTGCGGAGCGGGAGATCGGTGAAGGAGGAGGAGGAGAAGGAGGACGATGACGAGGAGGAGGAGGAGGAGGAAGAGGGAAAGGAGGTGGAAGAGGGAAAGGAGAAGGAAGAGTTAGAGGAGGAAATGCGTGGGACGCGGAAATAGATGGCAATGAGAAGGAGGAGGTAAGTTATGGGAGAGGGAAGTGACACGAGAACATGCATGGAAAATGATCAGAGCGAGAGATTGCCTCCAACGCCAAAGTCTACTAGCGGTATATATTATGACTGTGGCGTCGAAAGATAGAATCGGAAGCCAAGTCATTCGAGCAGAGGCATTCGCAGAGGATTGGTCATTAGATGAACTCACAGATGGACCGATGGATGGACGGACGGACAGATGGTTGGAGGGATGGACGGATGGACAGATGGACGGATAGACGGATGAACGGATGGATGTTGGAGGAATGAACGGATGGACAGATGGACGGATGGACGGATGAACGGATGGATGGTTGGAGGGATGGACGGATGGGCGAATGGAAGGAAGAAGGATGGATGGATGGATGAATAGACCAACGGATCGGGATTGGGTGGATAAATAGATGTGCAAAGTCAGATATGTGATTTTATAAATTTTGAATTGGTCTTAAGATTTATGTTCTAAAATGTTTATACCACGAGGACACGTGTCGTGTATTCTATGATGATTTGATATCTGAGCCATTTCGAAACGGAACCCTTGGCAACCAGCAGTTGCTATTATAGGCACTAAACGCAGCAAGGGACTCCGGTGATATGCATGTAGGCAACCGAAACACGCTGCTGCTTTCACAGCTGCTGCTGCTGCTGCTGCTGCTGCTGCTGTTCGAGATAAAGATGCTTGTAGCGGTTGAAGGAAGCATTTAAAAATGAATTCGTCAATGATGAAAAAGATTTGACGTTTGACTGACATCGAGACATTCACCTGCTACTCCTCCGTTTGAACGAAAAAGCGAACACACGCTCCCATTTTTAGCCGCATACCAACACCACCAACTTCTCTGTTTGTTCGGTCCACGCCAGGCGCTGTGCTACAGCCGCTTGTACATAACACCATCAAGATTTGTGCGGTCGGTGTTTCTATAGCCACATTCCTCTCTTTGTATCCCAGTTCTCACTGCTTTGCTCCATTCTTCATGCCCCCCACCCACCTGAAGCCACACATGACACGACCCTGACCTTGTCTAAGAGTCAATGTCAAATGCAGTCAAACCATGCAGTAGCAGCGCGACGACGATTTAATCAATTTAACCCTTTCCATGCAAGATATCGATTAACCCTCTGCATGCAAGATGGGAAGAAATAGTGACAACAGAAGAACTCAACTGAACCGCAGCTCAGTCGGTGGCCTTGACTGTCTAGAACTGGAAGGTCAAGCAAATGAATGAGAACCAGAGAGAGAGAGAGAGAGAAGGACAGACAGACAGACAGAGACAGAGAGACAGAGAGAGAAGGAGAGGGAGAGAGAGAGAGGGGAGAGGGAGAGGGAGACGGAGATGGAGAGGAACTGAGGGACTGAGGGACTGAGGAAGAGTGAGAGGGAGAGGGACTGAGGGACTGAGGAAGAGTGAGAGGGAGAAGGACGGAGGTCTGAGGGAGAGAGAGAAAACCGATCTATCTCACATGTATTGCTCTTATCTTGACGCATCATTCATCAGACATGAATGACAAGTCAACTAAGCAATTCAAGCGACGTCTTCAGATGTACACTCTCTCCTCAAGTGACTCCATCTGATATCATCTCTCGTCTGAACCAACTTCCGTTGCGCTAATGTACCACAACGGAGCTTAACGTATCAGTCGACGATTGTGATTTTTTTTTATATCTAACACACGACAATCGTTGCCTTTGATGTATAATGATGCGCCTCCTTTCAAAATGCACACTCAACCATAAGACCAGAATATTAATGACGCTGACTGACCAACTTGTGCGATTGACTCAGGCTATTTACTCCATCATGTGTCTCTGCTACACATGCGGTGACCGTCTTAACGAATGCTCAAAAGAGTGCTCAACGAGCTGCATGTACCTTTTATTTCATTTTTTTTATTTCTCGAATTGGCTATACCGCCCAGTCAAGCTCTCCACTCTGAGGCGCTCTCGACTACAGCGCGGACACGGATCGGATTTTCACGCTGGAGCGCTGAGCAATTGCAAGTGAAGGACTTGTTCAAGGTCTCTACGCGTCGGATTGAGATTTATTCGAACCTCCAACCCTCCGGCTGCAAGGCAACGAACATACCCACTCCACCACCGTGCCACACAATGGACATGTAGGCCCTATAGCCTATTAATCACGACGTGAGATCCGTCGCATCGACGGCTCAGTCCATCATAGCCTATGTAATCATATTATATCGATTGCTACGATTAATCGTTGACCATGAATTCAATAGATAGATCTAAATAGAATCCCTGGTCATGTGGTTGAAATAGCAAAACATAGAAATGTGGTTATAAGTGGTTTGGAAGACGTAAGTCTGTGCTAGAACCACTGCATTCAACCCATAATTATAGAGTAGCTTATTCATCCAGAACTATACTCGAATCATCTAGTAAAGACAATAATTAATTACATACTACCATGCGACACAAAATATAAGATCCGGTATAGGCCGATAGACCTAAATAATATTGCCTGAAAACGATTAGATATGCATCCTATCCTTAGACCGTAGACCACCTCGAGCATGGTCCGTCAGACTCCTTTCCGTGCAGATCTGCACATCGTTCTGTTTCTCCACTCCATTCTGTTCATCGCCACTTCAACAGCGTCGTTTCATGTCATCTCCAGACATGAATAAAAAATATATACAAATACAATTATATACTATATATATATTATATATGTTATGGTATATATAAATATATTCGTATATAGGGCGTATATAGGGCATCGTGTGATGTGAAGTAATACTACGTAAACTATACGCCGGTCTTAAGTCTTAACACAAACAAAATCTATTGCCATTGTTCAGAAACAGCAACGGAAGTCGACCACTGAAGTTCAAGCGCCGTTTATTTTATAATATAAAAGACTATTATAGTATAGCCTGTTGTTTAAGAATGTTGTTTAATTTCAGACAAACAATGCGATAAGGTGATTTTAAGAATTTTTACATTTTCAAACAAAGTTTATGCTTTGTTAATTTGAAATATAAGCTTACAAACTATAGTCCCTCACTGTGTTCCTATCACGAACCGAGTTTATTTGAATGTTCCCAGACTTCCGTCTTTTCTGGCAAAGTGCATCACGCTTAAGCTTATACCTTCCATGGAATGAATAGCTCTCAAGGCTGCAGCGTTCCTTTTAAGAGGAAAATGTATACGCCTACTTAGACAATGCGACTGAATTGTTTCTCCGAACTTCGTCTCCTTATCAAGCGAAGTGTAGGAAACGCTTCTAAAGTCACTTCGATTGATTAGGACAGCGAAAGGTGGAACGCGAGTATAATGTATAGACTATTATTTTAAAGGCGTCGAACTTAGGCGTTGGCTTTATAACTGCAATGCACATAGACGTCTCTGACCGATGATGATGATGATGATGATGATGATGATGATGATGATGATGATGATGATGATGATGATGATGATGATGATGATGATGACGACGACGACGACGACGATGATGATGATGATGATGATGATGATGATGATGATGATGATGATGATGATGATGATGATGATGATGATGATGATGATGATGATGATGATGATGATGATGATGATGATGATGATGATGATGATGACGGTGATGATGATGATGCTGTTGATGATGACGACGACGACGTAAATGCAATGGGTCATGGTTTATATCGAACGACCGGTGAGTGAGGTTGTTGTTAACAACGACGACACCACAAACAGACAACAATCGATTTCCATCAAGTCTCTGATGAAGAAGAGGCATATCCAGATTTGAAAATTGCAGAACCCCTCTGCGATTCACATCTCCTTCCTCCTCTCTTATAAACTCTTCCATCTACCATGATCCTCGTCCTCCATGGTAGTCACGTAGGTGAGTGGACGTTGGCTGTTGTCATCAACGGTCTATCAGAAGTGACGACACCACAGTCATGCCTGATAACATCAGATACCGTATACTTTCGTTGAATATAAATATCGAACGCATTCTAGAACAGCTTGCAACCGTCAGTTGTCGGAATTGCATTTCGCAATCGCACCATCCTCTATCTAAGATAATGACTAAAGTAGAATTACATTATAGACTCTATATATATCTACCTTTAATCGTTCACGTGATCTAGACCTCTGTTGTCGAATACTGGTCTCAGATAATTATTGAATAGCTGCATTGACAGCATTATGGCCATATTTCTCTGCAGTTGGAACAGACCATGTCTCTCGGATAACGGCGCAAATCTGAAGGTAATTCTATCCACCGCCGATGAAAAGTTGAGAGATGAGTGCCGCGTAATTCTGATTTATTCCATAATAATTTGGTTCATACATGTATAAGCAGCGTTCGATCATCTTTTCATCTCACCATTCTTCTCCTTCGCTTCCAGTCCGCGTCATGACCTTTCACCTAAGATCAGTGAATTAATGTCGTCGGCATTTCTTCCTTCCTTTGTCTTTATCTCCAGCTGTTCTGTGTTCGTCGTTCTTAGATATATTCTACGTTCGATATCTACATATATATATATATATATATATATATATATATATATAGAAACGACGCCATATTGAATTATGATGATCATTGTCAAAGGTCTCTTGGTCTCTCACAGATCTCATTATTTGGCCAACACTCTCTAGGTCTACTCACTCCTATCTCCGATGAGGTTCAAGGTCAATATCAAGGTCATCCTCTCCTTCTCCTCCTATATGATGAGGAGCATCGTTGGTTGACTCCTCTCCCACACAGATCAGATTGCATCATGTATCATTGTATCCCACTGAGCCAGACACCGGAAATTTTTCTGATCACTTTTTTAGTCTTTCTGCCAATAATTTGCGATAGACATGTCAAAATTTTCTGGGGGGTAATGTTGTATACGTAGACTTATCATTTTGATGGGGAAGGGAATGGTATGCTTATACATGCGAACAGCATCTCACGAATTTTTCTGGGGAATGTCATTCCGAGGAGGGGAATTTTCTCCTCCCCCCAAACGTCTAGACTAAACATTGCCTACCTATATGACCTTTCTGGAATAGAACAGGTTTGGTCCAAATGCAACAGGTCAACAATCCGCGAAACAAGAAATGTTCAGTTTATGTTGAATGGCAAACGAAAACGATATGTGGAATTTCAGTTGTAGGCAGCAGGTCTATTACAGTCGAATCGTTAAGACAGATTCAGCGAAGTGGACATACATGTAAGCTTAATGCACCAATTCCAACGTTTAATAAGAAAATGTTGGTCGACTGTAGTTCTCTTTGCAGTTGGATCTATTATAGTCTTTAGATAAAAGCAATTACGTAGTCTTTACAATCGCGCAGCAAATGCCGAAGCTCATGACGAACACCAGCAATGTGTGCAATCCATTAGGCATGAAAAGAGAAAAGACGGACTAATGCTACAGCCCAAAGCGATGTGCAACAGTTGAAAAGTCTAATTTTACACATGCCTATACCCCATACATTGCGAGAGAAAACTAATAGCACATCAGCAGTTATTTTAGAACAGCTCTATACATATAACTGCAGCAATTATAACCGAGCTATAGCCTACATATCTTGGAGCAAATGTATTAGACAGGTTCTTCTGCAGGTCTGACAGGTTGTTTGTAAAATGATAAAAGGTTTTATGCAGCACCACTCTGCTCAGAGTCATGCTCAACTGAGTATAGCGTGGAGGTGGCTGGTACTCACTTGAGGTCAGCGAAGAGCGAGTATACAGTGAGGTTGACCATGTTGTAAACTGGTGGAAACCCGATTTGTAAACTAACGCAATTCTGCTTCGTTCGTCTGATCTTTGTAATGAAGAAACCAACCCGTGACCTGCAGCTGCAGTGATTGCAGTGCACCTGCAGTGGCATGTTGATACTTAGCAGAGGCTTCATTATATGGTTCTGGCCAATGAGTCTGAGGTCCTTGTACTTGTCAGAGAGTTATCTTGGCTGATGCAGAATGAGTTGCAGTAGGTAAGCGAAGGTGCTAGTCAGCGATATGAGAGGCAGAACGCTGCTGCCAGCAATGGCACTCCTGCCCCCACCCCACCCCCGTCAGCAAAATGCAATCGACAAAATGCAATCAACGAAGAATTGTAACGAATAAACTGTTATGCATGCCAAGGTAAGGTCTATTATACGCGATAACCGAATTAACAGATCGGCTCAAGTGAGTAGAGAAATGATACGCAAACCTGTTCTGTTGAATAGGAGTTCAGTTTATATACATGTAAGTTCAGGAGGAGTTTATAGCAAGCCACTCGAGAGTCGAGACGGGGCAAATAACCACCTTCAAAAGCTTGAGAATTATTTCCTTCTTATCCTGAGTCATAGGTTATGCATAATAGGCCTATAGCCTATAGTATAATATACATAGCCTAAGACTCAGGATAAAAAGGAAATAGATTTATATTTATTAGTCGCATAGGCTAAGCCTTTACCTTTGCCTCTGAAGAAGCTTTTAGTATTGAGCTGTTCAGACATATAAACCGACACAGACATAAGCGGTAAGAGATAAGCGATTGTGAGACAAAAGAAGGCATATTTGAAGCCGTCATGATTGAGATAACTTCAATATTGATTTAACCCTCGTGCTACCAAGGGGTTACCACTTGCCAGCCCATAGGTTTATTGCATTCCAAACGTGTCTCGCATAAGTCCTAGAGAATATTTTTTTAAATTTTGGTAAGTCTAACGTTTATTTTATAATAATTATAATTGGTCTATTTTAAATGTGACTTAATAAAAATCGTTTATTCTTATTTTGTTGTTGTTGTTGCGTTACTTTTGTGATCGTCAAAAACAGCTGGTGGACTCACTAAAAGCGATTTAACATTTGTTCTCTTTGAATTTTCTTGGTGAAATTTTGCTATTGTACACGTAAATGAATTGCATTCAAGCCTGTGCATGAAACTTTATTTAAAAATTCTTACTCTTAACCGCAATATTTGCAAAAAATCTGTAGCCTAAGGGTCACCTTTTTATGGCCCACCATGTGCACCACGTTTTTCTTACACTTTCGTCTCTGGCCTTCGTTCAGATGTGGAAGCCATACTTCAAAGCCACCAAGCTCCGATTCCTCCTTTTGTTCTTATCGTCTACTCGTCCGTTTAATTCCATGCACCACTGAGAGTGGACTTGTCTGTCTTTACACACACGATCTCGACCTTTGAACTTAGACTCTAAACCGAACCTAACTCTGGCTGGTTCGCCGCCGATTTTGTTTTCGATTAGGCGCCTGGGAATACACTATACGCGTCTAGTATACGCCACTTACACTTCGGTTTCGGAAGATATACACTTATATGTATATATACTGATATAATATGCATAATTATATATTTACGCTGGGATGGCGTAGAGGGGAGGCGAAAACCCAAAATTTCTCGGGCAACGCCGGGTACCACAGCTAGTATATACCGGTATATATAGTCTATATATATGCGCTGCAGAGCCCGGATTATGATTGATCATTTTCGTTTCGTCAAAATTAAGTTCCTCACCTGGAACAGAAAGAACAAAAAGAAGCAGCAGGAGCAGGAGCAGAGGCAGACGGAAGTCGTTGTAGACTCTCATTTCACGCGGATGATATTGACAGGCGTTGTAGAGTCATCAATCCTCTTCGTCATGTCATATTGTCATTGCGAGCTGATGCTTTGAAAAAGAAAACAGACAATTCGAAAGACAAAACTTCAATGAAGCATTCATGACACTATTGCAAAATTTAGGTTAGGCTACATGTCAGACGAAATTCGATGGCGGCTGTTGACTGTTGTTGTTGAGGTTACTACTGATAATTCTATTATGTATGTGAGAAAAAAAGATAGCTTACACACTCTATAGTCAAAACCTGTTTCTTCTCGCTGGGCCTTGCGCACTGGGAGCGCCTCTGAATGGTTCACCCTACTAGAGGCGCTTTATAAATGTTTAAATACAATACAATATACAGTATTATTTTACATAGTAAGCTTAATACACTCACATAGTCTCTCAAGTCTTTTTTCTTTGTTCATGAAACAGCCTCATGATTGCGCGCGAAAGTGCAAACATAGGCTATAGATATTGAAACTGATGCACGTATAGAAAAGGCCAACTGAAACTTTGGTGTCAACAGATAGTCAAGATAGAACCAAGAATTTATAGTCGTCAAAAAACCAGATATAATAAATACGGATGCTGCCCAAATCTACCACACTATTTATAATTATATATAGGGTCTATGTATTCAACTATTCATGTATACAACTATCATCATGGAGCATGACATTGAACAGCTGTGTAAAGGTCAATGCAAGCAAGCGCAACCAAAATGACTTCGTCTTTCGAAGGATCGCAGCTATAGTATACGAAGAAGGTTTAGAAAGATGTTGGTTATGGCAACATAAGAGAAGGAGGATCAGAGGAGATCTAACTCAAGCTTGTAAGATTACCAATGAGAAGGATGTGGCGCATTGGAATAAGTTGTGTGAACTAGCACTAAAGAATGCCACTCGAGGTTAAACGTACATATACACATTATACCGGGGTATAGGCTATAGGCCTACATAAATGTATAGGCTACTTATACATAATTATTATTTATAGACTAAAAACGAAGGAAGCACCAACGAAGCAGACTTGTTAGGTGCAGGATTGTCAGACTTGTTGAATGATTTGTATGATAGAATAGTAGACAGTATACTACCTATGAGCGATAAGACGACGGAGCTAAGACTGTAAAGGAATGCAGGTTAAAAAACAACAATGCTTCATAGACAGATTTCTGACACAATAGCAATAACAATAACAAGAACCTCTGCTGTGTCGTGTATATAATGGGCTATAGGAGCCTAATCGATATGAAAGCGTCTTGATGCAAAGAAACATAATAATGAAATCGTCTATCAGCACAAGTCCAGGCTAAATTGCAGTCTAAACATTGCTAATTAAACGTAAATGTAAACAACAAGATAAAAACAGATAATTGAAAATCTATAAAAGAAAAAGGTCTTTGAGGAAGCAGAGGATGAAGAGCAAACGAGGAAGAAGAGGAGGAAGCGGAATTGCTGAACACAGGTATTGACAATTAATTAACCATACTATAGACAGGCTAAAATAGGCCTAATAATAAAATAGGCCTACAACCGATTGTGGGGCGCGATGGTGTAGGGGTGGCGTCGTTGCCTTCGATCCGGAAGGTTCGAGGTTCGAATCCACCTCGCCGCGTAAGGACCTTGGGCAAGTCCTTCACTCACAATTGCTCAGCGCTTCGGCGTGAAACTCCGATGCAGTGTCCGTTCTGCATCGGGAGCGCCTCTGAGTAGAGCGAGCTTGAAGGGGCGCTATAACAAGTGCACATACAAACAATCTGAAGACCTTTGTCCAACAGCAATGCCGTCAGATGATTAAGCACTTCCTACAAATTGTTTATCGCAAGCTTTAAATACTCAATAGCTAAGCACAGGGCATCAGCTTATTCACGAGGGCTGCGTCATGCCACAAAGATGCTAAGTGACTATCCGAGACTGGAAGCCAAAGACCAGAAAGAGAAGTCGGAGGATCTGCAGATTGAAAGAGAAGTCGGAGGATCTTCAGATTGAAGGAGAAGGCAGAGTATCTGGAAAAGTAACGAACTGCTTTGACTGTGTGCCGGTGAATAAGCTAATTTTCAGTTACGTAGTTTCAACATGAAGAAATCAAGCGATTACGATTAAAGATAAATAAATTAATCATACCGACTATTCGACGACGACTATTCGACGACGTTTATTCGACGACTATTCGACGACATTTATTCGACGACTATTCGTGCGTGACGTCCGATCGCATTTCTTCTTCCGATCAACAGCTGCAGTTCATAGCCTACATTGACCGAGTAGATATGCTAAATAGCGACCATTGCTTGTCCAGTTCCTACTTTCGTTTCGTAGAGCAAGTGGAAGCTACATTCATGACTGTCGAATCATAATCTTATTAGGAATACATTGTACACAGTCAGCTCATCATCATCATCCGTGTCTGACTCTTCTGCAGCGCTGTTGTTAAACGCAATGAAGTCGAGGAGATGCTCTTCCTATGAAGCTGTGAAGCATCTTCTCTTGCAAGGGGGCAGTGGCGGTGGTGGCGATGGCGGCGGTAGCAATGCGCACCGACACATAGCCACCGTTCGTCGTCTCTCGTCTGCATCAGCAGCCATACAATGAACCATTCAATCGACAGACAGCTACACCGTCTACACACGCACACACACACACACACACACACACGCGCGCACGCACACACACACACACACGCACGCACACACTAACAGTAGCCACGTGGCATCTGTTTCCGCACATTCGACTTTTATAGCGAGTTGACTGAAGTAGATCTCTCATTGACATAACAATTAATATATGCTGTTGACTATAAAAAGCTTAGTTTATGGCCTAGCCTACTTCTAAGTTCTAAGTTCAGTTCAATTTATTTTCCATCACCTGTCTACACAGACAGGCTGCAGAGAGATGTAAAAATTACACGAAGTCAACCCCTGACTTTTAGGTTATGAATTAAATTTACTGAACTGTTATAACCCCTGCTTAGAATTGTAACTTGAAATGTTGTCGGTTGACCTGTTTTGTGCGCTATTAGTATTCATATTCGGCCGAATAGTTAGTTGGTCATATATTATTCGTATTCAGCCGAATAGTGGCAATAAACTATTCGGTACATACACACATGCACATGAACAGGATATATTATATAACAATGCAGTTCTGCTTGTATTAGCATAGATTTTACACAAAGGCTTGAGTAAAATAGGCTACAAATAATTATATTGAGAGCTCTGTACGTGACGTTATATGCAGATAATCTCCGTAATTTACAAAGAGCTTGCATTTAATAAGAAAATATGGACTGCATATATATATATATTGAATGAATGCAGTCTATATAAAGATGCATGGAATATAATAATATATTATGGACTATACGTACGTAGTTCTAGTGTCTGTACGCAGGCAAAATGGAAATGGTTGTGTCGGTCAAATGCTTAGACAATAAGACATGTCGAATACGCATACACATAGGCCTACTTCTAGGTTCACATCAGCAAAAACAGTCTTTGACTCTTATTACAGCGCGAGCACAATCACATTGCATTTGCAGCATATATCTGACGAGTAGGCATCACATCCAGATATATATAGGTCTACATGTATATATATATATATAAATTTTATATAAAGTGGCGTAGCCAGAAATTTATGATGGCGGGGGGTTATGCACTTCTGACACCAACCCAACGGAATTACAGTAAATAAATTAAATAATAAAAAGGGAATTAAAGCAACAAAGGGAAGAAAACAATTGTTACTACAAACAATTGCTTTGTTTTTCTTGTGTTGATAAATAACCTTTAATTTTTGCTAAGCCAATGGGAGGGTGGGGTGTTAACCCCCTACACCCCTTGGCTACGCCGCTGATATGTATGTTCAGTTTGCTCATGGTGCGGGTCTACTTGAGTAGGTTTTGGTGGCGAAAGTAAATACACGAAGGCCTATGCATGATAGGCCTTCGATCATTGTGTGAGGTTTGTTATTGTGTGCTGTGGTCTATTGTTACGTAAGTGCTGTGTAGTTGTTCTTACTTGCACGAACACCTAGTGAACTGCAGTGCTAGCGGAACGAAGCTTGTGCAGTGCACGTCATTCCATTATAGAAACAAGCTCAGTTGGCAGACACACACATTATTACCGGTACACATGGACAGAGACTCCAACATACATGTACATATTTAACACAGGGAGACAAACAGACAGCAAGGCGTATAGGAAGATGATAACGGTGATTCCTGCACAACCTCTTGAGTGTTATAATAGTGTTTGCTATTAACCCTCGGGCTACCAGGGGGGGGGTGGTATCCACCCCCCCCTAGGTTTTTCCCAAATCAAACTTTTTTCGTTCGGAATAAAATTTTGACGTTTTAGGTGGCTGTAGAGGATTCATTTGCACACATTTTGAGCTAAAATGTGTGATGATATACCATACCATTCAAAAGTTATACCCGATATACCCGAGGCACCAGGGGGGGGGTGGATACCACCCCCCCCTTAGAATATCGGCTGTATCTTATCCGTCCTTTGACATGAAGAGACACCAATTACACCATTCTGTAGAGGGAATGTGGGGCTACATTGTGGTGGTCACGGAGTTGTCTTTGGACAACCGGAAGTGCTCAAAATAAATTAAAATATATAAAAAGGTGTTTTATTTTCATAAAATTTTCATGTTTTTCCTATTAAAAATTATTCATAATTTATTTTTTAAGAGAAATAAATTATGTCATTCTATAGAGGGCATTTAGGGCTATTTTTTGATACCAATTAATTTGACATTTGATGACCGGAAGTGCTCAAAATAAATTTAAATGTGTGAAAATGTTGGTTTTTTTTACAACGCACACCGATAAGTCTGCGTAAACGTTTTTCAGCATGTTTTACATGTTTTTTCTCTTTTTATTGTAACTAAAACTAACTTATTACTAGTTTTTATAGTTGAATATTGGACTTTATTATATGTAAACTATTTTAATTAAATAAATTATGTTAAAAACACACAAAATCTAATATTTTGCTTATGCGAAAGTATACATTTTGTGGAATCGACGGGTGCCTACGGTAAAAAATTTATAACTTCGGGGTGCTTTCATATATATTAAACCTAAATATACCATTTTGTGCAGAAATGAATGCTGAATCCATAGGTGTATTACAAGTTATGATATCTCAAACCAAACCCAAAATCCAGGGGAGGGGTGGTAACCACCCCCCCTTGGTAGTCAGTGTTACAAAAAAAGCTTGGTAGCCTGAGGGTTAAGTTATCACCTCATGGCAAGAGCAACTTTCCGCTGTCTCACAACCACTTTCCTTTCCTATTGTTTCGCACTGGGAGGACCTCTGATTGGTTTGCACTGTGAGAGGCGCTTCGTAGATTTATAGATAGGCCGTATACAACACAATGAATGAATGAACGAACGAACGAATGAACGTGTCTGTTGATGCTATAGCTTCTGCGTGTGATGGGTAATGTAGCGCATCTTCCATAAGAACAATGTCAGACGAAGACAACATTGTATTGTATTTAAACATTTTATAAAGCGCCTCTAGTAGGGTGAACTGTTCAGAGGCGCTCCCAGTGCGCAAGGCCTCGCGAGAAGAAACAGGTTTTGAGAAGAGACAAAGCAGAGGAGAGACTAGGCAAACATTATAAAGGCTATGCCACTACTCTGATGCCCATCCTAATGATCGAGACTGTCTAGCTGAGTGTCCACTTGGTCACTCACTCGTCTCCATGGTGCATGCATTGGAAATGTTGAGAGTTATTGTAGCGATGAACTACGCAAGAAAATGCTGAAAATGTGCGCAAGTGCAACGGAGTAATGTCTACCGATAAAGTGGGAACAGCTTTTGCACTGCTCACTGCTCAGTGTGCCCACCATGCAATTGAACCCTGGTAGGACAGACGTTCCAACAGAACTTTTTTGGGCGCTCCCGCTGCTCACTCAAACCACTCTAACCACTGCAGGTAATGAGAGCAAACAGACAGACAGACAGACATACATACAGAAGACAGACACACCAGACAGACACACGGACCCAAAGACACACAGATACATAGACAGACAGATAGACAGACAGACAGATAGACCTGTGAACAAACATGTACATGTATTACACATGTGTGTCTTCATGCAATTCATGCCCATAATTATAGTGGTCGATAGATTGCAAGAAGACAATGTAAGAAGGATGGGAAGCATGTAGCCGACGCAATGCCAACCTGTTGGCTGCAGTTGCCATTGTCTGTCATGAAATCAGAATTGAGATGAAATGATGCAGAGCAGCAGAAGGAACGGAGAAGAGCGGAGAAGAGCGGAGAAGAACGGAGAAGAACGGAGAAGAACGGAGAAGAACGGAGAAGAACGGAGAGACGTCTGAGGTGTAAAGGCGGTATGCTAGCTGCGTGGGGTGAAATTGGAAAAATAATCGAAGCCGTTATGACAGTACAACTGTTAGTTACACGGCTCCTTAGTTAATGACAGGCAACAGGTGATTTACGCAGAAGTGACATTTCGCCGAACTATTATAGAGCGCAGGTGCTCTGCGTAGATGTTGCTCTGGTGTAGTAATGGAGAAACCGAACCGAGAAGCAGAGGAAGAGAATTAACCGACTGGGATACATGCGGTAAACAATTGGTTAGAGCATTCGTATTACAACATTTTCACCGGCAGGTGTCTGTATAGGCCTATAGGCCTATGGGCCTAGACCTATCTAGGTTTTCACCTGCATATCCTATACTGACCAACTACAATCACTCAGAGTCTCCAGTTTGTTTCTATCTCACAAATGGTAACAGCATTTATAATTGCTCCTTTGTATTTACAGTTAAAACAAGACTGCGGACTGTCACCAGACCTGTTCAATTTACTGCTGGAAGCAGTAAAGAACGCTGAAGCCGGACTGGCAATACAACATGGACACTGTTGGACAGTGACTTAATTAACAATCTAAGATTTGCTGACAATATCGATCTCCATGGTTGCAGAGTCACCTCACCAACTACAAGTTACTTACAGACAGAGTAGGCTACAATGCTACATGACAGCAGTAGAAGACATGGATTACGAATAAATGTTCAAAACCAAGGCCTATATGGCCTATGCTGTTTATTAATGGCCCTCAAACATGATGGATTGGCTCCGTTGACTTTCACAATGCAACGGGCCTATATGCCTATATCCACACAAAATCAGTGATTCGCCTCGAAAGCATCTCGCCGAGCTATAATTACTGTAACCAGAATCGAACGCCTTATTCATCATAAACATTGTGTCGGTATGTTTGTCAATACCTTAATACAGTAGGCTATGTCTTTCTTGCTATCCGTTTTTTCTTTCTCTACGATTCTTCTGCTTGCTATAACCACTTCGATCGCTTGTTCACTCTTGCTTCTCCTCGACGTTCACTCGTCCGTTCCCTTACTCTCATTCTCCCTCAACCCATTTCAATCCTCTCGTTTTCGAAAGTTTCTTTTCCAATAAGTAATAACCCGTCTCATTGCCTTCCCTTCACATAGCCTAGCTTTTTCGTTCGTCCTCTTTCTGTTTATATATTTTTTTCTATTATAATCGCAATCTCTCTCACCGCTCCTGTGGTCAAAGTATACAGTCATCGCGTATACCACTGCGGGCACCTGTTGTTCGCCAAAGACGAGCGCGCCATGTATACCTGCATAGAAGTAGGCTAATAACGAACAACAGGCGCGGATTCAGGGGGGCGGAGCCGGCGTACGCCCCCCCTACACCTGCAGTTCTCAAACTAAACTGACCTAAAACTAATATAATTGCAATTTGGGAATAGGATGTTTGAAGTAGCTGGACCGGCAGAATGGAGCTTTCTTACCGGAGCTCTCTTACCTACTTACCTGAGTTGCTAGCAGGCGTTGCCCACGTGACCAATGACTTTTGCCGTGACGTCATTCACAAAGTTCATGTACAGACAAAAATTACGTAAATAGAAATTTGTCAATTAAAAAATATGTCGAGTGGTCCGCCGTCAAAACGGCTTAAACATGCAGTTTTATCATTCGTGAATAAGCCGACTGCCGTTGGTAAGACATAAGCCTATCTTAGGCCTAAATCTCAAAAGATCGCATTATATGATTATCATTATAATTTTGAAATTCGTTGTGCTGATTATAGCCGCCGAAAGCGTTCAGCTGCCGATATTATGGACAAAAGCAAATCAAGGATATAGAACTAGGCCTACTCATATAGGCCTACAGAGGCGCCGTTAGGCGTACGCACTTACGCAAGTGCGTACAGCGGGGAAAGGCAAAAAATTTTTTTTTACAAATTGTAAATTAAAGAATTAAAGCGTGAAATATTATAAGCGATGAAATTCTATTTAATCTATTTTCTGGTGATACCTCATAATCACCAGTAGGCATATACGGCAGAGCTTAAAGTGTGCCAGGACGGTCATGGACGGCGTCCAGGCACTTATTTTCGAGGCTGGACGCCGTCCTGCCACTTATTTGGCCAGCACTGCCTGGACGGTCGTCCATGACTGCATGGACGGCGCCCATGCAGTTATGGACGACCGGTCATGACTGCCTAAAAATGGCTCCATTTGAGGTCGACACAGCAAAAAATGCGCCGCCCCAGACCCCGCTGCAAGAGCTTACGATCAAGACAAAAACCTTTCTATTTTACACTAACATTTTGATTTCTATTGTTTCTAATCTCCCCTCCCAATTCAACCTCTCCTCCGCTTGCACTCACCTCTGCTGCTTTCCATTCACGACTGAAACCCGAATTCTTCAAGCTATCCTATCAAGATTCCAATCAGTTTTTATCACCCAACTACCAGTCTACCACCATCACCGACAACCACCGTAGCACCATGCTGTCTCCTCGGCTTGACCTCTCCGGATTTTGACCTGGCACCGGACTTGATTTGATATAGCGCCGGTGAATAAGCTGGTCTCCCTGACGCGGCTTTTGTGGGCGCTGAGAAATTCTCGAAGATTTACATTACATTACATTATCCTGGTAGTATAGCTTGCGACACTAAAAAACCACTTTTTTTGAAGTTTTCGCGACTTTATCGTTCACAAATAGCTGGCAAAAAAGCCTAAAAATGGCTCAATTTGAGGTCGACACAGCCAAAAATGCGCTGGTCGCTGGGGCTCCGCCCCAGACCCCGCTGGGGAAGCTTACGACGCTCCCCCAGACCCCCTAGTCGGGACGGGCTTCGTGCCTTCGGCACTCGCAACTTCGCGCCTTCGGCGCCGCCACTGACGACCAATTACAATACAGCGTTCTGGCACTAGTTTTTTTACACTTTAAGCACTGATATACGGTATATAGTTATATATAATATATATATATATAAGCTCGGATCGACCGCTGTTCGCTTCATATTATTTTGTGCAAGTTGTGCGTACAGAAAAAAAATCCTGGCGGCGCCGCTGTAGGCCTAATCATTCTCTTAACGCTCAGTGGCGTGCGATCCATGAATGAGGCGCATCCCTTGCTTATTGAATCTATTCTTATACAAATACTAGTGTATTCAATTTCTATCATTACTATGTTAATTATCGTATGATAAATTGGCATCGACTATATAATTTTTGCATACATACATACATACATACATACATACATACATACATACATACATACATACATACATACATACATACATACATACATACATACAATCATACATACATACATACATGCATACATACATACATACATACATACATCAAATCAAATCATTTTATTTGGCAACAAATACATACATACATACATACATACATACATACATACATACATACATACATACATACATACATACATACATACATATATACATGCATGCATGCAAACTATAATAATTAGGCCTATACCCCTTCACCACTGCGCCGAACAAATGCATGTATGTGTGTGGGCTTATATGCCTATGTATGTATGTACCTATGTTTGATTCTACATGTATGTATGTATTGTATGTATGTACATGTATGTATGTATGTACATGTATGTATGTACTAGTATGTATGTATGTATGTATTGTATGTATGTATGTATGCATGTATGTATGTATATATGTATGTATGTATGTATGTATTCATGTATGTATGTAGTATTTACGCCCCCCCTAACCAGAAATCCTGGATCCGCCCCTGAACAAAACGAAGCCAACAAGATCTCGGTTAAGGTGCAAGTCTAAGCCTAGGCTACGTACCTCCAGCATATATATATATATGTATATTTAGGAACCAATATGTTCAAGTAGGCCTACATCTGGCGTACTGCTGAAGAAACTATCAACCCAGACATCGTCAGGCTCCGGAGCTATATATAGTCCACATTATGACATCTATTAAAATGTGCTTACGCCTTGATGAAACCAATACGTTGTACCATATGTCCACAATTACAGCTTGTCAGTCTTTATAACTCTCACTAATCTCCGTCTGTCTATCTGAAACCGCGTTTCTCTAAGGCTAGTCGCATCAAAGTGTAGGGCCTTTGCCATAGTTTCTGGGGTTTCGGATCTTAATTTCACGTCTATTTAAACAACTGCCTCTGCAAATAACTGAGTCACACCATAGAGGCCTTGTTGACAACTTGCTGTAGGCCTTTAAGTCCTTTAATTCGTGAGGTTCATTCGCGACGCAATATAAATAGGCCAGCTTACCTTCGTACATGGAAGCATTGCTTCACATAATAGGCCTACGTAGGCTACAGATGCGTGCATGTCTGCAAGTAGGCTACGTATGCATACGTGTAGGCTATATTCATTCATTCATTCATTCATTCATTCATTCATTCAGAGCATTTATATAGCGCCATTCAAGAAACTACTCAGAGGCGCTCCCAGCCCAACCACGAACAAATAAAAAAGACTTGAGAGACTTGTAGAACCCAGCCGGATGGACCACAAGTAGAGAGTGGAGGTCGTTCCAGACAGCTACGCCCCACGACCGAGAAAGCACGGCGCAGCTTAATAGCCAAGCGAGCCCGCGGGACCAGAAGCTCACCCCTAGCCGAAGAGCGAAGCAGCCTACATGACGCGCCGCAAAGTCAGAGACTGGACAGCAAAGATCACGCAAGTATGACGGAGCACAGCCAAGGAGAGGATCCAGATTTGACGAGGGTTTATAACAACAGTGGCCGTTGCCCTCGACAGAAATTTGTTTGGCATATTATGATATTAGGCCTACAGCACTTTTTTTAGCACAGCCAAGGACACTGCGAGTGACCACAGCAGCAATGCGGTATGCTACGTATGAGATACGCTGGGAGCCTGGGACACAGGCAGCAAGGGCGGAGACTTAGGGACAGCAAAGATCACGCAAGATCACACCTCAATGAATGTGGTGGGGGACGGCCCATGCATTTGCCCCCCCCCTACAATTGTTAATTGTTAAGACATGGGACACTTCACGAAGACACACTGCACACACTGGCGAACAAATGACGACAGAGAAAAATTAATGTTTTTCTGGAGATTTCGGTCAAATGACTAAAGAAAGTCATCAACTTTCTTCGGCTGGAAAAATGGGTATTTTTCCTAAAGATCTCGGCCAAATGACTAAAAAAAGGTTGTCAGAAATTTTGGTCGGCAGAAGTGGAGAATTTCGTCAGCGGCTTAGCCATTCGTCCGCAAAAATCTCGCGTCCTTCGATCTTCGGCGCCACTCGTTCGTCCCCCGCAAGTCTCCACCCAAGTCTCCACCCAAGTCTCCACCCAAGTCTCCACCCAAGTCTCCGCCCAAGCCAGCAGGTAAGGAGCACAGCGTAATTGTAACTCCGTGGGATTTTCACAAGATCTGGGGTTTTTCTATCCGAACTTGGGAAATGGGGGTTTTCGGAAAGAACTTGTGTTTTTTGGTTGTTTTTTCTCGACAAAAAATTTCTATTCGAACTTGGGAAAATGGGATTTTTCGGAAAGAACTTGGGTTTTTTGCTTGGGTTTTCTGTTTCGACTAAGAAAATCTGGAAATATTACTGTGAACATTTTGGAAAGATTTGGGCCGGATGACAAAAAAAGCACAGGCGGAAACCTTGGGGGGTGGGGGGGGGGGGGGACGAACGAGTGGCCGAAGGAAAGACGCGAGAAATTTTTTGACTAACGAAAATTTTCAACAAGTCCGAAAGTCGAGAAAAATTTCTATTTTCGCCGCGAAAAAAGTCGATGACCTTTTTTTTTTTAGTCGTCCGGCCAAAAAAGTCTGAAAGTCAAGAAAATTTCTATTTCCACCGCCTTCACGCTCAACTTTGGGGGGGGGGACCAATGCATGGGACGTCCCCAACACCTTTTATGGGGGGACCGTTTCCCTGTCCCCCCTAAGTTTCCGCCCATGAAAAAAAGAAAGGGTATCCGAATTTTCGGACTGGAAATTGAAAGATTTATAGATTTATTTTAGTCCGGATGACTAAAAAAGTGAAACTCGTCATATTTTTTTGACGGGAAATTGTCGCAATTTTCGAAGATTTGGGCAACTTGGGTTTTCTTGGGCTTTTTCGGCTCTTCAACTTGGGTTTTTCATTTTCTAGAGTGGCAACGCTGAAGGAGCAACAGCGTCGACTCGACTTGTAACAAAGGCGTGGACAAGGATGACGACCGTCGACCGCGTCGTGATAGAGAAAGAGCGGGAGACCACCCGGAGCTATATATGTAGGCCTACAGTGGAAATTTATATCGCACCTTAGCAATTAGCATCACTTAAAATAAAAAGTGTTTAGGATATTCTGAAAGTTTTCTATTGCAATTTCTGCATATTTTTTTATTTCCCCCGATTTTTGAACAATCTCACATTAACATTAGCCTATATTGCGTGCAAACCGAATTGAGCAGCAGCAACTATCGATTAATTACAGCGCTAAATAAACTTGCAATTATCATCCAGGGCACTATTATATTGGTTCTTTGAAAGCTAGTTTCAGTTTCTCCTGAGTTTCTCGATTTGAAGGGGCTGTGAAAATGTCGCCAACTACAAAGTTGTAAATTCAATAAGATTTCTGTGAATTTTAAGAAATATTGGCAATGCAGTCGTAAGCTGTATGAATCTGATACCATTAGGGTTAAAATAGAGTAACCAGAGCGAGACGAATGTGCGAAGTCTGTATTGGAAAGCTTAGCAGTTTTGCCGACCTTAGTGGCGCGATTTTTCGCGCGTTTAGTTATTAATTTAGCTGAATACAGACTTATACAGTATACCAAGCAATGTTTTATGTCTTTCCAGTTTTGAAATCCCTACATTCTACACGAATTTTGCCGAATACATTCTCCCAGAATAAGTCTTTGGTCTGTCCTGAAAACTTACATTTTTGTAATTAATTTCTCTTAGAATATAGATTTTTGGGTTAAACCGTAGTTTAGGTTGTTTAATTATTTGGCCAAAAGTGAGGTTGCTAAATTATTTGCATGTGTATAAATGATATACAAGTAATTTCTGGATCGCCAGGTTCAATCCAGCTTCCATTTCAATTATAAATATGCCTTTATCCAGCTTCCATTTCAGGTATAAAATGCCTTTATCCAGGTTCTACTTCTCAAGCGTTTTTCATCAATCCAGCTTCATTTACAGCAGAATGACTACACTAACCCTAAAACTAACCCTAACCGACCCTCACGACGCGTAACCTGAGCCCTAACCGACCCTCATGCGTAAAATCCCGCTTCTATTTCGTCACTAAATATTTGTCATCGAATGTAAGAAATTGGTTGTCGGATAAAAACGTACCGTTTTTTCGTCAATCCAGCTTCCATATAATTATATACTATAATTTTTCTTCTCGCGTTTTCGGTTTATATTGCTACTTCCGGTTGCGAATGTTCAGAAATTGGAATAGCGCGTTTTATGGCGCGTTATATTCATGATTGGGGTGTTTCTTAATTTAGCAACCTAAACTACGGGATATCGAAAATAAAAATAATTAAACAACCTAAACTACGGTTTAACCGATTTTTGTAATCCAGTAGAATTTTTTTGGGTATTGTGTGCTGTAAATTGTTTCTTGCTGTGGTAGTTTTGGCATAAACGGATCATTCATTTGCTTGTACACAACTTGTTTGCTTGCTTTTCAGGTCAGCGTGGAGTGCATGTTAATATTTTTATTCACCTTTTGCTGAACAAGTCTTCAGGTGCGACATACTTGCCACGTCACCAAATCAATTTTCAACCTGGCATGTAAGGCGATCTCATTAATTCATTTATTGTATTGTATATGAGAATTTATGAAGCGCCTCTAACAGTACTAATTATTTAGCTCTAGGCGCTCTTGGCAGGACAACTACAAGGAAATTGGAAAGTCTTCAAACAGTGAAGGGCTGAAGAAGAAAAAAAATCTTACTGCGGATATATTGAAAGAAGCCATGATATATTGAAAGAGGTTATTCCACATAGAAGGGCTCATGTGGTGTTGTGTCATGGTAGTGCTTGTCTGTGAAACTTGGAGATGAAGTCGATCAGCAACTTTGCACATCAAGTCACAATTTAAGTATTTAGGAGCTTGTCCCTTTTGAGTTCTTGAAACTAAGAGCAGTATTTTGTGTGGGACAAGCAGGCATGTCTACAGGTAGAAATGTGGGATTAGTGATGGAGACGAGCAATGAGTCTGGCTGCTGAGCTTGTTACCCACTGAAGGGAGGATTTATAAGAGTACCTGGGGGGAGCCCAGCAAATAGTGAATTGCAGTAGTCGATTTGCTAGAAGATGAAAGCATGAACAACATTTGGTTGTAAAGAAAGAAGACGAAAAAGATCTTCTGATGACTCCCTTTCACCTCAGGGGATAGTGACAGCGTGTTCAGGCTTAAAGTGTGGCAGGACGGTCATGGACGGCGTTCTGGCACTTATTTTCAAATCTGTAGGCCGTCCTGCCACTTGTTTGGCCAGTACACCTGAAAATGTATTGGGCGTCCTGGCACCTATTTGGAAAAAGTAAGGGGCGTCCATTCACTTTTTTTTACACTTTTGGCACTGAGCGTGTCAATTGTAAGAGGTGCTCAGAGAAAGACAGCGTGCTATCACGAGTGACATCCGAATCAACGACGTTTGGTAAATATATGAAGTCAGGGTACATTTAGGTCATGAGTTGACGGTTGAGTTTATGGGGCTTCTGTTTGGTAATTAATGTTAATGGCAATTATGATTTTTATATGGCACCATAAAGACAGATTTATTCATAACTAGCTGTACCCAGCCACGCGTTGCTGTGGCAAAAAAGACCTCCCTTCCCCTCCGCCTCCCCTTCCCCTCCCCCTCCCCCTCCCATCCCCCTCCTGCCCCTCCCCCTTCGCTCCTTTCCTCTCTCACACCGTCCCTTACTGACAGCGGGAAGGCCGCTTTCGTAATGGAATTATTAATGGACTCGCTTATGACGTCACGGCACGCGAACCTCATTCATGTTTCGTCACTGTGTTTGGTGTGAAGACGATTCGGAAATTTTGCAAGCGTGAGGTTTGGTTGAATTTGCAAATGGCGGTTGAACGTATTGCAAAGTTCACTTTTTGTGGAAAATATAGCGTTTTTTTGGGGAAAAGAAATCTTAAGACACGGTGCTATTGGATTGGAAGGTTTTGGTAAAGTTTCACAACAATCGGTGCGTAACTTTGGGCGTGATTGCGTCATGAACTATTGGAAAGTTTCATTTTTATTTATATAGATTTGGAATTCTACTGTGACAGACTGTAAAGTTTGTGTAGTGATATTATAAAAGATTTGTTTTTGTTTTTGGCAGCTTGTACGTGTACGTGACCACAGTTGCAATTGTCCATCAGTGAAGAAGAACTGGTGTTGTGCTTCAGATCTAACTGGTGTTGTGCTTCAGATCTAACTGGTGTTGTGCTTCAGATCTACACATGTCGTCTACAACTGAGAGAGTTTGAATTCGTTGAAGGAAATGGAGGAGTGTTCGCATTCATGATGCCCATCAAACACAGATAAGTTCTGCATCTACATGTATTTGGCTAAGAGTTACTATATGACATGACATTTTCCTAACCATTTGGTTTTTGTTTATTACAAACAATTGTTAGACGCACGTATTTGTGACGTGCATACAGGAAACATTTGAGAATTTATGACGAAATTCACTGTCATGGGCAATTGGACACTGTGGGAAGCGAATTGCTAGCTGTGTAAAATTGTCTAAGTTTCAATTGTTTTTCTCACGATTCTGCATGGCCCTCTCCATTTTGTGTGTTTTTCGTAATTATTTGGATTCGAACAGCTGTCCATGTTCTTGCACATCACATGAAAATGCTGTTTTCGAAGTTTTCCTGTTTGGCATATGTTTTCCAATTTTCCCTTAGAATGTGGGGATGGCATTATTGTTGACAGACTTAACTCTTTGAACCCGAGATCCCGCTATAGCGCGATAACCTTATTATCGTAATTCCCGGTTTCCCGCAGTAGCTTACATTACAGCTGTAACTAACTATCTGTAAAGAAACCCAGTGCCTCCTTCTCAATCCCGCCTATCGGATCGATCACAACAAGATGGCGGTCTCTCTCTCTCTCTATCGGCCCTGGTTGGCTTCCGGTCGGATCTTCCCTTCTCTCTCTCTTCAGGTACCAGGATGTCGAGTTGGATCCTTCCGTCTTCTGTCCGCGCGCGCTGTAGGACCTTTCCCGTCGGGCATAGGATTTTTACGACGATGACCGATTACAGTTCTAGCAGGAAACAAATGCTGAATATCGTTTCAATCTTCTTATTATTCATCATTCATCGATAGGAAGACAGTTTTACTGTACGAACTGCGTGCGTTGACTAATACTTAAAGAACTCTCTTAACCAGTGACTGAACTCTCAACAACTAAAGCACAGGCAACGGGCCTCTATTTATATGATAGCATCAAACAAGCGACACTGCAAGTGCAACTTAACTACATCAAAGAGTTCAAAACAATCTCTATATGCCGATATATGAGGGACACGCAGACAAGCAGGCAAACAAGCAGGCAGACTGAGAGGGAGAAAGGGACAGTGGTGCCCGGTTCACTCGAGTGCAAGCCCCGTGTAAAACGTGTGCTTGCGTCACTTGCAATTACACACGGAAACACGCACACATGCGTACGCAAACATGCCACACATACACGCCAACATACGACTGCTCCAGTCAGAGTTGTTCAAAAGAGCGCGTGGAGTGGCAGCCGCACTTGAAAGGAACCCCTCTGCCGTCTAGGTGTGCCCAGGCGGCGATCTTAAAAGGCCTCGCGACCGGCGCTACGCCGAACCCAGATTGGTTGCCATGGTGACCCTTATCGGTGTGACGACATGCAGGTGTGCAAGCGGAAAGCTTTAAGGTAATACAAGAATGTTAAACTGCATGTCCTCAATTTCCTTACAATTTCCTTCGTAACTATCAACCAACGTAATCAGACTTGCAAGCGTCCAGAACCTCTACTGACTTTCTTGATGACTTATGCACTCAGCTTGTTTGTGACTTCAGATGCAGAGAAGCGACGATTATTGACAGAAGGTTTAATTCGCTTACAAAATGCTGGTCACTTTCCACAGAGCACCAGAGGCAACATGCAGCAACTTGTGTTGACTGTATTGTTTGCAGTCAACTCATTTGTTGTCTGCCGCTGTTGCTCAGATTATCATTCGAAGAAGACGTTTAGGTGTCAGAGTGTTTCACACAATGAGTGACTAACTAATTTCCGTGAAAATTATTCTTTAAAAAAATTCCGAAAACTTCATTCACGTTATTTTGCTCATGGCTCCATGGTCAGCGGTTTTTATGTACAGGCACCCAGGGTTCAAAGGGTTAACTCGTCCATTTGAAGTGAGAAAATTCCAGAGCATGAATGATGTTCCTAGCAGTGTTATAACATGTCCTACATATATGCATGTTTTGTGCGCATACGTCTATAGACAAATTGTTACATGTTGTCTTTTGTTGGCTTTGCTTTTTGCCTGGACCAGTTTCTAGCTGTGACCTGAACAACAGCTCTTTCTCTTTTCCACTTGTCTGTTTAAATTAACCCCTTGGCTGCCACGCCATCATGGGCTATACGACACCTCGTTTGCCACCACATAACATGCAAGTGAACAAAATTTATTTAAGAAATGCCATAAATTTTTTGATTTTATTCATATGTTCTAATATTGGAACACTGGGCACAAGTGGTACTGGACTTAGACTTAGACTTAGTTCCTCCTGTTCCGATCGGAGCATTGGTCAACAAGTCTTCGCCGCTCCATACGGTCACCAGCTACCTCGTCCCAACCCAGTCCCATCTTCTCCAGATCTTCCTTAAATGTACGTTTCCAGGTGTTTCTTGGTCTGCCTCTTCTTCGCTTTCCCCCTCCAGAACCCATCTTATCGCCGTCTTTGCAATCCTCTCTTTTTGTAGTCTAAGAATGTGGTACTGGACAATAACATAATCCATGTCATCGCTGCCAGGTACAGTAATGATCATTTCAAGTAAAGTAACCAAACAATAATGTTGTAGTCTCTACCATAGTGGTGTGTAGATAAGATTTAGGTCCATATTCAGTAGATTTGTGCCTTGTAGCTGTGGATGTACAGAATGTATGCATGGTAACTGCCAAGTTCACAAAGTGAAATGAAGAGTCGAATCCACCAATGTTTTTGATTTCGGTCAATGCCATAGTAGCCCTTGAGTTGATCTACCAGAAATAATAAAGTTTTCTGACAACATTAATGATTGCCTTGGTCTTGAATAGCGGCTGTGAGACGTGAGAAGTCTGGAGACTCGCTGTAGACATTTAGACATATTCCATTCTCCAGGTTTTGTTTCATCAATCGAGTTCTGTGCTTGTTTTTCAAATACTTCATTCGAGAGAAAGCTGCCTCACACACGTTACACGTAGGTGCTTCCGAAGAGGACCTGAATATTCCCTGCCAGTTCTCGGAGTTTGGGGTATTCCACCACCAAATTCCACACCTCTTACAAATCAGTTTTATCATTGAACTTCTTTATGGGCTGCTCATCTTTCTTCAAGTCCACCAGTTCCATCTGGAGGTCTAGAGGCACATTCTCTGTTTCCACCAAATGAGGAGAGGCAGCGAGTTGCAGTGCTGGCAAAATCTTATTAAAGTCATTGAATCGTTCAGTGAATTCTTGCAGCAGGGGCATCGGGGACGGTGGTAAAGGATGCAGTAGGAATTTCCTCTCGTTGTATTTCACCGCTTTCTATTAGTGGGAAGTGGAATATTATAGCTGCATTGTAGGAAATGATTTTTCAGAAGACGGCATTTGTCGCCGAACTCTTGCACTTTTCGATGCATGAAGCAAACAATTGTAGTTTTGCATTGTAATGACTGATCGAGAGCATTTACGTGGGTAAGTAAATCCACAAGGAATGCCAGAGAGGTGAGAAATTTGCTGTCGCTTAATGGGCAACTTTTATCATTACCTGAATAAAATTGCACAATTTCCTTTCGTAGCAGCAGTACACAACGAGAGGATTCTCGTTGAGACAGCCAGCGAACATCAGTGTGTTAGAGAACGTCTTCAGCAGGTGTGTCGCCTATCTGCAGAATTTCCTGGAACTGGCGATGATTAAGTGCCTTTGAACGAATAAAGATGATGACTCGGTTTAAGTTCTGTAGAACATTGTCCAAAACAGCCGCTTCAGCGCACAGTGCCTCCTGATGTATGATGCAGTGAAGATTGAAGAGTTCCTGATTGTCATGCTCCCATGTAATGTAATCCAAAAATCTGGACACAAAACCTTGTAGTTTTCCAACCATGGCTGGAGCACCGTCAGTGCAAATAGTCAATTACCTCATAAGTATTTTAAATTAACACCTGACCGGGTGCAGGCTCGTTTTACTGCAACAAACATGTCTTCTCCACGAGTAGACAGCATCTCTATGGAGATAAGATCTTCACATAGCTCGAACTTTGGTGACAGCGAGCCAATGAAAATGAGCATTGAGCGGAGTCGTTAATATCTATGCATTCATCAAAGTCTGCTAATGAAAACACACTTTCCTCCATGGTGAGCTTCTTCTGCATGGACAGTTTCAACTGCTCGACGATATCACTTTGACGGCGTTGTATGGTGTCACGTGAGGGAGGATTGCTGCATAATTGGTCTCTTTTCCTGGATGAATGCACTTAGGCAGCCCTAACTGTTTCCGAAATCTCTATCTTAGATCCAGTTCAACCAAGTTGTGATCCGACCCACAGTCTGCTTCAGGATATGCTCTTGAATTCAGTACAAGTTTCAGAAATCTTTTTGATATCATGATGTAATCAATTTGATTTCTCGTGTGTCCATCAGGCAAGTTCCATGTATGTATCCTTCGTTCATGGTGTTTAAACATAGTGTTTGTAATGACCAGATTATTCTCCAAGCAGAAATTAATCGCCTTCTCTCCATTCTCGTTCATGTCTCCTAGTCCACAGACAAAAGGGTTAAGATTAAGGTAGTAATAAAGTCCGAAGAATCCGTATCACGTATGTTTTATTAAGAGGCTCGATCGGTCGGCGCTTAAGACACAGACCTGTACGCGCGCTCAACAGGCGGGTGCTGAGGCCGCTCTGCGGAATTCACGAACTTTGGAGGAATAATGACAGACGAATCTACCATATCACATTCGACGGCAGATGTAGAACGTCTGTAGATAGCACGGATGCAGTCGTGAAATCGAACGTTGCCTGCTTGGCGCGTCAGTGGCTGGGTGGGGCTGAGGCACCACGGCCGGGACGTCGCTCGAGCGTTGATGCTGGGTTAAGAATATGTATAGGTAACAAAAAAGCAGTGCCGTATCACGGCCGAGGCCGGTTCGTTATCGGTAGGAAACCGATATATTCAATTCTCACGGTCACTGATGTCGTCTAATCAAGCAGGGAGGGGCCCAGTCCTGCCCTGCTGATATCAATGTACAAGGAACCAGGTATCTTTCTGCGATACGAGATCGTAGATTATGTATATGGAGTCGGTAGGGCCTAAAAAAAAAAATGTTGTGTTTCCGGTAACAGAGCTAAAAAAAATTGGGTAGGTAGGTCGGAAAATATTTTTATTTTGTAAAATATTTTTATGCAGTAACTATCCGAAAAAGTATACCCCACTAGTCTTTTTTGCACGCTGAAACAAAGTACGTGTTCTAAGCAAGTATAAACTGCCTATTTCCCGACTGTCTGCACCTAAAACTGCTCTAGAAACAGTCCTATTAATTTCATTTTGTTGACGTCTCTTATGTTATGTCAATACAAATGTTAAAAAAGAAATTTTTGAGAAAAAAAATTAAATTTTTTTGGGAAAAAAATTTTTTTTTTGAAAAAAAAAATTGTTTTAATAAAATTTTTTTACAAAAATATTTGGGTCGCGGCCATAAAAATGGGTCGGTCGCGTTACCGGAAACACAACAATTTTTTTTTTACGCCTAACCAACAATAGCGTAGATCATCCGGGTTAGCAGAGATCAATACGTTTGAAATCGCTGTGAATGAATTCACGTATATATCGTCGTTGCAAAGAGACCAATACAGAGTATCGAGTTGTCATCACTACGCGACAATAAAGCACTGCACCATATGGCAGGCTTTATTCCACCAGAATATAGCTGTCTGCATGCTATGCTTTGGCTTAAAATAATTCATCGGTCTTTCATAGGAAAAATTTGATTTAAATGTATATCTTTCTAACCTTTATATTATCGTCTTAGAGCCTCATAGTAAGTTTGCCGCCAAACGATTTAGCGTCCTTACTGCATATTTATTAAATTTATATCAGTTTTATCTTCGGCGCTATAAAGGAAATGGCTACCCTACAAATGTCGCATTTAATCCTGTCAGTTACCAGCAGTGTAAAAATACGTTATATAGCTCTTGTGGCAAATCCGCCGCAAGGCTCATGTATGCGTTGGTTGCTTTCAGTACTTAGCAAAATGGTTGTGATGCAGTGTTATTCAGCTGTAAGAAGAAGCAAATCTATGCGCTATATAAAATGGTGAAGTTTAACGCTAGCCTACGTGACAATTCTAAGATGGGGGGCCCACGCTATGAAGTGTACTGCAACAAAAATGATCAAATTCCTTGGGCTTACAGTACCAAGTCAAACCAGGAATCGAGTACTTTCTGCTTAGCGAGGAGCTAAACTAATTAATGTTTCTGCAGTTATAACTTTTAGTTAAGTCATACCTGGTAATCAATTCAGCATTCTTTCCTGCTGTCATCCTTCATCATGGCCATGGCCTGCCTCACTCCGATATTATATCGCGGAGTCAACACACATTCTCAACACACACGCCTCCAAGTGACGGGTGCTGACATTATTAAAGTATGATGAAACCTTACAGCAAGATAAATATATACTAATTCACTTACTTACTAAAGGAAGTAAACCTATATAGTTCACCAACTCTACGCTATCACCAAAGTTCTTCCTCATACGTCACAGTCCACTATGTTTCACCCTCTAGGTGGGAATTTCACATCTTCGGGTAGAGTTTTTCATTTGAAAATTATCATGGTGCGCTTAAGTTTTGTTCCATCAGCCATGCGGACAAAGGCACCAGTAAACTGTGTCTTCTCGTGACCAGTTGTCTTTACGAGAACTGATTTCTCTCCTTTTGCATGAACCATATGATTTCCTAGTATATCAGACGTCAGAGGCATTTTTGTCCATGTTGCTGATCTGCCTGCTGTAATGTTTTATTAATTTAATAGCGATTGATTGGCCTATGATTACAGTTAAATGAGACAGTAAATTGTTACACAATAATGTCACTGACGACTGCCCCTCTATCACAGCAACTATCTATCACCGATTGAAATTATTGCCATAAGTTGAGAACAGTTGCTGTGTTTTCCACAGTCTGCACATCAATTAATCTAGCATAAATTTATGGATCCAGAGGCATTTTAATCAATATTGATTAGAAAGAAAGTGGTAGACCTACTGCTTCTTGATATTGCTTTGAAACATGACTGAGTCTTGTGGTGCACAACGATTTAGCTTGATGTTGAACTTGTTTCGCTAGAGTGGAGTCAAGCTGTTGCTCAGAATCACCACTTGATTGCGAGAAACTTGTTAGTCGATACAGTTTAGAACATGATTTGATGACATGAGTGTGTCTAGCTTTTTACTCAAATCATGATCATAGTAAGAAAGTGAACTGAATTACTGGTGGCAACATAGAATGCCGAAATTTTCGATGTTTCTGTTCTTAAAGTAAAAAGTTTGGTGATGTAACAAATGTGGCAGTAGTGTGTTGTCTGGAGTTCCATGAATCGGCACACCGATTATTTCTGTTATCTGTAACCCAATCAAATAAAGTCGACTCCAGTTCGTTATTTGTGGATGATAATCCTCTGCAGGTCTTTTCACTTCTTGGCATTTGTTCAAATTCAGCTTGATTTTGAATCCAATCCCTAATTGTACTCGCAGAAACTCGAAAAATTCACATGATGCTGCTGAATTGTTACTAGATTCTGCTGCTATAGCTATCAAGTTGAACGATGCATCTTAAGAAGACGTATTCTTTTCTCGCTTATTTGCCGGATAAGTTTACTTATAACTTGGTCATAGTTGTATTTATAAACTCTAAATATAAATGAGTAGAAACCACGCATGATAATGATAATTTGATTTATGAAGTGATTGCTTTAGGCTGCAATAATACAATTTGATTGGACAAGTCATTTGATTGGCTCTGTTCATGAGTGGCATATGTTTTCAGTGCAATCACTCGGGAATGTGAGTGCAAACATGATCTTCTGTGCGCTCATCAGAACTAAATTGCAATATGTCGTAAAAGGCCCTATATTTACGCCTATGTGTTTGATTTTTTTTCCAGCCTGTCGAATTTCGATTCATCATAGGTTTGCAGCCTACCATCCATGTGTTTGAAGCTATGCATGCGTGAGCGCCTGCAGTAAACTTCTTGTAATATTTTATTTGTTGATGCAGATTTATCAACAGATCCATTATTAGGATGATGCTTTAAACTAGAAGTCGCAGTGTTCAGTGTAGTAAAAACGTATCCATGACGTCCATGGCCCTTTGGAGTGACTGATGTTCCACGTGAGTATCGCTACTTCTACTCGCACATGACCAGGATCATCTGCATCATCTGCCTTTCAGTCAACTTTGACTTACTATATGTATGACTTGGGTTTTCTACATTCCACACATTCACAGATCAATTGAGCATGCTGAGCTGTGAGCTCTGACAACTCAATAAATAGTGCTTCATGAGACAGCAGTTTGCTCTCTTTCATGGGTGATTTTGTTGGCCATGGCTTTTTTTAAGGAAACATGGACTTTTTAGTTGCAAGGCCGCTGGTTTTTCATTTTCATTGGGGTTTGCAGAGCCATAGACTTTACAGAAGTGTAAGTAATGTCCAGCATTATTTGCATTAAGCTGTGGGTCTGGCAATAAAACCAAGTTCTCAAGTGGCAGAATCGATTACACCACAACATGCAGGCTCATCACACTTCCGGATTTGAAACTTATACTATCTTTGGCAATGTGAATATCTAATCAGTTTTGATATGAAGTGCAACGCCTTGTTGAGACTTCTGTCAACTTTGTTAAATCCAGATCTGGAAACAAGCTTGTTAGATGCGACTGGTTAAGTTGTATGTCTGTTTCTTCCGGAGGAGATGATACCTGAACAGGATTTTCATTGTCAGGGCTGCGTTATACGATTGGATAAGTGCAACCCCTCTTTTTGCACAATCATTGACAACTTTTGGTTGTCTTACCTTATTTTTTTGCACCTGAAAAGTAAACTCTAACAGCCAAAGAGCCGATTTCTTTGACAAATATATGCCCCTGCTTCTCCATGTCCATTTTTTGTGAGCAGGTAGAAAAAGTTCAAAGTTCGACTTGTGACATACTTGTGCAATGAAGCAGAATGATTAAAGGGTTTGTTTCCCAGGCGCTTCAGATTAATTGAATTTGGTGGACAAGAAAAGTTTTGAATCATGGCAACTTTGGTATCAAATCAAACTTATTCATTGAAGATGGTGAGAGTGACGAGTGGTTCTGAAAAGCATCGTTCGTGCTGACAGAAAGAACACTGATCATAGCGTTTCCGTCTTCTCTGGGTATTTGTGCAGAAGATCAAGACGTTTGAAGTCATTCAGCGGCTATCTTGCTGACATTGGAGCTTCATGCCAGTGCGAGCATAAACGAAGGATCAAAGAGTACCAATGATTTCACTTCCGCTGCCTCATGTGCGGTGAGTTTTGTTTGCATCCATGGCATATTTTTGGGATCGTAATTTCAATTGTACGCCATTCTGTTCCACTCGCTATGCAACTGTCGAGATCTCTGTACATGTTTCTTTCTGCAAGCCAACTAGGTACTTTTAACCGCCACTAACGTCTTGATAATATGGGCCTATAGTGGTTAGATGGTACTGGCAGTATCTATGTGACCTAGTGCTACTTGCATGTGGGTAGCACATCTCACCAACCCTTAACAAGATAAATGAAGGCATATGATTTAAACAAGATAAATGAAAGCATATGATTTTGGTGGATAAGGCTTTCATGGTATCTCTTGAAATATTTCTTTAACAGAAGAGGACGACAAGTTGTCTATAGATGTTCCTTTTTACTCTACTTGTATGTTCCCTGGAAGATTCCAGCTTGTTCACACAGCACAATAAGGCTCAATTTCCAAGATTTTTCTGCTATTCTTTCATCATCTGTGTTCTTCACCTAGCCTGCTATTTGCATTTTTGCTGAAGTTTGTTGCAGTAGTCAAGCATCCGATGTCTCTCGCTGTTGTTGAGCATGCATAAAATGGTCCATTTAGTGTCCTTGTGTATGGTCCAGTAGGACATATATGTCATACCTACCACTGCCTGCTTCTAGACCGCAGAATTGTCTGAAACTTTGTCATTGCGTGTAGTACAGTGTATGTACTAGTGTGGACCCAATTCGTGACCATCATATGTCACACTAGACATCGCTGATGTCTTCATTATGTAAAAAATTATATAACACTATGTGAAGCTTCTAAGACTTCCTCACTCCTATAATATCGTTTTGTTGTACTCGTATTTACTTTTCTTACTAAAACGTAAACGATTACATCCGATTATAAAAGTTCATAAATGCCATTACAACCTAAAAGAAACAAGTAATTTCCGGAAATGACACATACAAAATAACTAATCTGGTACCCTGCTTTGATTTTTTGTGTTAAACAGTATCAGGTAGTGACATCTAGTGAATCCACGCGCATTAGGTTAGCAGCAAATTGCTGAACATTAACTGTTCAGTATACCGCATGTAATGGCAAATAGATTGCCACTAGCCTATAAAGGGTTAACCAAACTAGCTTCAGCATCTTCAAAACACACACTTAGTAAAGTTCTAGTTTAAGAGTTTATTCTTGCAAGTGAAGCCAGTTATTCAAGCAAACTAGTTTGTTCACATTGCTTGGATCATGTGATGCTCTTTTCCTGCTAACTATGTGTCCAGATAAAGAAAACAATCGTTCACACGGTACTGTTGTAGCTGGCGAAGAGAGATATTTCTTGGCAAGTCTTGCCAAGAGTGAGTGGGCCCCATCACGTAGCCTCCACCATTCAAGTGGACATGCATCGCTGCCAGCGCTAGGTTCAGACTTATATCATTGAAGCGGCTTTTGCATTGGTAGCTTGATGCATCAGCACTTGCCAAATCCCTGAATATGAAGATAGTTCATAGATCCAAGGTTTCTTTTTGGGAGGCTCTTGAGGACTGTTATCAGATGTGTCACCCTTCATGTTGCTTTCTATCAGCGTACGACTGATTCCCGGACGCAATCCGTATGATGTCCGCCAAACCAAAAAAAATTGTTTTGTTCACGCTAACACTCGACTCCATTTCATGACACTTAACGTTCGTAACGTCCAAAATCTGAACCAAGAAAGAAAGGAAATTGTTCGTCCTGTCGGAAGCAATATGCAGCAGGAAAGCAAACGGAGTAGATACCACACTTGGGAAATTATCAATTTATATCACTCTGTTGGTAAAAAGACTAATATTGTTTGCTGTGTTAAAAATATTAATCACGTTAAAAATTTTGCGTTAACTGCTGGTGTTAACGGAGATTAATCAACAGCCCTTGTTATTTTAGAAGATTTGCAAACCTATTTGTCCAGCTTTCAAAACATGAATATCACTTTATTTGATCATATCTATAAAGATGGCGTGCAGATAATGAACGTATCACCTTAGTGATGAAGAATAAAGGTCTACAACACCTGATGTCTCATAACCTAGCCATAATTTTCTCCTTTGTTTCTAGCATCTGAACTGTCAGTTTGAAAATAATGTTGCCTTTCTCTCCTTGGTAATCCCTCTTGCCTCAGTTCTTGCATTTGGCTTTTGGGCGCCTATTTTGCATGCATGTGCAATGAATAAGTTCAGTATTATGCCAGGACCATTGAATTCTGTTTGTATACCAGGTTCTTTACACTTTTTCTTCACAACAATCTAAGCAATGTCGGAAAGATGGTTTATGAGTAGGCTGGTTCAATTTGTAAGTGGATGAACAATGGGAGCTCATAACAAAAGTTGCATACTTCCATGGTTTTCACTGTTACCAGTTTTTTGCTAAGCTGCGTTCTACCTGGTGATGAAAAGAATCGCCACTCATGAAGGTGTGTGGCCAGGTTAAAAATTTTGCTTCAAATTTTGTCATTATACAGCGTCAGTAGTATTCACAACGTATTAAACAGATGAATGGGTTCAAAACAAATCCGCCACTACTCTAAATATTGGATAGATTAAACAGGAAAATCAAACAATATGAACGAAAAGCACAATGCCATGCTAAACTGAGACATGCCTGATAAACAATGAATTACAAGTAAGTTTCTTCAGTGCCAATTTTTTTATTTTTAACTAGTTGCAATCCACAACTAATTTGTGCTTATAGTGTGCTTCATTGTACATAATTCTGATGTAATTTTGCTGGGAACTAAGCCTTGAAAATTAGTTTTGCTACTCAGTCTCAAACAGTCTCATTACACGACAGTTCATAAATGGCTCTAAATGACTGCACAACAGGGAGGTACTTTTGGTGTTTAACCCTTTAACGGCGATAAGTGCCCAGGGCCGGCACAGTTAATCTAAATACATATTATGCATAGGAAAGAGAATGTAATCAAGCATGTAACATTGTTTAATTGAAATCAGAGGGAAAAAATGGGTGGCAACATACTTGCCACTAGCCGTTTTGGCTACACATGAAGTGGCAACATACTTGCCACTAGCCGTTCATACCACACTAGACAGTATGTGAAGTTTGAAAACAAATGTTAATTAAAAATTCAGTTGAACTTGAACTGAATGAAGATGAGTTTTATTGTTCAGCATGACTGTCACTGGTGAAATTTACTGAAACATGGGACCACACAAAGCGGCACACCACACTGCGAACACTGGATGCGAGAACGTTTGTTGTGTTTCTTGTGCTGCATAGACGGCATCGCTGGAACTTGTCTAATGGAGCTGGCATGTGAATTCCAACAGATTCTGTGGGGATAGTGTCAACAATTCCTGTAGGTTTCTTGTTTGGTTTGTGACGTCGTCTCTGCACGTAGGCCACTCGAGCACCGGAACGACGAACCTTTGAGGAGTAGTTTGCAACAAGTCGACGTAACAAATTTGCACGAAAATCAATCTGCTTGACGTTGCATTCAGGATGTACTGATGTGTATAGTATGTGTGCATTGACAATGGCTGCATCCAATATGAAGTAGAAAATTCGCAGCCACCATCGCTTTGACTTACGACTCACACTGTAGAAACCACGCTTTTGGTCAAAGCGATCCACGCCGCCCATTCTGCGTGTGTACTGAATGATCGGTTCCGGACACTGAACCTTGATTGTTGAACCATCTTTCAATTTTCTGCTTATTTCACGAACTTTGATTGGACTGAAAGCGGTTGATAGAACGTTCACAAGTTTTGTATCCATCCAAAGGACGTAGCTTGTGTTTTCCTTGGTACGCCATTTCATTTCTCCTCGGTTCATGTCTGCCTTGCGACGAGCAACTACCGGCAAGTCCTTTCTGTTAGAACGAACTGTTCCTGTGGCATATATCACATCTCTACCTTTATGTTTCATGAACTTCACTGGCTTCCTCTCCGTGCTCGCACACAATTCAAGATCCTCACTCTGATCTTAAAGGCTCAACGGGGTCTTGCCCCAAATTATCTGACTAATGTTTTACTTCGTCCTCACTCGGCTTCCTCCCATCGTCCACTTCGTTCATCCAACAGATTTGACCTCTTGGTTCCTCGGTCTAGAACTACTATGGCTCAGTCTCGATCATTTGTCTCAATTGGTCCTTCTCTTTGGAATGCTCTTTCTCCTTCTGTTCGCTCTACACTTCTTTCTGGTAGTCTCTCTTCTGCTTTGTCTCTTCTCAAAACCTGTTTCTTCTCGCGGGGCCTTGCGCACTGGGAGCGCCTCTGAACGGTTCACCCTACTAGAGGCGCTTTATAAATGTTTAAATACAATACAATACAATATATGCCGTGCTTGTGAAGATCTTCTAACAATGCTGTCGACGTAAAGAAATTATCGAACGTGAGATGTACATTCTTGTTTTTCAAAGAGTCAGACAGATTTGCCACAACTCTACCACCAAGGCCAACTTCAGCGATATTTCCCTTTCCCCGTGTATACTTGAAACTGGAAAACATATCCTGTTTTTGCGTCTGCACGAACCCATACTTTATATCCACGTTTTGTAGGTTTCAGTGGCATGTATTGCTTTAGACAACTACGACCTTTGAAGAGTATCATCGCCTCATCAATTGACATCGATGAGCTTGTGACGCTCTGATTCTGAAATTGATTGTTCATCAAGTCAAGAAGTGGTCGCACTTTGTACAGCTTATCAAAATTTGTGTCCCCTCGGGCTGGGGTCTTGGTATTGTCATTCAGATGTAGTCCTTGTAGAATTTTCTTGAATCTGTCTCTAGGCATGACATCGACGATAGGCTGTACCCCAAACAAAGGATCAGACGACCAGAAAGTATACAACGACGGCACTTCATGCAAACCCATGCCTATGAGTATACCAATAAATGCTCTCATTTCTTCCAAATTCACGTCTTTCCAATCGCGTATGTGGGTTTGAGCAGCATAAAGGTTAGTTTGTGCTGTCAATAACTCAAAAACTTCGTCGTTGAAAAGCTTGTCGAAGAAATCAGCAGGTTCATCGTCTGGAGAAAATGGCTGAGCAGGAATAACTTGAAAAGCATCGAAGTCAATGTTCACGCCATTCACAGTCCCATTTTCCCATGAACTTTCGTCGTCATCACTATCATCTTCACTCGAATGATCATAATCATCAGCCAATTGATACAGTGTGCTGGAACAGTTGCTGTCATCATCCGCTTCAAAGTCACTTTGTCTAACAGTGTCATTGTCATCAGCATTGCCCATAGCGAAATCATCGTCCATATCATCTTCCGACTGCTCTACATCACTAGGAACAGCAAAAACCGCTTCTAAGACTTTTTCAGTCTTATAGTATCGTTTTTTAGTACTCATATTTAGAACCTCAAAGAAACAAGTAAATTCCGGAAATGACACACACCAAATAACTGTACTCTGGTACCCTGCTTTGATATTTTTGTGTCAAACAGTATCTGGTGGTGACATCTAGTGAATCCACACGCATTAGGTTAGTGGCAAATTACTGAACATTAGCCGTTTAGTATACCGCATGTAGTGGCAAATAGGTTGCCTCTAGCCGTTAAAGGGTTAAGAGTGTGATCAACAGTCTAGTGTTCAGCATACTGGAAAGTCAACTGATAGGTCAGAAGTTCTTATGTTACTGAGGCAGAAATCTGTCTCTGAATTTTAGGCTCCACATGCACTGCCTATCAAACTCGAATATTAATAATGAATGCCCTGATTGTACATTACCATTGGGAAGGCCATACAGTGAGGGAGAGGGGTGAAGGTTAAAAAAACTGAAGTCTTCAACTCTTTAAACCCAGGGCTGACGCTCTGTACATTGCTATGGGCATTTGACTTCCTTTTACAAGCACACAAGTATGTGGATTCTGATGAAAAAAATTGCAGTTTTCATACGGTCGGACATTCTTCCTACAAATCATCATTTACTTCTGAATGCCACATAACATGCTCAGTAAGCAATGACTCAAAATAAAACCCCATGGTAAAACGGAATCTCCGCTGTTGAGAATAGTAAACAAGGCAACTTGAAGTCAATTAGATCTATTGAAGAAACTTGATCAAGCTCAAGGCATCAATTCAGATTTTATCTAGAACTTACTTTTCAGATATCAGTTTCTTCTCTAGGTTAAAATCCATCATAAGTATTTCCTCGATTCCTGAATTTCCAGCAGAGGTGCAATTAGCAAAAGACAATAGACACACAGAATCAGACAGCAGCGACATATAACATGAAAAAACTGATTTCAGCCTCTAAAACCGTAAGAAAACATAAGGTTTCAAAAAGTCATTTCTAAAACTGCGCATAAGATTGCACGTGGAGTCATAGCAATAAGAAAGTTTTCTGTCTAAAACTCTGAACAAGAAATGGAGCCTATCACTTATCTGTTACTTATCTTTTACCTATTTTCTATTGTTGGTAATATTATCTAATATTACTTAATCCAGTCATTTAACTCTGGTTATTAATTCAACTGAATCTCGACTCAATATGCCTCATAATATTTCACAAACAGAAGAAATCATTCATAACAAATGACAAAGAACAACTGAAGCAGATGATTAATTTCTTTTTCACTTTAAACAGATTCATTCATGTCTAATAACACCACACACTAATGATTACTAATCTAGTAAAATTAATCAAATGACTGCTAAATAGTGATTTCAAGGCAATCCAAGAACAACAAAATCAAAAGACTTTAGCACTCTACAAGAATGTACAAAGCCTGGAAGGAAAACCAACACTGATCCTCTGGGAGCAGTTGTTCTGAAAAAAAACAGCACAGGCATAAATTTAGTTCAATAACAGTGCTCAATAAGCTTTTTCCCTAAACTCTTTGAGCCCAATGCTCCCAGCTATTTGGCGTATATCTGAGGTGTATATCTGAGGCTCCCTGGGGATACTGGCCCAAAAATATTCCTTTAATTTCTGCTCTGAAAAGTTATAAACTTTTATATTTTAGACTCCCAAACATGCGAAAACACATAATTCATCACCATCAATACAGAATACTGATTTTATTCATGTATTGTTAATAAGACACGATATCGGAGCTTTTTCAGGCTTATGTCAGTAGGTTCCAACCACTTGTCTTATGGCCATTCGTTTCCATCGGTTGGAAAGCAGTGTTTGCTGCCGAAAACGATGCAATATCAGTTGACTAGATCGATTATATAATTATTTAACCACAAAACGGAGCGATTTAATGCACACTGTGTATAAGAATTGCGCAAATAAACATGATGTTGACCGTTTTTCAAGGGGTAGCATTTAGAGTCGTCTCGTGGGAAACCATAAATGTTATATATCTTTTGAAAAGCCAAGATCTGCTCTACACAGCGATACTATTTTCGGGATTGTAGAAAATAAATTAACCTAGAACGGATGAATAAGTTAAAGACCATAAAACAGCCTTCGAGCTGCCAAGCGCAACACGTTACGGCTTGCGAACCCGTTTTATCCAAATGTTGATTCTGTCACCGCTAAACTTTAAAAGCGTGCAACTCCAGTTAGGAACATCATAAATGAATAAATAATACGTCGTTTGAAAGATCAAATACTGGAGAATCTTGTTGGCGAATAAAATAAATTGTTATTTCATTCGACAAAAGCCTGCTTTTGCCGTGCTGGGTCACATATATAAGACTTCACAATTGTTATCATGGTATTAATTGCCATTATTATTACTACTACTATTGTCATGTTATGTTATTGAAAGGCTACCCCTTTTCCAAATCGGGCTAAGTGTTAACAAATGAGCCCGTGAAGACCACAGCGTTAAAGCGCTGAATAGTAATTGAAAGTCTTTGGAAGACAAAATAAGTCTCTCTCAGATCGTCCGACGCGTGTGTCAAGTGATGACCTAAATCAGTTAACAAAGCAATTCCTCTAGAATTGATGGGAACTAGCGTCTCCAGGGCCAGTGGAATGAAGTCGTGTGTAGCTGTAATCGACAGATATTTTTGTTCCTTTCTACTATCTGCTATTTCTGCTGCAGCTCCTTCAGTGACAGCTGTTGCCTGCAGATAGGAGGGCGCAAGGGTGTTGACCATTGTGGTATCCCATACGAGACATCGACCCGCTTTTCCTGGGATAAGGATGGTGCCGTCCGGTCTCCTCCCGTCCGACTGTAGCATGCCCCGTGGTTCTTTGATCGCTGGAAAACCGGCTCTGATGACGCTACGGTGGATGAGATCGTTGATGGCAGCGTGCCTGGCGACGCGGCCAAACCCCAGAGCATAGTACATGTGTCCCTCTAGTGGTGACCAACGTGCCACATGCGCAGACGTGGGGTTGGCAGATATTGGCTGCTAGACGAAGCTCAACCGCCACTCAGATTGGCCTCATCGCTTAGCCTGAGGTCGCAGGAAGTGATCGGCAGACAATGAAGCCAGTCTCTGGCGTGCTTGAAGGTAACGGCTTTTAGGCGTGCCTGCTCGCTCTGCTCTGTGGTGGAGAGAAGCAGTTCTGAGAGCTCTTTTTCAAGAATCGGGTTATCCCATTTGGCTTGTACACTGGAAGGAAAATATTCCGTCAGCGACAATTCAGCTGTTGACTGACTGCCAGAGCGACGATAGGTTCGTGTAATGAATATCCGGTATACTCTTTAGCACGCATAGGATGTTGGACTGGAGTTATTATTATTGTTATTATTATTATTATTATTATTATTATACAAAAGTCGATAAAGTGAAAGTTAATAATACTGGATAAACTGCACTTGTGCTGAATGCACTGCTCATACAGAATATGACTAAATCTGCTGGAAACTCATTCTGGACCCCTGTTCACTGAATATAAACTACTAAATATTAAGAAGATTAGATTTGAACATACATACCAGTTTTGTACCTAAGCACCAAGGACATCCTTTATCTTCCCACTTCAATATGAGGATTTGCTTAACCCTTTGACTCCCAGCATTATTTTGATCAGATGAAGTAAAAATCGGTAATCGGTTAACTTTGATCCTCTTTTGTTTGAGCAATAGTACTAGACATGTAGAAGGTATCACAAAACTTATAGTTGTTGTTGAGGCTGATGCTTGGCATGAAATACAGTCCAGCAACCCACTGGAATACCTGTGCAAACTGTGGAACTCCTAAAACCCAGTTGCTGCTCCAGTAGTCACTGATCCGTGGTAGTTTGTGCATGCTCATGGCTAAACACATGCCAAGAAATGCTTTCATTTCAGCATCACATGTTTCATCATTAGACTTGCCTTTCTGCTCTGAATATCTGTTTGTCTCTGTAACCAATATTCTCCAGAGGCTAGCAGGAAAGAGCTGGTCAAAGTACTGTGCAGCTGTTGAGTCTAGTGGAAGCACAACTAGGGGTCCTTTGTCTGCTGTGAACTGCTTTGGTAGACTTGTTGAGCAGAATATAGCACCCCATTATTGTGCACTACTGGTATCATTGTCACTATCAGCATCTTCTATGTCACTGCTTTCTGCACTGGACCCACTCGATTCTTTACTCCATTCATCATCGCATTGTACTCTGTCATCACCAGAACTTTCAGTTTCATCATCACCTCCGATATCGCTTCTGGTGCCATCCTCCGGTATGTCACGCGATACTATGAAACGTAAGTGGCGTGTATAGGCCTACAAAGAGCTCCGCTGTCCATAAAACTTAGCGCGTCCATACCTAAGCAATTCCACTTTTTTTCGCTACGTGTAAACTTTTGCATACGACAACTAAAACTTTAGACCAACTTTTACTTGTCTCCCGGCATAAACAAAGTCCGAATGAACGAAAATTTCCAGTAGAACTAAGATCCAGAATGTGCCAGTAAGTACCTAGCGCGTATCTAATTACTTTTACGCAGTGGCGATGCGTGGCGGTTATACACGCAGTCGGAACACAAATGCTATCTGAAACCGCGGATGAGCCCGCGCTTAGGAGTCAAAGGGTTAATGCCGATTGTGCACTAAGCATACTTAGTAGGATGTATCACTGTGAGGAATAAAAGTGTCTATGTTTTAAATAAATAAAGGAAATGCAGCCTTATTACAGTTAATATTGTTAAGTTGACTTCGCTAATGAGATGCTCTCTTGCTCCTTGATTCACAGCTACTTTGTGCTTTGAGAAATACAGGAGGTGAAGTAAATCAGTAAAAAGACAGCACTATGTAAATGATGATTGGACTGATCTTCAAATTTTGACACAGGTGATTTTGCTTTTGTAACTGTCCAAGTCGGTTTTTTTCAAAACGAAGAATGTGCGCAGCGACAGACATGCACCTGAAACAACCATCCGAGACTATAAAAGTATGCTCAGAAATTAGATGCTTTTGTTCTTCCAGTTGAACATAGCACTTTCAACAAATGTTTACTGTGCACAGCCGGATCTTATATTCAGAGAATAATTAAAATTATCTTCCTGCGCTCATTTCATCCAGTGGTCGTGTCAAGTCATTCCACTTGGCTTCCATTTGTGTCTTCCAACTGAATGTTTCAAACTTATTCTCTAGTAACACCATCTTGCTTGACAGCGACCTTTGAATGATTCCTTAAATTTTGCAGTAGTTTAACTGAAGTTTTGGGTGATACACTCCAGAATATGTGTATAACTTGCAAGTTTAGCATAACAACACATGTACTAAGCCATTGGCTCTCAACCTTTGTTTATCCCTGATCAGTGAAATGTTTCATCCTTCTGTCGACCTAGTGTAACTCCGCAGTCCGCAAGTGCTGACTGAAAGTGCAGTGCATTAAGGTGATTATGCTAGCTGCTGTAGGCAACAAATTATAATGCTCTGTGATAGTAAGCAGTAAGTATCTTCTACTGGTTTCTAGACCAATAGCAAAGGTAATCAAGGTAATTTAAAAGATTATTATACATCATCAACAAATATTTTTAACCTGACACGAATTCAATAGGTAGGAGCGATGACCTACGCCTGCGTGTTTTCTAGCGCATAGACTCCCAAGCTCAACGGGGTCTTGCCCCGAAATATCTAGCAAATGAAATTCACCGGCCTTTTTCAGCCTCCTCACATCGCCCACTCCGCTCTTCAAATAGATCATTTTGATCTTTTAGTTCCCTTCTACTAGAATGGCTATGGCTCAGTCCCAATCCTTTACATCATTGTAATCGTAGGGCTAGGCAATCCCTTTATGCCTTCTGTGTACTCCAACTTATGGTCTAGCTAGCCTCAAGCTATACGATGGGGTGCGAAGCTACTACGCTGCCACATCTGCTTTATGCAGCTCCTACATAGTGGGAATATGCTGAACAACAGGAAATGGGGTAGACTCCAAGCATTGATGAATAAACTGATCCGCCAGCGTTATCTTCCGGGTGATATTCCAAGTTTCCAACATTTGAAGAACAGTCATCATGCTGATAATCGTTTGTTTTCGACGGTTCTTATTTGTAACTGGCTGCGCAGTATTTAATCTAGTCCCCGCCTCTGGGGATTCAGGTTTCTGGGGGGGTGTGGGGGGGAGAGAGACAATTGAGATTCCAAAGGGCGCTCGTGAGGCACGTAACAAAATAATAAAATGCCTGGAATAGTTGACGGCACACAAGTGACGTTTCAATTATTATTTAGCTCACATTAATTAGAACAAAACATAGCTTATGATACACGTTTACAACTTGGAATTCAGATGTATGTATATCACATATCTAGAAATACACAGTCAACTGTCAAATTAATGCAAATATTTTAAAACATGTATGAAAAAACCCGCAACAGTTCTAAGTCCTCGGCATATGAGACACTGAAAATGACGGCATCTTCCAAAAATCAACAGTTAGCAAAGACGTTTATCACTAAAACATGAAAAACCTGTAACAGTTCTAAACTATCTTCGCTCATCAGTCCTTGGCATAGCAGACAGCTGGAAATATTTCTTCATTTATGAAACCATGAATTATATAATCTGATCATACCCGTTTGGCCAGACTTTGAAGGTTCCATCAGCAAACCAATGCTCTGATCACACTGAACATCCCGGGAAAGAGTTACTCGTTTGAGAAGAAGATGAGCGGCTTTCTCAGGAACATTCAAAAGTTCATTATGAATGCTAGACCTGGTAGACCTCAGCTCTTCGTTTAATATTGCTATGCGCTTTCTCAACCTCAAGTTGACCATGAACGACGGTGTGGCCATGAGTTCCTATTTCTTTGATTACGTCGTCGTGCTGTGTGTGAATACGAGCTCGGCACGATCTCTTCTCACATCGCCACAGTTATTTACCATTTGCCCCATCACACTCCTTTGTGAAGAGAAATCCGGAAACTACCAACTTCCGTGTTCCTTTTTGCGACGTCATGAATTCCAGCATTTTCACCAGTATCGGTGCTAAACAAAGACTGAGATTGCTCTGGTTCATGCACCTATTTATACAGGAACAAAAGCTGCATATGTTGGACAAAAAGGCAACTAAATTTCCAGATGAAGTCGCCTCACTAGACCGCATTTATGAGGAACAGATGGCGGAGCTGCGAATGATTTCTTCTGCAGACACCATGACACGGCTAATCAATGCTGCGAATGACGATGATGTTTATCGCAGCTTAATACAACAGATCGTGATTGGCTGGCCAGAGACTCCGACCACCCTATCAGCGAATTTACGAATGTGTCATGCTGGTGAATTGACCATCAGCTGTGGCCTTGTCTATAAAGGTAATAGGTACTTATCCCCCACTCCCTCGATGCGTTCCCACATCTTTAGATCATCTGCACAGCGCTCACTCAGGTGTTAATGGCACCATTCGCGGAACGAAGGAGATGGTAAATTGGCCAAGGCCTCACCCCACACCGAGTAGAGTGTGGCAAAAGGTCGGCGTGGACATCTTCACACTGATTATCTAATTACTGTCGATTATCTGCCGGGCTTCACCATTAGTAGCAGTGAAGAAAACAGAGAGGTCAAATATGTTCTGTTGCAATTGTAAGCAGCTTAATAAAGTAAGGGGTCGTCCATACAGGACGTCCGCAAAAAATGACCAACTTTGAACCCCTCTCTCCCCCCCTTGTCCGCATTTGTATGCATTTGTCCTAACCCCCCCCCCCCCACCCTATTTGCGAACGTCCGCACACCAAAGGCCAAAACAATTAACAAAGTCATAAATAATAAACTTCAAGTTCTATTTTCATTTAAAACATGTTATCTAAGATGCATTGCAGTATCCTATAGGCTACACTACCATAATTGTCATAAAAAGGCAAAAATCCAACTTAGCGTAAGCAATAAAAACTGTTCTGCATTAGCTGCTAGCTGCTGTAGGCAACAAATTATAATGCTCTGTGATAGTAAGCAGTAAGTATCTTCTACTGGTTTCTAGACCAATAGCAAAGGTAATCAAGGTAATTTAAAAGATTATTATACATCATCAACAAAAGCCGACTGAAGCAAGTCAAACAGGTTGCGCACAACTGGCAAACCACCCGTGGTTTCGTTGACTGAAACTGAAGTCGATGGACTTTTACTATAATTGTCCGATTTTTTCGATCACCATTTCGTCAGTGTCTTGTAGGCCTAGGGCTGCTACACTTTGTGGGCAATCATCTCTCTTCTTGTGAATCCGAATGTGGGTGCGTTTCGCAGACTGCGATGGAAAGCACTGTCCACATTGTTAACAAATTCGCTTTTCAATGCCGCTGAGCACAGAAGGACAATAGAAATCGAATGGCATTGTTTCGTAAGGATGCGAAGGCGCTAGGTGGGAAAAGGCCAGCCTCTGAAAAAGTGATCAAAACTTTCCTTCGCTGCTGTCAACAGGTGCGTATTTGATTCCTTTTTCTGTTTGGTAATAGGGAACAGGTGGCGGAAGAAAGCGTCTTGGGAACGTTTCATTGTAGTTTGACCTACGCTCCCCACAACATGCCACAACGTTGCATTTTACAATTTGCAAGCAATACTGACTTTGGAGAACGTGTTGACTGTACCACTCATCAGTTGGTGGATTAATATCGACTTTCCCTTCGTCACTTGACACGTAAGATGCAACCACATCATAGCCGTCAATCACAGTCGAACTCCACACTTCTGCAAGTACTTAGCCAGCTTTTTGGAAGTTCGCTTTCTCCAGTTCAACATCACATGTCTTACCACTGGCGTCCAAGTGAGACCCGTAATGGTCATGAGGCAGTATCAATCCGTATGTGTCACGCGACAGTGGTGCCATGCGTCGTTCGACGGCATTGTATGCGGAATGGCCTGGTGTGTGACATGCGATGAAAAGTGCATCTAGATCAGAGGTCTCAAACTCAACTCATCGTGTGGGCCAAATTTGAAAATTTACATCGTGTCGCGGGCCGCAACAGGAAATTATGTCTTGCAAGTTAAACTATTTATGTGAGGTGAGGGTTACAATGCTGTAATAATGATATCATCCTGTAAAATTAGCCTACCTAAGTTAATATTATACTTTCAGTGTAACTATAATGGTACTATACACAAAATTGAAAACTCAGAGTCACAAAGATAGGGCCAATGAAGAGCATCAAAAGCACATTTAGTAAGCCTAGTAGGCCTACGGTTGCCTACAACTAAACTTGTAGCATCTTTAAATGTTAAAGTATTATAGAGTGAATAGTGTCAGAAGTGATCATGACACATCATCTGACAACGTTTCCCAACTACGAGAACATTATTTTTTAGTTTTATCTTTATAGGAGGTGCACAGTCTGCACACGAAGCAGAGACCTCAAACCAATTTTCTGCATTGGCGTGGACTTGAACCCCAACGGTATTTCAGCCTGTTAACTGCTACACCATCGAGCACCTCTAAAAAACACACTCACTTTGCCGGGGGTCGAAGTCGAGACATGGCGCTCGGTTTCGGTATGCCAGAGACAGGTTTCGCGGCTGGGATGCCACTCTTAAAGGTCTCGCAGGGACTGGAGGTGGATCTTCCGAAGCAACATTAGAAGCCTATGATAAACTTGAAATTTGGGTATGAAAAACATACTTTAACATGGGGCTCTAAGAAAGACTGGGGGGTTTAACCCCCCCCAACAATTCTCACCCTTTTTGGAATGTCTGACTCTGGCACCATACAAACCGCAGACCGCCATCTTCGAACCCTCTCCCCACGACTTCTCGAACTTACGGAATTTGGCCCGACGGTTTTGAAACCAAGTCTATGACAACACACAACAACAGCTGCAACTGTTACATATATTATGCATAGATCGGTTGCATGCCATGACTGCAAACCAAATTTATCGCTAAACATTCTTTGCGTTTCAATAATGAAAATAATAATAATAACATTTAGAGGCTCCTTTAGAAGACCTAAGCCCCAAATGGATGAGGTTTAGGCTTAGCCGTTTCAGGCACATTAAAACAAATTTTTAAAATTAATAATAGGATTTATTTAGCGCCGTAGCTCAGCCGATGCCGAAGGGAAGGGCGTTGAAAGATAAAATAACAACATTTCCTACATTACAAGTCTTCTATTATAATTAGTGATTAGTGAAACGTAAAATGTCTTGCAATGATTAGCAAGCATTCATGTAGCGCCATAAGAGCATAAAGCGATCGCTAATTTCAGAGACTTTACTGCAAAGACTTTACTGCAATAAAAAAAGAAAGACTCTGAAGATGAGGAAGAAAAAGAAGAAGAAAGTTTATATATGTAATGGCTTGCTAGAAGAAAAAGATGATGATGACGACGACGATGATGATGAAAGAAGAAAATGAGTGATGATAAAGAGAAAGAGATGATGTATTGTGAGAGTATACAAAAACTATACATATATTATATAAATAATATATAAAATATATAATATATATACATAAATATATATATATATCCTCCTCCTCCTCCTCCTCCTCGTCCTTCTTCACCTGGATTTTGTACTCAGGCAGGTTTGTCATGTTCGATATGTCGCTTACTCTTTGCTGATCAGGATAGTGAACGTCCGTGAATGCAGTTTCCAAAATCTCTAAATCGTTCATCGTGAATTTCACTCTAAATCAAGAAAAAAGACAAACAAAGTACAAACAATCAAACACACATGCATACAAGCATACATACATACACTGATGAATGCACGCACACACATACAAGAGCACATAATTATATTATTTATACATGTATGTACATATAAAAAATTATATATATATATATATATATATATACAGTTATACACTCACAGGCACACACAGATAGACAATAATGAGATGTATACTATGCATGTCTAATAGGTGCAAAAGGAGAGACCAAAGACTACTTTCTCGGGGTTGAACACACTGGGACTGGGAGCGCTTCTGAAAGGCTCTTGCTGCGAGAGGCGCTTTATAAATGGTCAGATACAATACACTACAATACTGTAACCGGACCATAAAGATAAAATAGATAAATAAGGACTGCATATATTTCTATTGCAGTGGTTCTCAACCGGTGTGTCGCGACACACTAGTGTTTCGCGAAGCGACCGGAGGTGTGTCGCGTTAAAGTGGTGTGTCGCTGGTGTGTCGCGAAGAATTGGTGTGTCGCAAATTCTCACAGCATACAACCGTCGTTCTTGCATTACACTGACTTGTTCACTTTAGCAGTTTGTTAGGCGTAGGCTGTGAGAATAATTATAGACAATTCGAAGGACTTCATTTATTTATTCCATTTGATCTCAATCGGGAGCAGCTACAATGTTTGCCTTATAAGCCCACATGCACTGCCTATGTACATGTAGGCCATTAATTAATGAAAAAGTCGTTAACATAATTATTATGTAGGTAGGCCTAATGCCAAATATCGCCATTAGCGTGTTGCAGTACTGCAGGTGCAGATTTTGGAATTTTTCTTGTAGTAGAAAAGTGTAGAATACCGGAATATCAACCTCATTGTAGGCTTACTTAATAACAATTGGCTTAACTACCTGGTCAACGCACATCACGGATTGAAAAGCAGGAAGCTGACGGAGTGATTCAAAATCAGCCGCATGGGTTGCTGCTGTGCTGCCATCATGTTTCCCACTGCGGATAAAAATGGCTGTGGGTCCGGAATACGATACATTTCCAGGTTTAATGACGCATGCAGCATATACTGATGGTATCAACTTGCGGCGTTCAGCAATAACCCAGTCATGATCTGGCAACTGAACACGGTACTCCAAGTGCATCAGTATGGGTGATTGCTTATTCGCTGCGGGCAATCCAAGAGGTACTCTTGCCTTGTCATCTTGACTAAGAGAAAATACGCAACGATCTCCCATTGCCACAGCTATGTCTTTCAAGTATGAGACCGTTGCAGCTGCAAAATGTGCATCTACGTGGCTTCGTCTCTCCGTATTAGCTGCCTTTAGAAGTTTCACAGGTACAGTAGAAACGTGACGCTTACCTTCATTCGTCATGGAATTCCGTGGCAGGAGACGCAGATAAGTTACTGATCGACTTATGGTAAAACCATGTTCCAGTAGGGCTTCACGTAAGTCGTTCAATGTTTTGCAGCTGGCCAGCATTTCTGACCTTCTCCTTTCGTCTGTGGCTGCTCCAGTTGAAACTATTTCAACTATTGTCTTCAAAAGTTGTGGTTGATCTTCCTCTAAACTTGGCCTTCCAATTTTTTGGCGATGATACTTCTTCAACTTTTGCCCAATGTCCGGATGTTCGGTGGCAACCTCGTTCATCTTCCTCTTGAAGTCAAGTCTGGAGTTCTGCTTGCGGCTTTGTTCTGCTGCCAAGCGTTTAAGCTGTTTTTCCAACTTTGCTTTTTGGCAGCTGAGCTCTTCTGACTTACTTTTCATGTCAGGTGTCCGCAATCCAGAGTTCTTAACCTGCAGGAGGCTAGCCATTTGATCATTGACATATGCTAGTTCTTTCTTGGCTGCATCTTGAGCTGGTCTAGGACGTGCCTGCTTCTCCTCCACTGTTGGCCACTGCTGTTCATCATCTTTAGATGCCGCTTCTGCAGAGGTTGACTCTTCACCCGATGGACTTAAAGCTGGAGCTTCATGGAATGTGCTGTTTGATATGGTTGAATCGGAGGACGACCTGCTGCAAGACGCCTGTGGTGTGGCAGCACGAACCCACATATTCATCAACCGATTTTTCCTTTCTGCCGCCTTTGCACGCCAAACTCGAATCCACTGTTTAATTTCATCATCATTCTTCTTGCAATTATTCCACAGTTCCTGTGCTTGCTTGTGTGATAGCTCAGATTTCATATCAGGATGTTCAGCAATAAACGCAGCTTTAAAGTCGTTGTAAATTTTATACCTTGCATCCATTTTTAATATCGGAAATATTATACAGACTTACAATTAGGTTTAACCTTCAATAGCAGCTCACAAAGGAGTGCTGGAGTGGGGCGGTGCATTGATAGTGCAGAATCACTAGCCTAGCCATGTGGAGTAGTCCATATAGATTGACTCCTATAAATGATAGCATCTGGATTATGTTAGAGAAGCTGATAATGCATCCCTTGGGACTAAATTAGGTCAGAGAGCCTGGCTGGCAGGGTAGACGGCTTTTGTTGACAAATGCGCTGTAACATGACTCCAATCTGCTTATATATATATATATATTATAACTATATATACATATAATTATATATATACAAGACAGTTTATGGTTCTACACTGGGGCATAACATGAAGAAGAAACTAAGTCTTTCAACAAGCAAATTATTCCTAAATGTATAGTTTGGGAAGTCTGAAACATTGAATATTTATCTTACTCAAGTTGGTGATTAGTGTGTGAACAGGCTTTAAAATGGCACAGATTGTGCTGAAAAAGGTCTATTTACCAAATTTTTATGCGGACGTCCGCACATGTCACAAACCCCCTCCCCCCATGTCCGCATTTGAATGACCCCCCTCCCTCCCTCATTGCGGACGTCCTTTATGGACGACCCCTAACAATATACAATGCAGAACAAATGATGAAAATGAAGATCTATATATTTAACAAATTGAGTGAAAGCAGAATATATAGCAAGTTCGACTTCAGAGCAGAATTTGGACAACTGCTACAAATCAACATACTTTGCCTTCTTTAGAGAGATTTGCTTGCGAAGCGCTTAAACATTGATTGTTGGCAGTTGTCAGCAGTAGCAAAAGGTGAGGATTGTGTCGTGGAGCAACAATCACAGTGTTCCAACTGCTGGGAGTTTCCACAGCTGGTTTTTGGCTAATCAGGCCCATGTTCTTATCACATTCAAGTTAAGATTGACCTGGAACAGAAAATATGAATCTTGTGACATGGTCAGATCTCTTCTTGGTTGAAATGAGCAAGACTGTAAATAGCAAAACCTTTTATAGTTCTTTTCTGTCCAGCACACGAATCACAAAAATTGATAATTTCTTGTTTCTGATGAGGTGTAAGTGTTTTAATAAAATTATCCAAGATTGAGACAACTTCACCAGATGGTTTGGTAAATCCAAGGCCGCCAAGGGCCCTAATAAATTTTTCCTTTTCTTGTATGTCCTACAACACCAAAGATCACCATTTCATAGCATTAAGCAATGTTTGCTTGTAACACATTCTGACCAGAAATCTCTTATCCAGCTGCAAGCAAATGAGATGCCAGCCAAATGACACATCAGACAGTTTGTTGTAATTGAGGAGCAAATTTCCACCGAGACTCAAGCCGAGAAAATCGAGAAAAACGATTTTTCATGTTTTTTAGTTCTGTACCTAGCTTTTTCTATAGCTGTTTGTTTCTCTTCTGTATGTTGAGTGTACCTACAATTGAACCAAAGAATGCAGAAAATTCACCCTCATAGCCGGTTAGGCCTAAAAAAAGTTGTGTTTCCGGTAACCCGACCGACCCTCTTTTATTGCCGCGACTCAAATAATTTTGTAAAACAAATTTTAAAAAAAAATTAATAAAAAAAATCTAAAAAAATTAATTTTTTTCCTAATTTTTAAAAAACATTTGTACTGACATAACAGAAAAGACGTCACCAACAATGAAATTAATAGGACTGCTTTTTCGAGCAGTTTTAGGTGCAGACAGTTGGGAAATAGGCAGTTTATACAAGTTTGCTTAGAACACGTATTTTGTTTCAGCGTGTACCTTTGTGCAAAAAAGCCGTGGAGTATAATTTTTCGGATAATCACTATGAAAATATTTTACCAAAACAAAAATATTTTTCAACCTACCTATCCAATTTTTTTTAGCTCTGTTACCGGAAACACAACATTTTTTAAGGCCTTATTAGCCTTTTATGTGTCACTTGTGTACATTATTATGCGAAAAGTTGGCTTCTGCGGTTATTCAATGTTAAACACTGAATTTTGATACATCAACTTTGTGACATCAATGGTTACATGAGGCCATGCAGTTTGTAAAAACCATATGCAATTTATTTTTTAAATAAAATTGGAATAAAATTCATTATTTAAAAATTAAAATTATATTTAGAAAATTTGTAAAGTACTAATATGAATGTCATTGTACTTCTTGACTGTGTCATTATATAAGGTTCACTAATGTACAGAAAAGTTTCTTGATTATCATAAGTGTCTGGCTCAACGTCAGGTCCTTTATTGTCGACTGCTACCAGTACATCATCATAGAAGCTACGTGCATCATCAGGAACCTTAAAAAACCCCATGACCTTCTGAACGTCCTTCTTCTCTGTTGCCTGCACTTTGTTTGTCTTTTGTATGAGATTTGCTCTGTCTAACTCTGAAAGAGTTATTCGTGTCTTTATGAAGGATGTTAACACGCGGTCCTGCGTGTAGACTGTCTGTATGCCAACTTCATTTGGATGCGACTTTGCAAAACTTCCATTCAATTTCCCGCCGTTGTACTTGACCATGATCTTCAAATATTTTGTGATATTCTGCTAGTGACTAAATGCTCTCAGCTTTTCTTAATGTCTTTTCTATTCGTCCAAACACACGGTCCGGGGGCATGTAACTGTTGCCACGGACTGAAAAGAAATGAACAATATTGCAGAATACTTTGCTTCACTGTAAAGAAATCTTGCAAGCACACAAAGCATGACAGTGTTCTTGGTTTGGCTTGAAAATGCGTCACTGAGTAAACGGAGTGTCAGACCCTCCCTACTACGTAGACTGCTCTCCAGCTGTTTCAGATAATCAAGAACAGCCGATCTGACTTAATTGGAACCGCTGACATCAGTTTTTAGCCTGCGTGTTATCCTCGGTCTGAGGAACAAATGTCAGGTTGTAGAACGAAACTTGCCTAGCTTAAAAAGAACGTTCGTATCTCAGAAATAAAAGGTGATTGTTGTAGGCTGTCAAACGACTTAATGGTGGAAAATAATTTGTGTCATGGGAAATTCTGGCATAGTGATCATTGAGCTCAACAGAACTGATTCCATGTCCAGATCTGGGGCATTCTTTCGGCTTTTAATCAGATCCTTGACGCGCATCCGAATTGAAGACCTGTCCTTGGATCCACATTTATTAAGGGCTTTTTAATTGCCAGCTCAATGCAGTGGCCGATTCTATGAGCATATGCTGAGGCCTCATCATTGTGACCGGTTCTCATTAAGCGTTTTTTCTTACGTAGAATTTGATGTTTCACTGATGGAGTAAGGAAATAGGGGTCCGCTGTTGTCATCGTGATCGAACGAAGGGGTAAAATTGGTTCAGGTGACCCAGAGCAAGCTGATAGAAGGAATTTCAGGACTGCTGTGGGTCAGATATGTCAAGAATAGCAGAGAAACCAGTTGTTGATAGATGACGAAGAAGGCTGCATGTTGCTCTGGGGACTTTCTTCGGAAATCCAACTTCTCTGGTCGTTTATTCAGACTTGTCAGATGCTTTGCTAGGTAAACCACGTGCAAGCAAAGTGAACCGTATGATTAACCCTTTACCGACCGAAGTATAATAAAATAAGTCATACAACAGCTCGTGTAATTGTTCAGTCGAATATTTCACCAATTTCTCTTCATTCAATTCCATGCCCAAATTCATACTGAGAAAAAATGCCTGCATAGTTTACAGCATTTAGCCCCAAAGCCGACTTAAATTGTTATTATTTCCTTTAACCCCTTGGCTGCCGCGTTATCATGTGCCACCACATAACACGTAAATTTACAAAACTTTTATTGTTGCTATTATAGTTTATGTGTGACATTTACTATTGCAATGACTATAATTCTTGATTATATCAATAAAAATATCATGTTTATGTGAATAAATGCCGATATTACGAATTTATTTTACCAGATACTAATCACCTAGTATGCTAGAAGAACTCGGGTACTTGGAACTTGAAACTGAATGCTGCAGATCGCCTGTTTCACCATTTTTACCCAGATAGGCCTATACTACTTCCAGAACTTATAGCATTATAAATAGCAAAGCAATCGTCTATATAAAGAGTCAAACGTGATGGCAAAAGTCTTAATTTATCTCAAAACACGGTTGAAAATGATTTAGATACATATGCGATGAAACCCCCCCCCCCCCGAAACATGTTCAGCATTGACATAATATTTAATACGTAAGAATGATCGTACAATCTGAGCACAAAAGTAGTCCAAAAACAGTCAAAACATTAAGGAAAATACAGAATTGACTTTTGGGTGCATATACTTTGAATAATAATCAGTGCCTCCAGTGCTACACTAAGCACAGAGGCCTTATGTGTGCGCTCGTCATAAGGGCACACAGCCTACAGATAGTTCATGACGAGCGGCACTCGTCATAAGGGCAGCCAAATGGTTAAAAAGGATGACACTTCAATTTTCTGAAATTCCTTTGACATCCTGCACTGTTCTTCTCTGATGACCATAAAAATGATAATATGAAGTTGCTAGGCATGTTTAAAATAGCTCACTGATTTGGCAGCCAAAAAAGTATTGACATTAAGTTTGCTGCCCAGACGATTTCTGCCAGCATTAGTTCACTCAACCTGATGCTTTACTCTGCCTGCGACCAATTTCACACTGACTAGAAGACGACAATTTGCCACGTGGGACGCCGAACTCCCGCTAAATTTAGTTTCGGACAAAGAACAATGACACGTAGATAGGATCTCGTATGTCTGGTTTTAATTACACGGCCATGTTAAAGTATACTGGGGTTTTCCCAGCTTAACGTTGCAGCATAGGGCGAAACAGCATGGAGCCTCGCGATGGCGCAGACGTCACGTGCCCATGTTAAAAGCATACGAAGTTTAACGTGAAGCCTCTTTCTGATATAATCACGCGCGGGGAAACTCAAGGTTACGTGAACTTGTTGATCTCTGTCAACAAGTCCTATGCGTGCATGCGTCTAAATGTTTGGCTGCGTAACTGCGTATTATTGAATATTGCTACGTGCATTAAATTAACGGGTACTTCAGTGCGTTTCACGGCAGAAATTATATTATCAATATTATTATAGTAGGCTGTTCCCCGTGTATTATAATTATTAAAATCGCCATTAACATAATATAATACTACATTTAAAACCTTAAAAAGTGACATTCGTCACAGGACTCAGCAGTTGAATGTTCGATCGCTGTAGATGGTATACTGAGACAGAGAGAGTACACCTTAGAGAAGCTTTCACACGTTTCCACTGTCCCCTACATCCCTTCTCACAGCCACAACTGAGCAGTTCACGACAGACACGAGCCGCATCGGGAAGTATTGACCACTTCTCTTCCTAGCCACCTTCAATCATTTTCAGTCACCCCATTGACCATGATATGGTAGTTTAGGAGCAGCTATGAACATCTGTGCCCAAACATGACCTACTTGGTAGGCAGCTCTCTTTGTGTGTTCAACAGAGCAGCTTGAGTTGGTGGAAGGCCATCCATAGGTCTGTCTTTCTGTGCGAACAGTTGCTTCTCGCCTCATTCACTTTCTCCTCACCACTAGCACGGTCGTACAGAAAAACCACAAAGCTCAATTACATTGAGCTGATCATAAACAGAAACTCCTACAGCACTTTAGCGTTGACCAACAGGCATGCCTGGCATCGATCAGACAGACAGATTTCGGCCGTCTCGTAAACGTTTGAGACGGTCGACACTCCACAAATTACTCCATGTAACGTAGCGTTAGAATTCAGAGTTAACACAATCTAGATTTTACTAATTGTAGACACGACCGGCAGCCCAACAATCTGTTGCCAACACACTTGTTCATTTTCTGCACTTGACCAACTGCGTGTCAATAATCTATCTTTAACGTTCAGCTGAGGCCATTGTGCAACTAGCACTTTGACGTCAGAACTCATGTTGCGTATTTCCTCATGGCTAGGCATTTCTGCAGATTCTAATTTCTTTTCAATTATCCATCGCAAGTCTTTATCGTTGCTCTGTTCAGCTGCGATAGTGGTGCTACTCCAATCGTTACACGTTCCAATCACTTCGCTTGACGGCGCTGCTGTGTTGTATATCGCATTTACAAGTGACTGTCAACCACTGGACCCCTCACACTCGTTGCTGCCCAAATCCAACTGTCCAAATGCTTCATATTGACAAACATTGCCAACATACTCCAAACAATATGGTCACAGAATCACGTTTTATTACAAAATCTTAAAGTACTGAAACACAATATGCATGGCTCATATAACCATCCTAACTATCTTAACTATTGCGTTGTCAGTGCCTGTCAATACGAAGCACGTAGATAGCCCTGCACATCTTCACACACCAAGGAGCTAACTGTCAATTTGGCATTCTGACAGCTAGGCTCCGTTAAGTGACTGTCAAGTCGCTGCACCTGGACAACCACTGGATCCCTCACACTCGCTGCTGCCCAAATCCAACTGTCCAGATGCTTCATATAGACAAACATTGACAATGTACTATAAACAATTTAGGCCGTAATAGGGTTGCTTAGACATCGACGAGCTACAAAATAAAACATAGCAGGAAGTTAATCAAAGCCGGTTATTGAGAGACAGTTGGACAGTTGATCAAGCCACAAAAAGTAAAAATTTGCAAACAGCTAACTGCTTCATAAATTTTTCTCAACATATTCTTGGTTTGCAAAGTAATTCCTTATAAATCAAAACTAATGTTCTGTTTTACCATGACTACATCAAATCCACAATTACTAAATTTAAAGCAGTCATAATGTGGAATGAATAAGTGCTGTCACAAAATCTGTTATGATCTTTGACAGATGTTCACATCATCGTATAATAACCGCCTCTGAGTAGCCCTTGAAGAAGTGCTATATAAATGCATCTAGTGAATAATAATTAGTTTAGCATCTTGAGACTGATTGTATACAGTTTTCAATACATGAGAATTGGAGAAAACTAAAATTGCGCACATTTGGCTCCTGTCATCAGAAATCATGACCAACAACTGAAGAGACAACAATATGAAGTTTCTGACTCACGATAACCGTGATGGATAAACTTACTTTGAGATTAGTAATGTGAAGTGACTACCGGTAGCTCATGTAAAGTCAGCACCGGTAGCTCATGTAAAGTGAGTACTGGTAGCTCATCTTCATTGAATCGGTTTACTTCATCGACAGCAGCCTGTTGGCAACATATTGATGACTGCTCAATTTCAACATGATTTAAAAATTTACCCAATTTTTGACCATTATTTTATGCATGCTTAGCAGGTGAATTAAAGCACATTTCAATGGATATAAATTCTACAGAGAAGTAAAACCTTCCGTAACTACAAATAATAAAAATCCACTGATGATGATGTCAAGTGCAGATTTTAGTCTTGGAATCATACTTGAAACTGTTGCTAAACACTTTTCAAGTTGCAAGCATTTCCTATCACAACGTCCTAACTATTCAACGTCCTCTTTCAGTTTTCATGCAGCTGCAGCCCATTATTACATCCATAGCTCACACAATCACTCAGAATTTTAAAATAGCTCTGGAGAACTGCATATTGCTATTTTCATTAATTAAAAGGTTGATGTGTGCAATGTCTGAAAGAGCAGTATTTAAAGCAATTGTCTAGTAAAGAGCTGAAAATCTTTCTATCACTGATCGGTATCGAGATGTAGGCCTATCAGAGTTATCAAGAAATGAGTTTGGGAATGACTCTTAACCAAGTATTGCTGTCTTTCTCATGGTCTGATATAATGGGACCCCAAACAGCTTTAGATTAGTCAAGTAAGCAGTTGTCTGAGTCATAAAATGTTGCCAAAATTGTTCATTTTCACACCTCACTGCTGACTTTAATTCCTTCTCAAATTTATTCTTTGAGTTTAAAACATCAAAAAGTCTGTCTATCACTCTAATGAAGGCCATAGTTGGTGCAACATCAGCAAATTGAGGCAAGTTCAGATCTTCCCCAAGGAATTCAAGTGTGTTTGCCACTGATCTGCTTGTAGACTGTGCAGTCAAACTCGTCTTCATTTTCTGTTGATACCACTCAATATGACTCCTTTTCAGTTTATTGGCAGCTTTCAGACCTTCCCTATCCTGAATCTCATACAGATTCTTAATATGTTGCCATCTAATTTGTTTGTTATTTTGATCTGTCAAAATTCCTTTTTCTGCCAATGTATCAATTTCAAAATGTGAGCAGCATCAAAAATAATATGGAGTCTCCATAAGCAATTTACAGGATATATGAAATATGGCTTCATATATTTCAGTTGTGAATGAAGCATCTAGTTTTGAGCCAACAGCAAAATTGGTTGTGGGTCCATCACAAACCAAAGCTACAATTCTAGCATTAATCGCATAAAGTCTGTTAATGGCTTCAAGAACAAGGTTTGCTTTTACATCAGCTGTTAATCCGTGGACGTCCATCCACTGAGGTATGCGATGTCCGAATTGTAGAAGGGTGTGGTAAAGATCTGCTGAAGGATCGGCAAACAAATTCATCAGCCTTTGCACTGTAAAAATGAAGAGCCATTGCAAAAGACCGTAAAGTTTCATTGTATGGTTCCTGAGCTGACAAGTGAAGTTTATGCTTTAACATCTCGCATGGAACTTATCCAAAACAGAGCTTGATGAGGTCAACAGATGTTGCATTAATGTCGTTTCTAGACCGAAGCTGTTTTATAACGTCTTTCATTGTTTGCAGCTTGTTTCTCTGCGAAATAATTTGCTTGGAGAATATGATTTTGGAGTTTGATTGGCTGGGTCCAAGGTTCTTACTCCAATGCTGGAATGATCATAGACAGTCTCACAGGACATTCACCCAGTGACACCTGTATATATCTATGTATGTGTGTGTATATATATATGTATATATATTTAACAATTTAGTGTGAAACAGATGCAAAGAGAGACCTACTCAGGGGGGGGGGTGGTGGGGGTGTCAACTGTCAATGGCTGGATTTATAGGCAATCTCAACGAATGCTTACTATTTATGTCGTTAGGCAATGGAAAAGGAATGCAGAGCATGACTAGGAGGGCTTACTTAATTAGCCCTCTTGCATTGATGCATAGCGCTTTATTGGCGATCAGATATCAAGCATTCAACCATTTCACGTACACTGATTGTGGCGTGTCTGCCACATAAACATATTGTTGTATGTCGTCTCATGATGTCGCTTACGAAGGTCCCAACGAAAACAGCAATCGTTCATTTCCGTAAAAGGGTTCTCTTTTATTTTCTCCAACACAGGTTTATGTACATTGTCTGACAAAATACCTATCCCCCTCCAGGGTACAATCAGTCAGATTAAAGAATACATGGAAAGATATCTAACCTAACAGTCCCACAGTAACAGACTGCCCTTCAACCAAACATCAGAACAACCAGTATTGCCGCCAAACCCTAGCCTAAGGAACACATGCTCCCTACTGACCATCCTACTAACAGCAGACAGACAGAGGCCACTGGTCACCCTGACAGTAAACCGTAACATATCCCCTCCGTTACCACCCAAAAAAATTTGGCACAAATTTTTTTCCTTGTCGCAACAAAACCCTGAGCAACCAGAAACATCGAAACACCGCACAGATCAACCACCTCACAAACAAGTTCACCGAAACTCAGCAACAACAACAGCATGATCAACAAAAAGGATCACCCACAGTCAATCTCACCACATGTCTGCAGCGTAGGCAACGACTAAGCCCGCGCAGAGCCACTGAACAACAAAAAACGGAATTCATACCGCAACAAACCCCTTTAGGGTAACCAAACGCTCATGTAACCCGCCAAGCGGAATTCGAAGCTCATATAAACGCACAAGCAACCATGCCACAACATCACCGAACTCCTGTGAACTTACAAGTAAGCACTCACAACACAGAGATATTCCACTAGCAATCATGTGCACACGGGTTTCTCACCATACACGCACCTATATGCACCACACAGTTACTCTGCAAGAAGCAACCACAAATGACCCATAGCCATTCCACTCACCAAGCAGCTCCAACAAGTTACAACGCACACCTAATATCTGCGAGCAGTCGCAACTAATAATCTCAATTGTCTTATGCAACTGGTTTAATCTTACAAGCAGTAGGCTACTGGTCAAAAGTTTCGGATTTCCTGTTTATATCTAAAACGTCAACTAAAAATTCATCTAACCGTGAAATATGCCATACAAAAGTTCAAGCATCCACAATTCCACCAAAAATCCAAGAGTCCAATCCAAAACCCATTAATCACAATGCAAAAAAAACTCCAAGCAACACAAACCCAACCGCGGACAAGACCAAACCAACCGCCAACTCTCTACATAAAGCCAATACTACAGTCCATGCCACATCTCATTACTGAGTATCCCACACAGTCTATCACAAAAAGTGTCGAAAGCCTCGAAACACCATAAACGGCCAAAGGTCGACGAATCAAACCACACCAAAATACCACAAACGGCCAATGGTCGACGAATCAAACCACACAACAAATACCACAAACGGCCAATGGTCGACGAATCAAACCACACAAAAAATACCACAAACGGCCAAATGGTTGACGAATCAAACCACACAAAACGTCGATAAACCGTGCGACAAACTACAAATAACATGACACTACGAGGCTGATGACCACCTCACACTGACTACAAGCATACGATAGTACACGCTCCATATCACAACGGCCACACCTTACCACAACGCACCATACTACACGATATATATACACTGCGCACCTGACCCATACACCACACAAACACCCAACTGCCATAGACAGCAACCGATACCCTATATCGCCACATCAAAATCATCCGCACAACAGGACTGACCGCATCAACGGTCAATGGTCGACGAATCAAACCACACAAAAAATACCACAAACGGCCAAATGGTTGACGAATCAAACCACACAAAACGTCGATAAACCGTGCGACAAACTACAAATAACATGACACTACGAGGCTGATGACCACCTCACACTGACTACAAGCATACGATAGTACACGCTCCATATCACAACGGCCACACCTTACCACAACGCACCATACTACACGATATATATACACTGCGCACCTGACCCATACACCACACAAACACCCAACTGCCATAGACAGCAACCGATACCCTATATCGCCACATCAAAATCATCCGCACAACAGGACTGACCGCATCAAATCCCAAAAAATCCATAATCCTGACAGCAAAGGCGCTGTAACCAACGACGACTAAACAAGTCAACAGGACAGACAGAGACTGACCGCATCAAATCCCAAAAATCCAAAATCCTGACAGCAGAGGCGCTGTAACCAACGACGACTAACACGTCAACAGGACAAACAGAGAGACTGTACTCCCTAACAACATGCAATGACCTTAACTCAGCCACATAGGATACAAATCATAGGATATACCAGCACTAGGTCTACATACCTAAGAAACATCCCACACTACACTCAACTAAGTCACTATAGAACCACAGATGCGCCACATAAATCACCCATACACACACATATCAAACAATGCACAACATGCACACTAACCTGAAAGAAACTCAATGCCAGCAATACTCCATACTCTATTATGGCTTATGCAGAATAACACACCCGAAACATCCAGCAGCCCATACAGAAAATGTACACCAGAAGCACACCTTCACGTCATACAATACTACAAGCAAAACACCTACAGGCTTAAAGAGAGCAGCGATAGAGGCCAAAGTTCCACGTCATACACACTTTCACTACTCCAATTTAAGTTTAAAAATACACATACCTTTTCACAAGATGACTCAATTTATGGCGTTCAGCGGCTTTTAAAAGGCTGAGAACTGTCCCTTCAGCTGCGGCATCAAATTTAGTTTCGTCTGTATACAATATTCTAACTGTAGTTTCCCCAGTATCATCTGTTTCAACCAAACAAAACAAAAACCATATACACACAATAGAACCACAATTGACGACCTCAGCACAAACCTAACTAACTTTGAAGACAATGAGCAGATTTATTTGCACAAATTAATTTAAGCCCATATAATAAATAGGGTCATTCCATCTCAAATCAACAAATTTTAAATAAGTTTCCCACTCGACCATCTCAGATTTTCTTCTTTTAAATGCAGAAGACTGGGGTTGCAGCTTTTAAATCAGTTGGTATTGGGACACCCGAAACATCCAGCAGCCCATACAGAAAATGTACACCAGAAGCACACCTTCACGTCATACAATACTACAAGCAAAACACCTACAGGCTTAAAGAGAGCAGCGATAGAGGCCAAAGTTCCACGTCATACACACTTTCACTACTCCAAATTAAGTTTAAAAATACACATACCTTTTCACAAGATGGCTCAAAACATGGCGTTTACCGGCTTTTAGAAGGCTGAGGACCGTCCCTTCTGCTGCGGTCTCAAATTCAGTCTCGCCTGTAAACATAATGCGAACTATCGTTTCCCCAGTATCATCTGTTTCAACCAAACAAAAACAAAAAACCATATACACACAATAGAACCACAATTGACGACCTCAGCACAAGCCTTACTTACACCTTACTAACTTTGAAGACAATGAGCAGATTTATTTGCACAAATTAATTTAAGCCCATATAATAAATAGGGTCAAATTTTTAATAAGTTTCCCACTCGACCATCTCAGATTTTCTTCTTTTAAATGCAGAAGACTGGGGTTGCAGCTTTTAAATCAGTTGGTATTGGGACACCCGAAACATCCAGCAGCCCATACAGAAAATGTACACCAGAAGCACACCTTCACGTCATACAATACTACAAGCAAAACACCTACAGGCTTAAAGAGAGCAGCGATAGAGGCCAAAGTTCCACGTCATACACACTTTCACTACTCCAATTTAAGTTTAAAAATACACATACCTTTTCACAAGATAACTCAATTTATGGCGTTCAGCGGCTTTTAAAAGGCTGAGAACTGTCCCTTCAGCTGCGGCATCAAATTTAGTTTCGTCTGTATACAATATTCTAACTGTAGTTTCCCCAGTATCATCTGTTTCAACCAAACAAAACAAAAAACCATATACACACAATAGAACCACAATTGACGACCTCAGCACAAACCTAACTAACTTTGAAGACAATGAGCAGATTTATTTGCACAAATTAATTTAAGCCCATATAATAAATAGGGTCATTCCATCTCAAATCAACAAATTTTAAATAAGTTTCCCACTCGACCATCTCAGATTTTCTTCTTTTAAATGCAGAAGACTGGGGTTGCAGCTTTTAAATCAGTTGGTATTGGGACACCCGAAACATCCAGCAGCCCATACAGAAAATGTACACCAGAAGCACACCTTCACGTCATACAATACTACAAGCAAAACACCTACAGGCTTAAAGAGAGCAGCGATAGAGGCCAAAGTTCCACGTCATACACACTTTCACTACTCCAATTTAAGTTTAAAAATACACATACCTTTTCACAAGATGGCTCAAAACATGGCGTTTACCGGCTTTTAGAAGGCTGAGGACCGTCCCTTCTGCTGCGGTCTCAAATTCAGTCTCGCCTGTAAACATAATGCGAACTATCGTTTCCCCAGTATCATCTGTTTCAACCAAACAAAAACAAAAACCATATACACACAATAGAACCACAATTGACGACCTCAGCACAAGCCTTACTTACACCTTACTAACTTTGAAGACAATGAGCAGATTTATTTGCACAAATTAATTTAAGCCCATATAATAAATAGGGTCAAATTTTTAATAAGTTTCCCACTCGACCATCTCAGATTTTCTTCTTTTAAATGCAGAAGACTGGGGTTGCAGCTTTTAAATCAGTTGGTATTGGGACACCCGAAACATCCAGCAGCCCATACAGAAAATGTACACCAGAAGCACACCTTCACGTCATACAATACTACAAGCAAAACACCTACAGGCTTAAAGAGAGCAGCGATAGAGGCCAAAGTTCCACGTCATACACACTTTCACTACTCCAATTTAAGTTTAAAAATACACATACCTTTTCACAAGATGACTCAATTTATGGCGTTCAGCGGCTTTTAAAAGGCTGAGAACTGTCCCTTCAGCTGCGGCATCAAATTTAGTTTCGTCTGTATACAATATTCTAACTGTAGTTTCCCCAGTATCATCTGTTTCAACCAAACAAAACAAAAAACCATATACACACAATAGAACCACAATTGACGACCTCAGCACAAACCTAACTAACTTTGAAGACAATGAGCAGATTTATTTGCACAAATTAATTTAAGCCCATATAATAAATAGGGTCATTCCATCTCAAATCAACAAATTTTAAATAAGTTTCCCACTCGACCATCTCAGATTTTCTTCTTTTAAATGCAGAAGACTGGGGTTGCAGCTTTTAAATCAGTTGGTATTGGGACACCCGAAACATCCAGCAGCCCATACAGAAAATGTACACCAGAAGCACACCTTCACGTCATACAATACTACAAGCAAAACACCTACAGGCTTAAAGAGAGCAGCGATAGAGGCCAAAGTTCCACGTCATACACACTTTCACTACTCCAATTTAAGTTTAAAAATACACATACCTTTTCACAAGATGGCTCAAAACATGGCGTTTACCGGCTTTTAGAAGGCTGAGGACCGTCCCTTCTGCTGCGGTCTCAAATTCAGTCTCGCCTGTAAACATAATGCGAACTATCGTTTCCCCAGTATCATCTGTTTCAACCAAACAAAAACAAAAAACCATATACACACAATAGAACCACAATTGACGACCTCAGCACAAGCCTTACTTACACCTTACTAACTTTGAAGACAATGAGCAGATTTATTTGCACAAATTAATTTAAGCCCATATAATAAATAGGGTCAAATTTTTAATAAGTTTCCCACTCGACCATCTCAGATTTTCTTCTTTTAAATGCAGAAGACTGGGGTTGCAGCTTTTAAATCAGTTGGTATTGGGACACCCGAAACATCCAGCAGCCCATACAGAAAATGTACACCAGAAGCACACCTTCACGTCATACAATACTACAAGCAAAACACCTACAGGCTTAAAGAGAGCAGCGATAGAGGCCAAAGTTCCACGTCATACACACTTTCACTACTCCAATTTAAGTTTAAAAATACACATACCTTTTCACAAGATAACTCAATTTATGGCGTTCAGCGGCTTTTAAAAGGCTGAGAACTGTCCCTTCAGCTGCGGCATCAAATTTAGTTTCGTCTGTATACAATATTCTAACTGTAGTTTCCCCAGTATCATCTGTTTCAACCAAACAAAACAAAAAACCATATACACACAATAGAACCACAATTGACGACCTCAGCACAAACCTAACTAACTTTGAAGACAATGAGCAGATTTATTTGCACAAATTAATTTAAGCCCATATAATAAATAGGGTCATTCCATCTCAAATCAACAAATTTTAAATAAGTTTCCCACTCGACCATCTCAGATTTTCTTCTTTTAAATGCAGAAGACTGGGGTTGCAGCTTTTAAATCAGTTGGTATTGGGACACCCGAAACATCCAGCAGCCCATACAGAAAATGTACACCAGAAGCACACCTTCACGTCATACAATACTACAAGCAAAACACCTACAGGCTTAAAGAGAGCAGCGATAGAGGCCAAAGTTCCACGTCATACACACTTTCACTACTCCAATTTAAGTTTAAAAATACACATACCTTTTCACAAGATGGCTCAAAACATGGCGTTTACCGGCTTTTAGAAGGCTGAGGACCGTCCCTTCTGCTGCGGTCTCAAATTCAGTCTCGCCTGTAAACATAATGCGAACTATCGTTTCCCCAGTATCATCTGTTTCAACCAAACAAAAACAAAAACCATATACACACAATAGAACCACAATTGACGACCTCAGCACAAGCCTTACTTACACCTTACTAACTTTGAAGACAATGAGCAGATTTATTTGCACAAATTAATTTAAGCCCATATAATAAATAGGGTCAAATTTTTAATAAGTTTCCCACTCGACCATCTCAGATTTTCTTCTTTTAAATGCAGAAGACTGGGGTTGCAGCTTTTAAATCAGTTGGTATTGGGACACCCGAAACATCCAGCAGCCCATACAGAAAATGTACACCAGAAGCACACCTTCACGTCATACAATACTACAAGCAAAACACCTACAGGCTTAAAGAGAGCAGCGATAGAGGCCAAAGTTCCACGTCATACACACTTTCACTACTCCAATTTAAGTTTAAAAATACACATACCTTTTCACAAGATGACTCAATTTATGGCGTTCAGCGGCTTTTAAAAGGCTGAGAACTGTCCCTTCAGCTGCGGCATCAAATTTAGTTTCGTCTGTATACAATATTCTAACTGTAGTTTCCCCAGTATCATCTGTTTCAACCAAACAAAACAAAAAACCATATACACACAATAGAACCACAATTGACGACCTCAGCACAAGCCTAACTAACTTTGAAGACAATGAGCAGATTTATTTGCACAAATTAATTTAAGCCCATATAATAAATAGGGTCATTCCATCTCAAATCAACAAATTTTAAATAAGTTTCCCACTCGACCATCTCAGATTTTCTTCTTTTAAATGCAGAAGACTGGGGTTGCAGCTTTTAAATCAGTTGGTATTGGGACACCCGAAACATCCAGCAGCCCATACAGAAAATGTACACCAGAAGCACACCTTCACGTCATACAATACTACAAGCAAAACACCTACAGGCTTAAAGAGAGCAGCGATAGAGGCCAAAGTTCCACGTCATACACACTTTCACTACTCCAAATTAAGTTTAAAAATACACATACCTTTTCACAAGATGGCTCAAAACATGGCGTTTACCGGCTTTTAGAAGGCTGAGGACCGTCCCTTCTGCTGCGGTCTCAAATTCAGTCTCGCCTGTAAACATAATGCGAACTATCGTTTCCCCAGTATCATCTGTTTCAACCAAACAAAAACAAAAAACCATATACACACAATAGAACCACAATTGACGACCTCAGCACAAGCCTTACTTACACCTTACTAACTTTGAAGACAATGAGAAGATTTATTTGCACTAATTAATTTAAGCCCATATAATAAATAGGGTCATTCCATCTCAAATCAACAAATTTTTAATAAGTTTCCCACTCGACCATCTCAGATTTTAATGAAATTTACCTCCGAGCTGGCCCAGATAGCGGTTTGGGCACAACGAAACAACCTGCAGCTTAACCCAACAAAGTCGCGAGAGATACTGGTCACCCGTAGTCGCATCCAGTAACTCCTGACCCGATCCCCGGTGTCCAAAGGGTCAACTCAATTAGGGTTACCATGCGTCCTGGTTTCCCCGGACATGTCCTCTTTTTGGCCCCTGTCCGGGGCGTCCGGGGAGCTTTCGAGAAAAGTGGCTTTTTGTCCGGGTTTTCCCCTCCTGTGCCCCGATCGATCGATCTTACCTACTTTTCGGAAAAGTAAGTCTTTTCCGTGTTATTATACTATTCTCAAGTATTCTGTTCGTGAACTAAACGCGCGTTCCAGCAATATTTAGGTCAATGGTATAAGTATCATTAGACTTCCGGTCCCTGAGGCGGGGTTTTAAACGCATAAATATAACGTTAGGTACACTGAACAATGTATATAATGATAATGGTAAATAAAATAATTTAATTTTTCAAATTCACGAAAAAATTGCCATAAAAATGCTGAAACGTAGGTGTTTATTTACAGGCGCACTGAAAGCGTTTTCTCAGCAGCCATCCTAACTTGTTGAAGGCCATCAGTTTTGGGGCTTAGCCCCAAGCGCAGTCTATGGTAAGTAAGAAAGTACGTTAGTAGGAATTCACTGTTTTCTTTCTGTGTACAGTCAGTGACAGACTGGCAGTGACAGTAATGTAATGTGTACTGAACTGAAGTATTGAACACTCACTCAATAATGTTTAAATTGAAACCATGTACACATTTTGTGTAGTTTAATGGGTTTTTTTGTACAACACTTGACAATGGTGTAGCCCTATGAAGCCATGTACATATTTTGGAGCACGCGACGAGATGATAACCGGATGAACATTTTGTGTGTCCTCTTTTTCATCTGAGCACTTATGGTAACCCTAAACGCAATGAAGATCTTGGGTGGTACCATTCGGAATGATCTACGGTCTTCGTGGCACGTCGACAATGTGCTTGAGGCATGCTTTCGCTCACTCTACGCCCTGAGCGTTTTGAGGAAACATGGTCTGCCCACCGACGCCTTGCATGTGATAACGAAGGCTACTACAGTTGCCCGCCTTATGTACGCCGCCTCTGCTTGGTGGGGATCTACAACGGAAGGAGATCGGTCGTGCTTGGATCGTCTGTTGCTCCGAATGCACCGGATGGGATTTCTGCAAGAGGCCTCACCCTCTGCTGATGAGATGGTTGGGGGAAGCTGACAAGCGCTTGCTCCGCGCTGTTATATGGAACAGTTGCCATGTCCTTCGCGACCTATTTCCCCCAATGACTAGTACGGTTTACAACCTTCGACCCCGATGTCATAATTTCCGGTTCCCACAAAAGGACAATAATTAACCCATTAACTACCAACTTTTTTTCCAAGAATGATATTAACATTTCTTGTCTACAGAAGCAAGTTACGTATCATATGTCATAAAAATCATTTTTCCGCTAGATTGCAAGCATTGTCACTAAAACTTTTCATGTTTTGTCATGAAATTCATTGAATCAGTGCATATGAAATCCAACATAACACTCTGTACATACATTTCTTGGGTGTTTTGCTACAATGCTCACAATACCACTGAGTCGAGGGAATCAACAAGAATGGACTAGTCGAACTGAATATCCGCTAGGACATGTGGGTTCAATGGTTGTGCTCTGCCTGGGTATCTGGTCTTATCTGGTTGAGCATGGTGCATTTGGTAAACTCGAGCACCACCCCTCCCCCCCCAACAGACAGCACGAAGACTCGGTGGTTGCTACTGGTATGACGTTGTCTTGCAACACAAGGGCAATGTATTCTGCATCTTTAGATCAAACATGAATGCAAACAGTGCCAGTCACCATTTCTTTGTCATCATTGTGGTTTTGTTAGTAGACTTGGTAGTCGCATTTGCTCAACTTCACCAACATCGCCTATTATGTCGCGCAATCTGACAAATTAATTTTGGCGGGAAATTTTTAAGATGGTTCTGTCAAGGCACCCAACATGTTCAAGCAGCAACTTTGACAACTTGTTCAGTTCCCAGAACTGAACAAGTTGTCAAAAGCTGACTTGGAAGCGTTGATGGCATTTCAAAAAGCAGGTCGGGTACAAATGAGCCGTATAATCAACAGACTATTATGGTTTATCCTTGACTCCATAATGCAGTGATGGGCACAGTTTTTTTTTCGAGGGCCACATTTTTTTCGGGGGGAATGGGCGCGGGCCGCAAAGGAATGTTCCAATAGGAAATTGAAACTTATCTATAGTTACCAAAGTCATTCTGCACACAGGTTCAATAAAGTGTGTACAGTCACAATAGCTTGAATAGTGACTGAATCTATTCAATCGGCAATGTACTGAATGTTGTCGTAACGCGGTGAGTAGCTGTTAATACTTGTTCGTAGCTGACATATCAAGTGGTCTTGAGTAAGTCTATTTCGCAATTTGTTCTTGACAACATTTATCTGTGAGAACAACTGTTCGCAGCAGTAAGTACTCCCAACCATACATAGCAGCTTGTTAGCAGCAGTCTTAAGTGTTGTATATGAGTACTGATTAACAGAATTCGGCTGGATTCACAATTGCATGAGATCGGGCAAGTTCATCGTCACTTTGAATCTCCAATATTTCTAACTGTGCTTTACTGACATCATTGACGATAGAGTCAGTGAAGTCGTTCGGATCAAACGTGAATGGATTTCTGAAAAAGTGAAAGTGTACTTTCATATCGTTACACTCACGAAATCGTAGTTGAAACTCTTGCAACAGATTGTCTACCTCCGCAACGAAGTCACACTGTTCAGGATACGCTCCTTCTGCTTGCATTATTTCGCGAAGACAAGGGAAATGTGTCCAGTTCATCGCAGACAAGTGTGTTTTGAACAATGTCAATTTACTCTTAAATGCATCAATTGTAAAGATCATGTCTGACAAACATTTCATCTGTCCTTGCAGTTTCAAATTCAAGTCATTTAGGTGTTTGGTGATGTCAGTCAAGAACGCAAGTTTTGTTAACCAACTGTGATCACACAATACTTCATGTTCTCTGTTAATATCATGGAGAAAAGCAAGTATCTCAGTTCTCAAGTTAAAGAAGCGTTTCAGCACATTTCCACGTGAGAGCCATCTGACGTTATTGTGATAAGTGAGGTCATCAAAGTTTTTATCCTCGATTTCTGAGATAAATTCTCGAAACTGTCTGTGTCGCAAAGGTGACGCTCTAATGAAGTTAACAATGTTAACAACTTCTTTGAAGACTTCTGCAAACCCAAGTTTACCGGCACAAAGATTTTCTTGGTGAATTACGCAATGATAAGACAACAATGCAGGAAATTTGAAATCAACGCGCTTCTGCCGCTCGGTAGACTTCGCAGGATATTTCCTATTGTACACAACATGTCTGGACTCATAATGGCGCTTAACGTTGTATTCCTTGTTCACTGTTATCGATTCCTTGCAGATTAAACATATACTACCGGAGCCTTGTAATGTTGTGTTTGGTGTAACGAAATAATCTAACAACCATGCGTCGTGAAATAATCTGTCGTCAGAAAACAATCGACGCCATGATTTATCCGAAAGAATAAAAATCTTTCAAGAATGATCTAATTTACTGCTTCCCTAGGCGGCGCTAATTTCACTGCAGCTAAGGATTAATAAGTAAGCAAAGTCAACACATGATGTCAATATTATGCTAGACGTCGACGATCAACTGCAAAAGTTACGTTTCCTGCATAAAACTTTATTTGAAAATTTAAGTTGTCTTAGGATTCTCCACAAAAGGAGTCCGAGGGCCGCATGCGGGCCGCACTTTGCCGGCGGGCCGCACAAAAGGAGTCCGAGGGCCGCATGCGGCCCGCGGGCCGCACTTTGCCCATCACTGCACTAAACGATAATCAGAACACCTACGTAACGAGAGCGACTATAGAGACCAAAGTTCAATTATAATGCAGTCTCAATTTCCATAGAAAACTAAACAATGAGCGACGCACTAAAAGACACAACTAAATCAGTCCTGAAACGAAACGCAAATAAACAATAACGTTCCAAATAAATTATCCTCAAAGTAAGGAAAATCAACGGATCAAAGACCGTATTATCTTGATCTTTGGTGAAGGAAATGCCAGGCTTTTAACTTCATAGCAAAATCCAATTCTGCATTATACTTTCCCACAATGCCAAAATCCTGCAGCTGGCATCACAGAGGGTGGGGTTGGGGGGAGGAGGGCGTAAAACGCCTCACTGCTCTGCCACCAGTTTGACTACTGTTCTTGAGTCTTTTTGTTGCGATCTATTGATATTATTGTCAGCCATTTGTGTTTTGCTGGCAAGTATTCTGTATCAATAATGATACCAAAGTGCAAAAAACTACAGAGGGGCAGTCTTAAATACCCTGAGAGTTGAATAGAGCATTGTGCCCATGATCGGAGACTTGGGGCGGGGGGCGAATGAGCGGCCGGAGGAAGAACGCGAGATTTTTGTCGGACAAATGGCTGAGTGTCGGCGAAAAAGTTCCATCTTTGGCCGGAAAAATTTTTGGACGACTTTTTTTAGTCATCACATCATTCGCTCGAAGATCTCAATGTTGTCCTAACGCTTAACGATTTGGAGGGGGGCAAATGCATGGGCCGTCCCCCAACACCTCCATTTAACCGTCCCCCTTGGATGAAGCAAACATTTCTGTTTTTGATAATTCGTTTTTATTTTTACTAATCATAAATAGTTAAATTGAGGGATCCAGTCATTGTCGAGTTGCAGCAACTTGACAGTCACTTGACGGAGCCTAGCCATCAGAATGCTGCATTCTGACAGTTAGCTCCTTGGTGTGTGAAGATGTGCAGGGCTGTCTAAGTGCTTCATATTGACAGGCATTGAAAACGTCAATGGTTAGGATAACTAGTCTGAAAACTTGTGACTTCTGCACAATCTTAAAACTTGTGCAAAAATTTCTGTTTTGGATAATTCTTTTTATTTTACTAATCATATTTGTAATAGTTAAATTGTTTAGAGTTCGTTGTCAATATTTGTCAATACGAAGCATCTGGACAGTTTTATTTGGGCCTCTACACATCCCAGTCCATTTTAACGTGTGTTTATCATCGCAGCAGTGCACTCAGCACATTCCAATCTATGTTCGCTTGTGTTTATCGCAGCAGTGCACACTACACATCCAAATCCATGTTAATTTGTGTTTATCGCAGCAGTGCACTCTACACACCCTGCTTGCCGCATTGTCCTCTTTATCTGCCTACTTCATTTCAGCCAAAGCATTTTTTATAGTTAGCTTTTTTACTCCAATTTTCATTGTCTGCACCTTTGCACCAGAATTTTTTTCACAGTGTGTTCCTTCCCGGGTTTCATAGGCTTTTCGAACTTACCAGATTAATGCTCTTCAATTTTTTTTGCAATTTCTTCAGGAACAAGCTGGATTGTGCTGTAACTAGTCAGATCGTATGAAGGTGCCTTTCTACGTGGATGGGTGTTTCAAAAGAGGAAGAATTTCGTCAAATTACATTTTTCGCTTAGACCTAGGTGGTTGTGAAACTGCTGGTGGTGATAGCTGGTTATTTGCAAGTAGACATACGAATAACAACCTAGTTGAAATTCTAGTACGTTCAACATTTGAATGTTCGATCGCTATAGAGTCCACAGCACTGGATAGGCCTCTTAGATCATTTGCACAATCAGTAGTTGCAACAATGACTGGCAACATGGTGTCTGGAATGGCAGGTGTGTCTTTGATTGATGAGGAATCCGAAGAGCTGGACAGTTGATTGTCCGCAGTCACAGCACTTATAACAATGACTGGTGCTGAGTTTGATGCTGGTTTGGCGAATTGTCATTTGCAGTCATGGCTGACAGCATGTCGTCAGGAATGGCAGGCAGGGTTGTCAGATTTTGGGAAAACTTTGTCACGAGGTCACAACAAAAAGTCGCGATAATCGCAAGATTATCAAGCTTTTCTACATGACTTACAAAACACTTTGTCCTTGCCGGAGGGATCACTGGACAGCCATAATGTCATTTTTAAAAAGACGTCATTGATGATTTAATACCATTGTCATGAGTCTTTCCAGCAGTCGGTTACACATTAAGTATTTTTTGCATTCAGTAATATATTCACCGCAATTTCTAGTTACGGCTAAAATTTAATTAGTTTACAAACCATAAAAATTGAATAATGAATCGTACATGTATATAGGGTTTAGGCTGATGTATTGCAGTGAATTGGGAGCGATTGAACCTACCTTCACAATCTGTGAGTCGTTCCCAACTCTTGTTGTATAATTTCACGTATTTCACCCACTTTGCAATGACGTCAGTTAGAGAAATATCATAATAATCTATACTTTTCCATTTGAATTTGATCTGTACTGAGCTCGGAAATGTGTTTGCTGGCAGCTCATGTTCACTGGTGTTGCTCGGACCAAGTGCATGTTCAGGAATAGCTAGGACATTATCCCTTGCAGCATAATCAAATGCTAGGTTTCTAACGTTCATCCGGTTGCATTGAAAGCCAGCTGATGCCTGTGCTTGGTTCCGTATGTGAGCCGCTAACTCATCTTCCATTCCTTTAGCTAAAACAGTTGGACATTCTGAATGGTGGTCCCACCACCATTCCATATTAGGCTAGTGCTCATGATTTGTCTGTGAAAAGTGGCATATGAAATTGTCCAAGCACAACTAAATTCTCTTTCGGAGTGCTGCTGTTGATTAATCATCTGTATGCCATTTGCTGAGTGCACCAACCTTTGTGGATTTCTGTCACTTATTCAGCTGACTGGCTGACATATCGTTCATGAAGCTTATGTGATTGTGGATCATCAGTCACATCATGTATATATATATGATATATATATATATATATAATTATTGTTTGTCTATTTCCAAACAACAGACAAAACACTGTCTGAAATTTGTCAATCAAATGAAATAGCTGCAGTAGAAAAAAATAGATGCTAAGAGTTATTATGCAATGATGAATAATGGTGCTAGGCCTAAATTTTGTTGATGTTGAATGCATTTCTGACAATGAGTGTCTAGTTTCAGATTACAAGGATCTGCCAACTATCAAGGGAAATGTCCAAAATATGAGGGAGGTTTTGTGTGAGGTTCCAAATGTCCCAGAGTTCAAAGCACAGGCTCACCTGTTGTTGCAGAAGACTGGGCTTCGGCAAGCTCAGCTGCATGTTCCACCTCAAACTTGTCCAGGGTGAGCGTAGGATCAGTCAATGCCTTCCGACGACAATTTGAACGGCAGCCCTGAATAACCTGGCTTTTCAATTCACGGTTCACGTCCCTGAAATCGCATGTGATGGCCAACTGACAAAGACGAGCCAGGTAGGAAGCAATGTCTTCCATGAATGTCTTCCATTTGGTTCTGCTTGGCCTGACCAAACTGAAAGACTGCACACTCCACGTTTTCTTTAGGGGCAAAGAATGCCGTCAGCTCGTTTATGGCTGTGTCTGTTGTGGACTCGTTCTCAGTAGGATTTGGTAATGGTAAGTATCAAATATGTCACTTACGCATTCACCCGCATAATGGAGAACTAGAGCTTTTTCTGTCGTACATGTCAGTAATGCTTGTGGGAACTCTCATAGCGCCATTACAATCGGAGCCCTGAGTCCTCTTGTTCCTTTATCCCTTTAAACTCCGACCATACACGCCCACTCTCATAGCGCCATTACAATCGGAACCCTTATTATGTTCGATGAAAGTTCAGCCTTTGAGTAGAGTGGTAAAGACGCTCACTACAAAATGACCTCAGCTTCCTGTCCGAAATGATCTACTCTATCGGACCTGAATCAATGGCGACTGTGAGTTGGTAGAGCGTTTCCAGTTGATTCCACTGCCGAAACGTCGAACTGACCTCATCTGACTGGTACATGAGGGCATGACCAGAGGTCACCTGGGCCTTCGATGGACATTAATGCAACTACCAAGGCGAGCATTTTTGCCATGCGGCGAAAGATACCCTAAACGGATGGTAAACATACTGTGGTGCAGCTGGTGCTATAGAAATTGAGGTTGATAGATGATCACCTGTTCTAAGTTAATGTTTGCATGTAACAGTTTACCTGGGCTTTGTTGTTGCCAATGAATGTAATTGTTCTTGGATGTTGTTTTCATATGCTGATGAGAATGTGAAATTCAGTAGAGTGATGCTGATGATTGTTTAGGTCTATCAGCATACGATGTAATGCTGTGTAATGGTGACCGTTGATCTGAGCAACTCGGCTTGCTTTCTTTCTTTTTGATGATGTAATCTTCATTTTGTTGACTGCTTTGATTTAACTTGTGCTTTATAAATACTGATTGATGGCTAGGATGTGCAGATTTGTAAAGACTGAATAATTATCTTGAATAACTATCTGGTGATAAGGTTGAAATTGTCATTGGTGTAACTGCTAAGGGCTTAACTTGGTTAGATCCTGAAGACTAATGTTGACAAAGGTGTTATTTGGGTCTTAAATGTGTTAATCTTGTGTTTTGCTAAGCTTACGATAATGTGAACAAGTGCTACTAGGCTGGCAGAAGTAAAATCTTGGAGTGCATAGACTTTCAGGTTCTGTTACTTTATGAATTAGTGCAACTGTCCTTGAATTAGGATACATGTATATACTGTAATACGATGCTCATTGTTTATTGGAATTATTAATTGATTGTATTGATTAGTTGATGAACATCGAGGTTTGTCATTAGTGTCAAGTTGTGTAACCTTGCGTAATGGTGATGATTTTAGGCTTTTGATTATGATGTGTTTGTTTTTCTGAATGTTGCAACTGACTGATTTGTCTTGTCTTACAACTGTCTTGTCTTAAACTGTCTTGTAAGCTTAAGCTTAAGGAGCACTGTTGTATAGATGTGTTCATTAATGAGGCTTTCAATTTCGTTTTAAGAACCGTTAACTAATTGACCTGTATGTTTACTAGAGTATGTTTATTTAAAAGAGTGATTTTAAAATAATTATTCAAGTGTTATCTCAGTTAACCCTCTATGGAGCCTATTTTTTTAACATTTTTTTATTTTAATAAAAAAATTAAAAGTAGCATCACCTCAGTGGTAGGAACATGGGAAAATTATAATGTTTGTTCAAAATAATAATTTAGGCCTAATTTGGCCTAAATTAGGTAAAGTGCAAAAATGCACTACTGCTCATGTGAGGGTATTTCCGATGTTTTGTTCGTAGTCAATAGCGATTCAGTACAGAGTGGTTATGGATTCATTTGTAATGTCAATAATGCAATGGAACACACACACAAAGCCCTATCAAATGTATATGACATCCAATCTGTAACCCTATACTGATGGACCTTATTCTGTTATATGGTAAACCTTGAAACAGTTTTTTGCGTTGCTTAGGCACAGAAAGACTTGGCATTTTGTGCATTGGATACACGTCTGTCCCTTGCACATTTGGATTCTACAGTGCATCCGTCTGCTGGTCGCCTCTGGCCAGTGTCCAACTTCATCCAGTCGAACATCACTGAGTGGGACACTTTGTATACGTTGATGCTGTTTTTTTTGACTGGTGATGATCAACGGTCGTCCAGCTGAACATTTCATGGACTTGCGTACTTTACACAGACCTACAAGTGACAATAAAAACTGTACAACAAATGAACAATACTTATGATTAGTTTTATGTGGAACATTGGCAAAGAGTTTATTTTTATTTCTATAAAATGTATGTCGCCCCTTCAAGAAAAATACTTTGAAGCACTCCCAAACCAGTTCTTGCACATAAGCACTGTCCTCCAAGAAGTACAGAAGGTACCTGTCTTTTCAGAATGTTGTTTGCACGGATGTCATTTGCATTAGCTAGTGTCTTTTAGAATTACATGTAGCCATAAAGTAAGAGAAAGGTCACTACAAATGGAAAGAGTGATACTGGACAGTATAATTCTGTCAATAGTAGCCAACAGTTCACCACGGGCAATTGAACTGAGAGCAGCTCCCCTCATGTGTACTTGCATTGTATTTAGTCATGTTTTGAACAACAGTTACTGTTGAGCCACTTGCTTGAAATTACCTTCTGCGATCTCAGCCTTGAAATCTGCCAGTGCCAGATGTCCTTCACTGCTTTTCTTCTGTGTCAGTGCGCGGCGATACAGCAGCCAAGCATTTACAACTGCCAGGTCGATACAGTGGAAGAATATTCTATGGTAGAACTTCTTCGATCTAACTCTGATCCGATAAAGACCCAGTAGGCTGTCCAAATTATCAACCCCGCCCATGTGCTTGTTGTATACTGAGATTATTCGTGGACAACTGATTTCCTTCCTGGTTTGTTCCTTCTTGCTGAATCTCCTGATCGTTTGGCATGGTTCTGCACCAACAAAAGTGGAAACTAGACTGACAACCTTGTTATCATACCATCTGACGCATGACACTTGAACGTCTTCAACAGTGGTGACATATTCAGAATGTGAACCTCGACCAGTCTTCTTCATATCTGATTCCGATGGACCTCCAAGACCTCGAAGTCGATTTAGCCGAACGGTTCCAAGACACTATCTGTCTGTGTTCCAGCTGAACAAGTAAGTTCAGGTTTGTAAAATAGTTGTCAAAATAAAGTTTGTGAAAAACACCTGGAGTTATGGTTCGACAGAGTCTCACGACGATGTTGCTGCTAGCACCAACATCTGTCTCTGTTGGTTCAACGATGTGTGGCTCTCCAGTATAAAACTCAAAATCGTACGCGAATCCTGATACTCCAGATAGCACAAACATTTTGTACCCCCACTTATGGGGTTTTCGAGGATTATATTGTTTCAATGAACTCTTCCCTTTGAAAGGGATGATCTGCTCATCCACACATAACGCCTCCTCCTTGGGTATTTGCAGCAGAGTTTCACGAATTTCATCAAGCACTGGTCGAATCTTGCGCAACTTATCCAAAGATACCGAACTGTTGTCGCTAAAATGAAGATAGCGCTTTACTTCTTCCCATTGCTTCTGAGTCATGGTCTCCGACACAACCTTTATGTCATAGCGAGCACGCCAGTATCTGCGAGTACTTGGTACCCTTATAAGTGACATCCAAAGAACACAACCAAGGAACTGTTGCAATTCATTATCTGTTAGTTTTAGAGGTTTTTCTGGACGTTGCTGGGTAGAAAAGAGATTGCTTTGCTCAACAATTAGCTGTCGAAGCTGAAAGCTAAAAATGTGCAGGAAGAACTGAAGGGGCGTTTTTAGCAGCAGTATTTCTGCTGGTAATTTGTCATTACCAGAGAATGGCATCTGCTTTGTAAAGTTATCAAGACGGCCTTCCACCCAATTATTTCCCTCCAATTTCCTTTGTTGCTTAGAAGTTGGAGCAGAAGTAGCTGCTGTCGTGCTGGCAGTGGCAACAGCTTCCGGTACCACCAGAGACGTAGAAAGCATTGACTTTTGAGGGTTTACCTTGCTCGTGACCGCACGCTTTGGCACTGAAATTGTATCGACAACAGCTTCCGGTACCACCCGAGACGTAGAAAGCATTGACTTTTGAGGGTTTACCTTGCTCGTGACCGCACGCTTTGGCACTGAAATTGTATCGACAACAGCTTCCGGTACCACCCGAGACGTAGAAAGCATTGACTTTTGAGGGTTTACCTTGCTCGTGACCGCACGCTTTGGCACTGAAATTGTATCGACAACACTTTCCGGTATTACCAGAGTCGAAGAAGAAGAAGAAGAAGCCATTGACTGTAACAGTTCAGGGTGTAACGTACGCCTCACCATACGTTTTGGCACTGCAGTTTTATCGACAACACCTTCCGGTACTACCAGAGTCGAAGAAGAAGAAGAAGAAGCCATTGACTGTAACAGTTCAGGGTGTAACGTACGCCTCACCATACGTTTTGGCACTGCAGTTTTATCGACAACACCTTCCGGTACTACCAGAGTCGAAGAAGAAGAAGAAGAAGCCATTGACTAACAGTTCAGGATGTAACGTACGCCTCACCATACGTTTTGGCACTGCAGTTTTGTCGACAACACCTTCCGGTACCATCAGAGATGAAGAAGGAGGCATTGGCCTTTCATGTTCTATCTTACGCCTAACTGCATGCTTCGACACAGCATTTGCCGTGCTGGGAGCGACAGCAGCTTCCAGTTCTTCATCTTCCAGTTCTTCATCTTCCAGTTCTTCATCTGCCAATCTTGTACAAACTTTTTCTATATAATCTTCATCATCGCTTGACGCCAGCTCTGAGTCAGTACTGTCCGATGGAGGTGGTCGGACAATTCTATCCATTGATGAAACTTTTTTTCTTCCATAGAATGACTTTACATTCATGGCTACAACAATCAATCAAAACTCCACTTATAAAGAAATCACTTTTCATTTATGCAACATATGTAAGAGATACCGTGTGGGATTACCCTACTTTACATGGCCTGTATGTGAAAAAGCTGTATCTTTACCAAGAAAACTACTTTTTTTCTATCCATAAAATGATTTAGTGCATACTTTATTTTATCCATAAATAATTTAGACTTCACTATTTTACATGGCAGTGGCTACAAATGCGAAATAACTCTGAATAAAGTGCAGCGAGAAACAAGTAATTTTGAGAAGTAAATACAAGCGATCACATGTCAGCATCTCTATTATGCGCACTAGTGCAAAAATGCACTCGAACTTTACATTTCACTGTGAAAAACGGTAGTTCACTTGAATTTTTATAAATGATACCATAGTATAAATGAAAGTTGGGATAGACGGGTAGATATTTTTGAGTGTACCTGCGTTTAAAAGTAAAAGTGTTGATTTTTGTCCAAAGTTGACCGATTTCGACGACAAAACAGACAATTTCTCGTTTATTTACTCTCACAACAACATAAAACAAAATGTCGGTTGAGCAAAGACTAATAATGTTTAGAGTTTGAATAACATGTCCCAGTAACGTACTAGTGTAAAAATGCACTACAAGTGAGACTGCATGCTATGAAAGCTTATGGTGCAAAAATGCACTTCAGGCCCATATAGGGTTAAGTTCTGTCTTAAAGTGTGCTAAGACTGCTTAGTACGAAGTGTTTCTTTAGAAGCACTCTCACATTGCAGTAGTTTCATTTTGTTTTACTGATGTGCCTTGAATTTGAATCCAGTGCAGATTGAAGTACGGTAGCTGCATGGATGTTTTAGGCAGTTGCTATAATTAGATCTGATGTGACCTGGTAAACAGTAGCCAAGACTGTGTGCAATTGAGTCTTATGTTCTTTCGTGTATCAATGTAATTGATGACTTGTGTCAGATCTTAGTTCTCTACAGAGATCATGTTCTCTTTATATTGATTCTAGTATCGTGAACTTAGATTGCAATATTATTGATATAGTAACTTCTGGAAAATTGGACACTGATGATAATGATTATAAATATTTCACGACTGCAATGTTGATAATTGTTTGTAAACTGTGAGATGAATTTATAGCCTAATCATATTCAAATGCTGTCACTCCACTGTCTATAAGACGAATGTTTGAATTGATGAATAAATAACGAAAAAATAAATTTTTATCCAAAAAACTATTGACAGAACTTCACGTCCCACTTTTGGGTTGCGACCCGCAGTGAAGAGACTCACACAAAATGGACGACACGCATCTTTGTATGTAGCGTGGTCGCAGTGAGATGAATGGCTTTGAATGACCACTGTAATATATATTTCAAGTGTTTTAACGTAGCAATTTGTTGATTTCATTATAGAACATTGTGTTTTATCTGATAAAAGAACAGTTTTAATCAATTGAAAGCTATATTTTTGTATGTTAATTATTTCCTGTAATAAATTCAAAGTTATTGGCTAAGCCGATTCAACGTGTGTGTTTGAATTTTGAAATGTCTGACGAGAAGATGGATAGCTGATATAGGAAATAGTCACCTGTTTGGTCCTAGCACTCCTCAGCAGGTTACAATGGAACAGAACGCTGATTCACAAGGTCTGTGGGTTGATTTAGTTCCCCCCACCCCCAGAAATGGCATCCTCAGAAAAAATTTGAGAAAATGATAATTTTTAGTTGCTGCTTTATTATCATATTACATGAATATTTCTACTTGGTGGCGGCGCCAGGATTTCAGTTTTGGGGAGCTGAACTCGGGAGGAAATTTTCATTCACCAAAATTTCTGACGACTTATTTTTAGTCATCTGGTTCATTGGGGGGGGGGGGGCTAATCATCTAAATATTTTATTTTTACATGGGAAAAAATTGGTTGGCCTTTTGAGGGGCTATCAAGGGTGATAAATGGAACGAAGTAAAGGGGATCGACAGGGCCATGCCTCACTTGCCGTTTCGCCATGCCATGCCTCCGTCAACGCGTAAACTGTCGTTAGGAGCTTCTTGCCTTTGGCAATCGCGGCTTTGCATATTCCGCGCTTACAATTTCGTCACACGTACGTTTAAACAGGTCCCTTGCCTGCGCCCCTGGGTGAGACCGTACTACCGCGGCCGTTTCAACGGACGCCACGCTGTTTAAGGTCCTCGCACCTAAGATGTAAATCTCTGAAAGGACTGAAATAGCCACTATACCTGTGACCTTCCTATGACCTGCGGGAAGCGAACTGCGATAGGTCTACGCACGTTCTTTCGAAATAGGCTACGCCACACCAATTAGGCCTACCTGCCAATTTGTTACTTATACCGCGTTACAACATAGCTTTGACCATTTATACTGTACTTCAACTTTAACATCTTTGCTTTAACCATGACCATTGTAAGGAAATTTGACTGCGATCTGACTAGAATGTGTTTTGCTTTTATAATAATATTTTGCTATTATATAAATCTGGTGGAGTGGTGGCGCGATCGCGATGGACGATTTTATGACGTACGTCTTTCGTTGTAGCATCTGTGAATGGAGTATATATAATATTGACGATGCACTGTTTACAACGGGTGGTTCGGTCGCAATATAAACGTGGAGTGTGAGGTTGTTCTCTGCCTCCGACACTAATCATCTTCGATATGAAACAGTGTCGTTAAGCCCTGAACATTTCATTTTTTACTGTTTACAACGGAACCATACTAGAGGAGTACGCAGAAATAATATTATAATATTTATACGAGTGCTTCATACGACCGTAAATATTTTATTGTGTGCAATTTGAGCTGTGAATTATATTGCAGGACTGGAATTTCCGCTTTTTGGGGGCTAAGCTGGAACATTTAGACGGATAGAAGAGGTAGGTGGTTAGAGTGATTGTGATTGCTATTGTTTGTATTGCGCCCCTTCAAGCTCGCTCTCTCTCACTACTCAGAGGCGCTTCCGACTACAGCGTGGACAGTGCATCGTTGTTTCACGCCGAAGCACTGAGTAATTGTGAAGGACTTGCCCAAGGTCCGTACGCGGCGACTTTAGGTAGATTCGCACCTGCAACCTTTCGGCTGCAAGGTGACGAACATACCCACTACAGTGACTATACCACCGCGCCCCATAGTTGATGAGTTGGTTATTAGGTATCTGATTTCGTTGACGAAGTTGCTAAGTCAGTCACATATTCATCGAGTCAGTCTATATATAGTTAATTAAATGCTGAGACTGGATACCATCCTTCTGGTTGCTGCTTCCGACTTTTCAGGTGCTTACGAAAGTGATGAACATCACGACCGAAACTAATGCTTAACGTATGCAGCATAAGCTACATATTAAAGTTGATGGCAAGACATTGGAGTGTTTCTGCATGTGCAATGGAATACGACAGGGATGCACAGTTGCTCAGACTTGGGTAATCCTGTAGTTTAGCGTCGTTAATTTTTTTCAATGAATCAAAATACTTTCTTAGGAAATTTCATTGTGGCCAATGGAGAGAGGGGCACTGGGTTTTCGGCGGCATAGAGAGGGAAAGTGGGCGCTGTTTTCTCGTGGAAGTGCCGAATCGTCGAGCTGACACGCTTGCAGCATGCATCGAACAACATATTTTACTCGGGTCACATATAGTATCAGACGGATGGGCTGCTTACGCCAACATCGAGCGGATACAGAACGGGATTTACCAGCATTCTGTGAACGTGCATCAGCACAACTTTGTCAACCCCGATGACGACAGTGTGCATACGCAGAACATAGAAAATTTATGGATGCGCGCGAAGCGCAAGCTCAAACGACAATTTGGCACCAGTCGGGCACTTTTCCCCTCCTATTTACATGAGTTCGTTTACCGTAATTGCTTTCGTGCAGACGATATGCATAAGAGCTTTTTGGTCACTTTGGGCGAAAACTACGCATAAAGACATTTCGCGTTATGAGAGTTGCGTAAGGACACGTTTCTACTATCATCATGTTGAAAAAAAATTAATGACGCTAAACTACAGGATTACCCAGACTTGTTCTTGCTGCTCTTGTTTGAAAGTCATTTAAAATACTGTTCCTGCTGGATATGACATGGATTGAAATTCTTGTCCAACTGAGCATGATGATGTGTCATGCTCATGTACTTAATGCTCGAGATCTTGATACTGGCACTGGAAATATCGGTCTATCAAGTACTCTAGTAGTAAATGAAGTGGACTAAGACAAAATTTTCTCCAGTTGTGAAATCAAAAACAGGTAGAATGGTAGGTGAGACACTAAGTTTAGCGTACTGAAGGTTTCGCTCATCTTGTTCAATTCAAGTGTTCAATTAGGCCTAAAAAAATAAATGTTGTGTTTCCGGTAACAGAGCTAAAAAAAATTGGGTCGGTAGGTCGGAAAATATTTTTATTTTGTAAAATATTTTTATGCAGTGACTATCCGAAAAATTATACCCCACTAGTCTTTTTTGCACGCTGAAACAAAAAGTACGTGTTCTAAGCAAGTATAAACTGCCTATTTCCCGACTGTCTGCACCTAAAACTGCTCTAGAAACAGTCCTATTAATTTCATTTTGTTGACGTCTCTTATGTTATGTCACTACAAATGTAAAGAAATATTTTGAAAAAAATTTTAAAAAAATTTTGAAAAACAAAATTTTTTTTTTAAAAAAATATTTTTTTTAATAAAATTTTTTTAATAAAATTTTTGAGTCGCGGCCGTAAAAATGGGTCGGTCGGGTTACCGGAAACACAACTATTTTTTTTTCGCCTTACAATTATAACCTAGGTTCAGAACTTCAGATGTTGAAGTTGGTGGTAGGATTGACCCTCAAATCTGACTGCATGTCATTTCCTTTGAATGTATAAACACGCTGGAGCATTGAAGTCTTGCTAGGCACTGAGCTATGCAGACCTGCATTGTGCATGCATGCCTTACTCTCTCCTGCATATATGAGACTCCTTTCATTGTTAGTTGAACTGTGGGTGTTTCTTGTGGTTTCTCGCGTTTCTTTTATCTGCATTGAACTAAGAGTTGAATCAGGTATTCAGCAAGCAAGCATAGTTTGTTCTGCACCTCCCATAGTCAACGGTTTGAAAATAAGAAATTGTTTGGTTAGGCCTACTGCTTATATTTATTAAAAGGAATGTGATTTTATCATATATTCTTCAGGCCTTTGCTAGATTAGAACAGTTTTTGAATGCTTTCTTGCCTGTCTAGTTTTGGAATTTTTTATCAGTGTTGTGACTCTGTTTTGAAATCTATGCAATTGTTTTGAAATGTCTATTGAATTACTATAGTGTTACTGTGCATATGACATTGGCCATCCCATGGGATGTTCGGGTGGGGCTTGAGCCAGAAGATGACACAGTTACACAAATTGTCTAATTATATTATAAAAGACTGGTGTTTAAATAAGCATGCATCCCACAGAGTTAATTAGACTCTTTGGTGAGTCAGAGTAAGATGTAGAGGAGGCACCTATTTCTTTCTGTTAGGCTATTTGGCTGTCAATGAAAGGATGTTGACAAAGCTATCATATATATGTTTGAACGAGGGCCTACATCACATGACAGTGATTCACCTGTGTGGTTGTACTAAGTGTCACATGTGTGTGACAGTCGTAAGATCAGTGGCCTGCTTTAATATATCAGCACTTGATTAAATGATGTAGCAGGTTTACATGTTCAAGTGATGGTGAAAGATAACCTGATAATTTTATCAATTGATATGTGATTTCGTTTTCATTCTTGCGCTGGCTTTGGTTTATTTAGAGTTCAGGAAATCAAAGTAAGAAATTACCTCACTATGTCACATTGTGAATAAATTTGACGAATGAATCAACTAATGAACTTTTGAGCAGAATACATACTTCTGTATCGCCATTGGGTATTCGACTAAATTGCACCTTGGAGCTCTTGAATTTGGTACCAATCTTATCGCAGAATTAGAGGTTAAAGTGGTGCTTCACTACAGACTTTCATTAGGCTTAAAATTTAGGTTGACTTCAGTTTGATTTGCATGAATCGTATTATGTGACTCACTGTTTTCTTTGGCATGCTATTACATACCTTAGTGCTCATTCACTTGTTTGTAATAGAGGTGATAATATATTAGTTCAACAGAATTGCCAATCATATTGATATAAGTGGTAAAAAGTCATATTTGTTTATTTGTTGTGTGTCATGTGACTTTGGCTTCAAATGGAGGATATATGGCTGCAGATGCAGCTACTAAACATTACAATTTGTGACCGTGCCTATGAAAACCCTCCTAAAGTCGGGAATTTCAAAAAATGAGTTTAATTTTGTTTTAAATATTACAGATATAGTTGATCAATTTGGTGAAACCCGTATATTTGCATCATCAGCCTCTGGTCACCTTTATGCTGATGATGTTCAAACTTTTGTTCATGGCTCCTCTTACCAACAACTTGCTCTCTGTCAGTCTATTGAATCTCTTTCTGCTGATCTCAATTCTTGGATGTCCTCAAATCGTCTGTCGCTTAACTCTTCCAAGACTCAGTTGATCTGGTTGGGCACTCATCAACACTCAACAGCTTAATAAGCTTGATTACGTTTTACTTGCCAAGCACTTTCCTCAATTTACTTTCGTGGCAAATGTCCGTGACCTTGGTGTTACTATTGACAATACTCTTTCCTTCTCTACACATATTGCTAATATTTCTCGGTCCAGTTTCTATCATCTACGTCGTTTACGTGCCATTCGGCGATCTCTCTCTTCGTCGATTTTTTCATCTATGGTCCATGCCTTCATCTGTTCCCGCATTGACTACTGTAACTCATTACTCATTGGGCTACCTAAACTCCGCCTTGCTCCTCTCCAATCGGTACTTAATGCATCTGCTCGCTTGATTGCTCGCCTCCCTCGTTTCTCTCACATTTCGGCTTTCATGACTGAACACCTTCACTGGCTTCCTCTGACTGCCCGGATTCAATATAAAATTCTTTTTCTCACCTATAAGATGTTTTTGGGTCTAGCGCCTCGCTACCTTTGTGATCTCATTAGGAAGCCTTTCTCAGCTACCGTTGGTCGTCCTCTCCGCTCTTTAGATCGTCATGATCTTCTTGTTCCACGATCTCGGACTGCCACAGCCCAACACCGCGCCTTTGCCTCTGTCTGCCCTTTACTGTGGAATGGCCTTCCTACTATTATTCGTGCTCAAATTTTATCTGGAGGCTTTACTTTTTCTGCCAGATGTCTCAAGACTTTTCTTTTTCCAGGAGTTCTTTGCACTGGGAGCGCCTCTGATTAGTTTGTACTGTGAGAGGCGCTTTATAAATCCAAAAATAGAATAGAATATAGAATAGAATAGAATTTGAGGTTAATCTCTATAATGACTCGGTAGCAAGTAAACATCATGGCGACAAAAGATCCGCTCATAATAGAGCGCGGTCACGTGACGGCAAAAAGGTAGCCCAATATTTTCGCGGCCTACGGTGATGTATAAGCCAATGTTTTCGCGAAAGTAAGTAAGTAAAAATACCATGAAAAGGTTATTTTCATAAATATTAATACGCTTAAATAAGCTAAAGAACACAACAAAATCGATGGACCTTAACACATTGGCCGCCATCTACGAGATATCTTGCGAGATCTCGCGGTAAGAAACCGCGGAGATATCTCGCCGTTTTTTTACCGCGAGATCTCGCGCTTACCGCCAGATATCTCGTAGATGGCGGCCAATGTGTTAAGGTCCATCGATTTTGTTGTGTTATTAAGCTTATTTAAGCGTATTAATATTTATTAAAATAACCGTTTCGTGGTATTTTTACTTACTTACTTTCGCGAAAACATTGGCTTAAACATCACCGTAGGCCGCGAAAATATTGGGCTACTTTTTGCCGTCACGTGACCGCGCTCTATTATGAGCGGATCTTTCGTCGCCATGATGTTTACTTGCTACCGAGTCATTATAGAGAATAACCGAATTTGAAATGAAATAGTTATGAATTTGTAAAGATTTAGAGTCTCATCATTTTGAGAAATCGTTTTAGCGAGAAATCGCCAGTTGAAAATTACCTTTGTTACATGAACCGCACAAAAGTCAATAGAATTTTCATCAGAATTTAGAAATATGTTCTAAACTTAAAATTTTCTGCTCTTTCCAATGGTGTCAACGGTTTTTCTTGGAAAATTGAATTGAAGGAATGGCACAGATTTAAATAAGAGTCTACGTACAGTAGCGTGCATTTAGTTGAGAACAGGGTGTAGCCTACGCGAGACAGTTAATATTCTCGGCATCAGATTATTCACTTGAATCGTCATTTTGCACATCACTTTTGCTCAAGTAGACATTTATAAAATATAGGAATTGATTGTCTCGTCAATTTATATTCAAATTGAAAGCTGAAAGATCATTTTAAACAGCCCGCGATTAAGTTTGTTTACAAGCTTTCGGCCATGCTATCATAGTAATTTCGTATTCGTCAGATGGCGCTAAGGGTCATAGTATCAGTCAACGACAGTGCTCTCCTAAATTTATTTATTGTTAATTATTAATGCATTTAAACTATTTATTTTTGTGCACAGATGGGTTGAGAAAAGAATTCTGCACATTGCAAAACTAAATCCACTGCCATTAATGCAACGCTCACTGGTTAGAATTAGCCATAAGTCGCGGCTTATAGCGACCAACTCACATTTTAATTCATAGTAAATTAGGCTGTATTCATACGCACTTGCTAAGGGCACAGATCGAACCAGCAGACAAAAGTAGTTCAGGACATGAATAATTAATTAATCAGCTCTCACAACAAGATCGTCGGCTAATTTTAAATAAACGCCCGCTTGACTCGGCCGAAACAGGGATATAATTAAGACACCCGACGCACAAAAAATTCAATTTAAAATATTTATACTGTTCTGTTCGTCATGTAACTTTTGAATTTAGTAGTTGAAATATAAATGATTAATATTATCCCAAAAAACTTTTTTTGACCGATTTACCCCTTCATGACCTTTCCGCTCGATTTGCTATGTTTCAATATTCGCGACTTTGGCCGGGAAATCCCAGGCACGGACACATTTTATGATACTGTGTCACAAGCTTTACAGAACCGTGTTTTGATACTAATAATAATCAATACATTTGTGCATAGTATAATTGTAGCCTGGACCATGCCTGAGCTGTAGCCTAGAATATATATATATATATATATATATATATATATTGAACAAATATATATTTTCTAGGCTACAGCTCAGGCATGTTCTAGGCTACATATCAGACTCCTCAAAAGATTAGGTGTTCAACAAACATGATAATATTTGGTAAAAGTTGATTGGTTGCATTGTGAACGAATTTTCAGAGCTCCAATAGTTGATTAGTGAATGTGCATGTCTCAGAGTTCTAATAGTGCTATTGTGGCGTCTGTTGCCCACATTTGTGTCAGGTTTGAGCGCAGCTACTCTGCCAACCCACTAGTTAGTCATCTGAGAAATTTTTGAACATGTTGAACTTTGTAAGAAGGAGGTCGATAAGTTAGTTGTCCTGTTGTTTTATGCATCATCAGCTGATCAATGCTCTTTGCATGAGACATGTTTGTGATGGTAGACTTTATCAATTTCTTTTATTTCATTTCTCTGGGCAGCGTTCTTCGAAGAAAATGTCGAAGCAAAGGTCGGGGAAGTATTTCCTTCTTCGCCAGAAACTGAATGTGCACCTCGTTTTGGAGATTAAGGAAGGGTTAGACCGGCCGGGTGTAGCTGTGGTGGCAGGAGAAGTTGAAGGAGAGGAAGATGCTAAAGAACATCAACTGTGGTTCATCGATCAATTGACGCAAACCATACGAAGCAAACTTAACAACTTCTGTCTTGATCTCGGTAGTAAGTATGCAATGATGGTGGCGGTCATGGTGGTGGTCATTGTTTTTGTGGTGGTCGTTGTTTTCGTGGTGGTCATGGTTTTTGTTTAGGCTGTGACTAGCGTACCGCCAGGCGGCCGTCGAATTTCAAATACTAGCGGACCGCAAGTCACGTGCAACCTGTCACATGACTGGCGGCCGTCCAATACGGAATACTAGCAAGCCGCCAGGCTTTCTAGTATTCCGTATCCACAAGAGTTTCTAATGGCTAAACAAACCCTAAAACTAACCCTAACCGACCCTCACGACGCCTAACCTGAACCTAGCCAACACTCACGAAAAAAATTGGTTGTTTACTCTATTTCTAGTAATTTTCTAAGTCATTAAAACAAGAAAACTTTTGTCCGACATAAAACCAACTATCGGTAACTGCCGCCATTGTAACAATATTCAAGAAACAACACTCGTCATGTGACAGGTTGCACGTGACTTACGGTCCGCTAGTATTTGAAATTCGACGGCCGCCTGGCGGTCCGCTAGTCACTTCGTTTTGTTTAATATCAAACTTACACACTGCGGAATGATATAATTCATAGTATGATGGATGAATGACAATTGATTACAGGAGATTAGCGGGAAAGGATCCCACATCGGGTGACCTGGCAGGGGCAGATGCCCTCATAAAAAGCCTTTCACCTGGTTATTGCTCTGCCACAAGGCTGCTGAGAAATTATTTGGCCGCAAACAGTGTTGAGCAAAATCCGGCCTTCTAGATTGTGACTAGCGAAGAGTAGGCTGTTGTGCAAAAGAAAACAATTGTAATTGGAGTTGTTTGGCCCTTATTATTTTCAGGTGACTCAGTTGTTGTGAACCCATTTGCACCGGGAAATGTCAACCAGAATTGGGTGATTGATGGTGAAGTGGTCAGAGGCTATACCCAGAAAGACCTCGTTATTGGTCTTGCGGAGGAGAGCAGTGGACCTATCAGACAGGGACCTGTTAAAGCATCAGTTTTCCGTGATGCCATTCAACAGAAGTGGATAGCTGAGCATCAGTAAGTCCTCATCCTTATGCATTTGATTTTCAGTCTAACTAAAATTGCAAATAGTAAAAAATACACTCAGAAAGAAAGTGCTTTTGTGCACAGATTTCACCAATATTTCTGGACAATAATTTTATTTATGAACTGCTTTCTAATGAAAATTTTGTCTAGTAGTTAACTGTACGTTACACAGTTTTGCTGTATCAATTCGATCATTGATTCAAATATTTATGTAGCACCTTTTCAAGAAAACTACTCAGAGGTGCAATCAACGCTATGCAGGTCTTTACAACATTTTTATACATTGCCTTACTTTACACAAACATTAGCAACAAGATGAACCTATCGGTTCTGACCCTTGACCTTTCTGTAATGCACTTTAGCCCCCAAAATAAGTGTAACTGAACTGCACACAATTTTACAACAGAAAGGCATAAATTTGCGAATGTGCTGTATCAGTTGTTTGAAAGATGTATATGCTTATTGTCATTTGCAACAGTAAATACCAATTTCATGCTTGTCGCCATTTTGTTGCTCAATTTGCATTTGATGTACGACGTTGTATGTTCACTCAGTTGTTCTATTCATACCGGTTGTTACATTACAGTTTATTACAGTAGTTGCCAAACTTACTCTAGCTAACTCATCATGTAATGCTAGAAGGTTGTGTACATCGCTCCTCTTGTTCTCAATGTATGCCATATGCTGATAAATTCTCCAGACCATCTATGTTGATGATGCTGTCTTTGCACTTGAGCAGCACTGCAAATTATTGTCCAGTTCAGTGATTTTTGGTGATCTCTCTCAAGTACTTGCTTTTTCATCAGGAATAATTAACGTGGGTTTTAATCAAATGTTTGAAATTGCCGTGTTGTTTATTTCACATGTGAGTTATTGTTTGTGTTGTGTTTTTAGACCAGCACTTTTCTTTTATATAAAGTCGCATGATGACCCAAGACAGGTGCTGGACATCCAAGGCGCAGATCCTAAGCCAGGTTCGAAGGTCATCATCTATGGCAACAAGGGTGACTTGGCTGATAATCAGCTCTGGTACGAAGACCAGACAGGTGTCATTCGATCCAAGATGAATGACTTTGTCTTCGACACCTCAGGTAAATTTGGCTTTCTGGTAAACTGCAGAAAAATGTACATAGATGAGGTGCTTATTTCTTTATCGCAAGCCAAGTCAATGATCATGCCAATTAAAAGATGTTGACAAATCTATCCTGTTTAGTAATTTAGATTTAAATTTTTTATATAAATTTGTTTACACGTTTTATAATTATAAAACGTGTAAAATGACAATGACACAACAAATGACAATAGAAAATAAAATGAAAATAAATGACAATAGAAAAATAATACCATTAATGGTATTGCTTTTCTATTGTCATTCTTGTCTGGCTGTTGTTTCAAACTTGTGAATTTTAATTTTAGAATATTATTCACAGAGCATTAATTTTTTACACGTTTGCCCTGAGAATATCCGCTGAAAACGGGCTTAAAATTTAAAAATGAACGGGTAAAGGGCTAGACAAGCACAGCATGAAAATACGATATGTGTGCATATTGTAGATGAATAGATTTATAATTAAATAGATGAGGAAGTAGATTCCGATAGGTAGGTAGATAGGTAGGTAGGAGGTGTAATGGTGTATGGAAGCATATATCTTTAGATAGATTGATAAATAGGTTGATTTGGTTTGTTGATTGATTGATTGATTGATGAGAGACAGAAAGACAGACTTAATAACTTGTAATGTACCACATTAGACCTTTATTGGAACAAAATGTACATTACATTTTGTGCCACCAAGTTTCAGCAATATGGCTAGGTTAGCACTGTTTGCAGAATGTGAACATTTTGTAGCAGACGGACCGAACCTAACAACTGTATTCTATTGCCATCAGCAATGTGAATTTTTTTTTAAATTTGAGAGATACTTGATATTAATCTGATTCATTGGCCAATTTCGTTCTTGTTTCGTTTGGATAGGTAAAGATACGATGATGTTGCCATTGGACAAGACGAGCGGCCGACAGCAATGGACTGTGGCTGGCGACAAGATACAGAATCGACTGAACACTAAGGAAGTCTTACGACTCAAACCCGGTTCTCTCTTCTGCAGCGCGTCTTTGGTGCCGGTCGAAATTGCACCAAATGATACAAGCACTCTGCACCTGTGGTTGTTTGAGTTTATTCCAGACCAGATAAAGTCTCTCAGGTAGAACACAACGCGTTAAATACTCAAGCAAAAATTGTACTGTGATTAATATTTTCTATCTGATTGAACGTACAATAGTGAAATAGTGAAAGGTTGAGATTAGGAAGGTAACTAAAAGATCAGTTGTACAAAATTGATTTTTTTTGTTGTTAGTGGAATATATTAATTATTAAATGAACAGAATTTGTTTTTATGTTGAGGTGTCTTACGCGACACCTTCCAAGCTGTTCTCAATTTCACAAACTGTTGAAGACTGTTTTTTTCCGTTTGATCTCGGCCGGAAGCGCCTCTGAGTAGGTACCTTGAAGGGGCGCTACAGAAATTATGATTGATTGATTGATTGATTGATTGAAGATACAGGTTATATGACCATGTTATGGACTATTATTTTTTAGAGTTGAGTTTATTGATTTGTATTTCGTTGCTTGATTTGTTGATTTTCAGCCATTCTGGATTTGGAAAACATTTTATCGTGCGAAGTCGTTTGAGTGGATTGGTGATGGAAGTTCAAGGTCATTCTGTGGAAGCAGGCACTCCTATTGCGATGGCGTATCGCAGTGAAGATGCATCACTGGCTTCCAGGCAGCACTTCTATACAGACGATGTCACAGGAACTATCAGAAGTGTTTTACGCAACTATTGCATCAACATCGGCAAAGGTAAGTTCTCTTTTAAACAATCACATGAATGCCAAGTCTAAACACTAAACACTGATATCAGATGTTATTTTTTAAATTAGGAAACTCACTGAAATGACATGATATTCAGATTCTTTGTAGAGTTCGTCAATTGACCTGTAAAATTTCTTTAAATATAAGCTGTTCAGGACCAGTTTTATGTTTTCAGTGGTACAATATTGCATGCGTAGTTATTGTACTTGTGTTTATGTTTTATGCCATGTGCATTGCGCACTCTAGTTGTTTATGACTTGCATGGTCCTCACCTATATGATGTGGTCAGGCCACTACACTGGACAGGATGCTATATGCACTTCCCCAGATTGGTGCGGCTTTATTGATCAGGGTGGCTGGGACCAGCTCCAGTCTATCATGCACCGCCTTATTGACTCCATCTCCTGCCTGAGGATACTTCCTCCTTTGAACAACTATGTGCTGAGGCAGATTCCAATCTCTTTACTGCTGTCCTGGTGGATTGGGGCCATGCGCTGCTCGACCTGTCAAAGCACCTACCACCTGCAACCATAATCCCTTTGGCAGATGGCATGATGAGAAAAATAAACGATAAAAAATTTGGATTTACGAGAATATTTGGTTTGAATATTTTACTCTATTTATCAGTTCAGTGAATTATATATGTTTATTGCCATGTTTGTACACGAGAATGAGCTAGCAATTGGTCAATAAAAGAATATTCGTATCTTATCTTATCTTCTAGGCATTTCTTTTGACCATGTCCAGAGAATCTTATAAATAATCTTATCTTCTAAGCATTTCTTTTGATCATGTCTAGAGAACCTTCTCGTCATCGATCCGTTCGATCCTTACAAGAAGAATCAGCAATGGAAAGTCGTTGGAAAGAAGATTCAGAACAGACACAACTTGAACGTCGTTCTTGAAGTCTGTGATGACTCAACAGAAGTCGGTGGCAGGGTCACGTTGAATGAATATTCAGGACGGGATAGCCAGCACTGGGAAATCTCTCATGTGTAAGCTGTGAATGGATATAATATGATCTTGCTAATTCCATTGGACATCGGATTCTGAATGTACATAAAAGTTGAAAAACATTTAACAGGCTTTTCATTGTTGTTCTGCTGTAGCGTTGCGTATATGATTTTTTAGTGTAGAAATTTTAAAGGTGAGATAATTTATCTGTTGGATTTTATATTTCAATACTGTTTACCTGACCAGTGCAAAAATGTCATGGTTTGAAATTGAATCAATTCTTATAGGAGAAATGCCATTAAGTAATGGTTTGTAACTGATTCAATTAAAAAATATATGAATCACCAATTTGTCTATTTAAATTGAATTTTCAGAACTTCTGTGGCAATTGTGGTTTCTGGTTTCTGTTTGATTGTAGGCCTGCCAAGTGTTTCTACATCATCAGCCTATCCTGTCAAAAGGTTCTGGACGTGAAAGGTGATAAGGCGACGGCAGGATCACCAGTCATACTGTTCGAACGCAAGTCTGACATCAATCCAAACCAGCTGTGGTACGAGGACGAACACGGCATCCTTCGCTCTAAACTCAATGGATATGTCATGGACTCATCAGGTATCCATTGAACCTCCTCTGTATTGTATTGTATTGTATTGTATATAAGCATTTATAAAGCGCCACTTATTGACTAGCTATACAGAGGTGCTCTCAGCGTGACAACCCCAAAAGTATACTGGAGAGAAGCTGGCATGTTGCATGCTGTGATATTTGTTGATATAACTTGTGTCAGTTTTGTTGGTTTGCGAATTTCGTTCAATTTCTTCTCACATTGAAATTTATGTTATGATTATACATCTTCAGATGCACATTGTATTAGGATTTTGTTTTTCAACTATCACTGATGCTATGGCTGTTTTTTCATTTTTTGCTTGTTGCTAAATTGTTCTGTTGCAAAAGACCTTATAAATATATTACTTTCTTATTTCGTTTGAACTGCTTTCTTCGTATCGAGTAAAGTTCTACTCAGTCATACAAACTGAACGCCACTTACATGACTGCAACGCTTATTCTGGCTTTAACCCTTTAATGCCGGAGGGTATAGGATTTTCCATACCATTTACTACCATCTCGGCATTAAAGGGTTAATGCATTACCTTACTTTCTTGCCTTTGTGCTTTACCCTTTTATAGTTGTGTGCCTTGCCTTTGGCTGCAATGTTTATTTTGCCATTTTCAAGGAGTTGGTCTATAGGTTATTGAAAATCTCCGTAGAAATTGTGTATGCTTCATTTATTTTGACATGAAGGATTTCAAAGTTTTGTTTCTTTATGTTCTGGTTTGACTAAAAGTAATGGTAACATGCTGTGAAAAAATAATTGACATTCAGAAGCTACTTGGGTTACATTTATAGTAATCTAATCAATAATAATAATAATAATAGTACAAAAATATAAAAATAATAATCATGAATAATTATTGATATTGACATTAGATGCGACTAGGATGAAAATTAATTGAAATTTATTAGTGCACACTTAATAAATTATGGTTGGTGTTTTTTTTGTTATTTCTGCAGAGGGTGGCATCAAGGTGCGGCCGTACGATCCATCCAACCCTCGTCAGCAGTGGATCATTGTTGGCGACCGGATCCAAAATAAATACGACAGCAAAATGGTGATCGACATCAGCGGCGAGAGCAAACGCAGCGGAGCGACGCTCATCGAATACAAGTTCCATGGCGCCGAGAATCAGAGATGGAGCTTCGACTACATCAAGTGATGATTCGGCTTTGTTTCGCAAAAGACTTAGCGTTACTGGGGAAGATATATGTTATGCATGCATAATGCATACATCATCTATACATGCATACGATTGTTATTTATGTCTGTTATCGAATTTGAGCTGTACTGAATGTTTGTATTCAGTTTGGAAGATATATGCATGCATGATGCATCAGATACACATTTTTGTGTGACCTTGCGTGTGTTAAAAATTTATTTAATGACAACAATAATAATAATAATATGTCTAATATTGTCTATACATGCATACGATTGTGGTTTATATCTGTTATCAAATTAAAGCTGTTCCGAATAATCATTTTGATTTGCTTCTGACCCGAACAGTGCTCCAAATAGTTTTGCCGCGTTCAACTGAAGTTCTTTTAAATCGAATATGAATAGTAAATGTGCTACATGTAGTTCAGCGTATATAAGAAATATGCTACATAAGATTTTTGCTCAGTTCTTGGCCTGTGTAATACCATGAAAATGAAATTCAGAATTGACGGCAATGTGAAACTCATCTGCTCAATGAAAAGTGAATTATATTACGCATTTTTTAAACTAACGTAGGCTTATATTTGTCTAGCTCAGCACTATCCTCACCTACTATTCGTATTCTTATTTGGCAGAATATATATTGGCCAATTGTTCGTTTTCAGCCGAATAGTAAAAACATGCTTTTCGGTTCAGCTCTATTATCAATGCTACGCTTTTGTGAGGCTCTTTAACAGTGGTGTATTAGGTGTGCAGATACCATGTGCATGTGTGGATACAGATATGAATTCACATGATACCAGTCTGACATCTAGATGCAAGTATAATTATTATACTTGCACATCGAAGTTTTTTTTCATGCCTGTATAATTAAATAAAAGTTTGTACATTCATTATACCTTTATAATATATATGCATCCTTAATCATATTTTAATGTGCATTATCAGGTGATGGGTATATACGTTCAATCAGTTGTTCTGATTGAAATCCATTAAGATATTGAATCCATTTTGCATTTCCAGTCTATCTGTCTGCGTTGAAGCACTTTGTTTTACCTACCTTGTCATTGTGAAATTGCCAAGCTTAGAGTTTGAAAAGTGCTTTCAAATGCACATACATGCATAATATTACACATACATAAATACATAAAATCTGTGTTACAATTGGTAACTATGTTAGTTTTAACTGAAGTGTTAAAATACCGAATTTTTTTACCACGGTGTTTGTTAAGTAATTTTATCATACCAAATGTTGATACAGATAACTTTGACTCTTAACTTCAGAGTTTGTATAAAGGTGATACTGTCGTCAGCACACAGCTTATATACAACGTTTTCTGTGTTCACTTGCAAAGTGTGAATATGAATTGCTTTCTTTCTACTAATGATGTGTATATTTACTACTTAGTTCTACATAGTTTCTGCATTAAGTAGTTTGTTTTTAATGCAAATTTTGCAGACCTATTCTGTTTTTTTTCCACTGTGAATGTTGTTTGAATACTAGGCAGCCTGTTGGCTGTTGGCTAATCATGGCAATATTAACATGCAACAAAGCTGTAAGAGGAGAAGTTGTATTGTATTGTATCTATTTTAATTTATATTGCACCTCTTGCAGTGCACACTAATCAGAGATGCTCTCAGTGCAAGAGACAATGAAAGAGAAAAATGGTTTGAGACAGCAAAAAGTGGTGCATGACCAATCAGCTAGAAGTCGAGTGATAATAACAATAATAATAATAATAATAATAATAATAATAATAATAATAATAATAATAATATGTAGAGATTTAAATGCCATAAGTTTGTAAGCAATCGATTAAAAACTAGCAATGATTCAGAAGCACTTGGAGCAGGGAAAAGTCAGTCAAGATGGACCTGTGTAAAAAGTTCCGTTTTTGATATGCTCCTTGAAAGTTGTCAGCTATGTGGAGTTTTTGATGTCAGAGGGAAGGTTGTTCCATATTCGAGTAGCTTGTGTCCTAATTAAATAAAGGATTTTTCTCTTGTAAGAGAAATTGAATATTTTGTACAGTTCTAACACAATCACTGAGATGTTCTTGGGGATCTGCAGATTTGATTTCATTAGTGAACTTTTTATTGCAATACATTGTAGCCAATGAGATATATTTAGGTGCTTTGGTGAGTTTTTTTCATGTGGATTATTTGACTGAATAATTTGAATATAGAGTTGAAGTTGTTAATATTTTTCAGCAGTGATGTTTGGTTTCATGGATCCTTGTTAATTAGTTATAAGAATGAGAATGTTTTCTGCAGTCATTTTAATTAAATTGCTTGTCCTAATTGTTTACTACTCTATCTTTATTTTTCACTTTTTCTGATAATTGATAATATTGCTTGCTTTTTCCGCTTAAATTTTAGTACCAAGTTTGGAGTTCTAGCTTGCAAAATGATAGCTTAGCCATTTCTCTATGGTTGACCTATAAGCCATTTCTCTATGGTTGACCTATAAGTACATAGATTATAAATTTCGTTTATTCAACAATCCGGTTGACAGACCACAACCGGTTACAGTGTACAGTTATTAAGCTATGTTAATTAACATCAATCTTAACTACGACTTCAGACTGACAACCTGCAATACATCGACGCTATATATACAGCCTACAAAGCATGTCTACTCTATTGTCTATCCTATGGGAGTGAACCAACTTTGCAATCTGCAAAATGCTTTCCATAGAATGTCAGCATCTCATATTTTGGCATGGTCATTTCAGTAAGTAGTGGTTGGATATGTTTTTGTGATATTGTAACCTGCTCTTGTCTCATTGAATATACCCCTGTATTTACTGCTGCTTAAATGCTATTGAAGATTTGCATACAGTGTTTCTGCATGGTGTTTTTCACATTGAATCTAATGTTGTTAATTTATTATGAGTTCAATGATCCGATTTATTATATACCGATTTGCTGCTAGGGTTATAAAATTTTGTCTATCTATGAGTAGCTTTCTAAAGACTGTATTTTAAATTGTATTTTAAATTGTTGAGTATTTTAAAATCCACAACAGAATAGAAGTTAACGTAGTTGATTAGTTTTGTTCCATTTGTTTTCATTATCTTGCTTGCACAACTTGACTGTTGCTCTTACACTGCATTTATTTTAATGTATTTTGTTGACAGCGCAAAGTTAGAGAAATAGAAATGAGCATAAAACTGAATTTTGATGACAGTATCGGCATTGTTTCCTCTTGGATGGGTGTCTTACTGCTGTGGTTTTATTAAATCAGTTTTTTGGTCTGTAATTATTTCTTTAAAATATATTTAACACCGTCTGTTGCTTCTACATATTGTTAGATGCTTGATTCGATCTTTCAGCTAAATGAATTTTCCACTTTCTTTGCTGAGTTCAGAATTCATGCTTGAGCTTCTTTTGCTTATGGATTGAATAGTTTTTGTGATGTTGGCATACACCTAAGAATATATTTAACACTTTAAAAATATCCGGATATGCTCTCAGCACAAAGGCTCCAATTGTAAGAAACCTTTCATGCTATGCAGGCTGAGGTCTTGCTATGGGGCGTGGTGGTGTAGTGGTGGCGTCATTGCCTTGAAGCCGGAAGGTTCGAGGTTCGAATCCACCTCGCCGCGTAAGGACCTTGGGCAAGTTCTTCACTCACAATTGCTCAGCGCTTCGGCGTGAAACTCCGGTGCAGTGTCCGCTCTGCATTCGGGAGCGCCTCTGAGTAGCAAGCTTGAAGGGGCGCTATAACAAGTGCACATATAAACATATGGCATTAATCTAAAATCAGAGATGTCTTGAGCATTGCATTGAGATTCTTTGCACTTGATGTAAAGGCTTCCAATTGTACTTGGGCAATGGACACCATTTCAATTAGATCTTGGAAATTACATTGGACCAGGTCCTCACGGAGATTATGGGAAACCTAGACCATTTTATAATTTACCGTATCTTAACCTTGGTTGCACTGAATTTTTAAGCGAGTGACATAAAGTGTGTAAAGATGCCAGTAAATTTGAGGATCTGCAGAGTTTATGAGTCAGGTGGTTCTTTGATTTTGCTAGTATTTGGAAGCAGTTAAGAAATGGCTGCTGCTTTTGATGCAACGAAAAGTTGTTGGAACTTTAATGTTTTGTGCAGCTATCCACTATGATGATCATGAAATTAATATAATGACTTTGTGTTTTAAAGTTTATTGTCTTTATATATCACAGAGCTCTTTGCAAATCTGTGGTACATTTGCATATTTGACATTTTGTGCATTAGTTAGAAACAAATAATATATATATATATATATATATATATATATATATATATATATATATATATTAGTTCTTTACAAAGAGCTGTGGAATATTTTGAGTATTTGGCATTTTGTTAATTAATTCTTCCAATTTCTAACTTGCCTCCACATGGATGAATTTTGTTGTTGAGGTCAAATAAAATATTTTCATTACTGGCGTAGGTTATTATTGTGCTGTGCTGTAAAAATTTGTTGAAACAATTGTAGCATAATCACTAATCAGGAAGTAGTCTGCAAGCAATTTATAAATTTATATGAAACTTTAAAGTTTTGGGATATTAAATATAAAAAATCTGGATATTTAATTCATCTCTCGTGCCTATTTCATTTGCGGAGTAGTAGTATGGAATATTCGTAGTTGCTCTACAGCTTTGGGTAAAATAACATGTTTTTGTAATATACCTTCAGATGGTTTATCAACCACTGTATGTCATGCTGGATATTGGTCTATTTTTTCTTAGTTGGTGTTGGTATTAAGTTTTTCATAAAAGGCGTAACAGGTGATGATGGTTTTACGGTGATACACAGGTGCGAGGATCGTAAGGATATTGGTTTCATACCACATTATTTAATTGACCAATTGTTATCCACACTTTGGTGTAAGACATGGTAAATGAACATACATAGTCCATTGATTGCTCAAGGTTGTTAAATATAAAAAATGCATAATTATTATTTATGATAGTGTATCATCCCAAAAATGATGGTGTTCCTTATCATACCATCTGCCAGAGGGCTAGTGTGGTTATGGGCACATGGACACAAGCAGGTGGTTGAAGGTGGCTTTGATGGGTGGGAGCAGACCATCCAGTATAATTATGGTTCCATCCTCCATGACAGCAGTAAAGAGCTTGGAGTCCGCCTTAACTCATACCTGTTCAAAGGAGGGAGTAGCCTTTCGTTTTGTCATCGTTTGGTTGTCTTTGCTGTTTCAATTCTCGATTTATAGAGTCGAATGTAAATGTAATTCTGTCTCGTGGTACGTTGTGTGCTAATAAAAAATGGAAGTATTCTGCTTTGGTTGTTCAATAGAATTATTGTGAACTGTTGCCACGTGTCACTGACTAGAAGTAGATTGTTCAGTTGCCATCGTTACAAGCATACGTCTTCGTAAGCCAAGGCTGAGAAACTGATGGCGCTTCGTCGATGCGGCTCAGTACTTGATTACAAAAGCACCTGCACATTGGCCACAGTAAATGTTCAATCCAAACTCGACTACTGCAAGTGTCTGGAAGTAGGAGTGGGTGGAGTGGGGAGCGAGCGGGTGGGGAGCCGGCAGTGAGGGTGGGGAAGTAAGGAACTGACCGGGACGGGGCCAATCCTAAATTTCCCGGGCAACGCCAGGTACCCTATAGATTGGCCTTAAGTTATAAGAGCTCGGCTTTTAGTCTGAGTGTGATCAAGGGGAGAGAGTGATATTGTCGCATAATGCTACCTATTGCAACAAGGGGCGGATTCAGAGGGCCAATCCGTGACAGTTGTGGTCTCGCCTATTTATGATGATGATGATGACGATGACGACGATGATGATGGTTCTCTGCCCGAATGCAGGTTCATTGGCTTTACGCCCCTGGGGATGAGATGAGTGATGTGGTTTCCCGTTGCCTTCCCCACAGACAATGATGGGTAAGCAACTTGCCCAAGGTCGCTCCGCAGCAGCTTGCGCCACCGCGTCCCACACGTGCTAGCCCGAGATATCTAAATCTCCGAGTGTCAACTCCCAGCCCGGGGCTTGAACCGCAGTCCGTTGCAATCAACAGACGTATGCCGCTCTCGCTTACGGTGTAGCTAACTAGGCCGATTTATAATTATAGTAGGCCTTTTATATTAGAGAAGATAAAAAGATTGTCGCCGGATAAAGTGTCATGGAACCCATATAATTTATGAAAACTTTGTTACATAAACGTTTTGCACATGCGACGCTACAGCAATCCTCCGGGTATAACAACTGCATGCAAACTTCAATATTTAAATTTTGTCAGATACTCGAAGTCTCTTTTCAGACGTTTGCTATAGACAATACAATTATTGTACATCCAATCAGTAATCGTTGTGTCGCTGATTTTCTCGCAAGGACATGGCGGAGAAGTTGTCTATGGCTCATGCATGCACATTAAACATCATTAAAACACCACGGCTTATCGACATATGTGATTTGCATTCACCTGTTATAAACTGCAATCTACTATTTGCAACGTCCGATTCGGTAACTCATGATTATAATGATGACGTTTTACCTAGCACCATGGCACCACAGCACAGATGAGGCTGTAGAAAAGGATGCTGTACATAACCATAAAAACAGCAATGATAGGCCGAGATCTATTGACATAATACCGTCAATTATAGTTTCGAATGATGGATGTTGAGCTGCGATTTCAATGTGTCTCCCGAGATGGCACATCCATCTTTCAGACGTTTGGTAGGACCGTTTTAGAACGTTAATTATCATGATATATATATTATATATGTATTATATAATATAGATATAAATATAATATATGAAAGTAAGTCACGCAAATGAAGGATGGTGGGGACCGGGGTGGAATCAGACCATAGACATCTTAGATTTGGCTGTAGGCCTAAACCTGTTAGGACTCTAATGAAACTTAGGGCCTAAATACAAGTAGGCTATGGCAGTCAGTGGTAACTATCCGGCAGCTAGAATACCGTGCGTGGGAGTCAAGAGATGAGAACAGGCAGAAAGATTGTTTGTAGCCTATATGTGCATTTGTTATAGCGCCACTTCAAGCTCTCTAACCAGAGCACTCCCGACTACAGCGCGGACACTGCATCGGAGGTTCACGCCGAAGCGCGCTGAACAATTGCCAGTGAAGGACTTGCCCAAGGTCCCTACGCGGGGACTTCAGGTGGATTAGAACCATCAACCATCCGGCTGCAAGGCAGCGAACATACCCACTACACCACGCGCCCTGTATTTCAGAAGGAAGTGCAATGGTTTGATGGATAAAGTGCTGACCACAATGAGTTGATTTGGAATGCAAAGAATATGGTATAGGACGAATGAAGAATTCTTGGCCATGTGTCAGGGCACACCAGTCACGCAGAAGATTTAACTGTTGAGCATGCATGGTGCAATCACGTCCTAAAAGTTGGGGGGGGGGGAGCCCGGGGGGACCATGATGAATCACGTCCTAAAAGTTGGGGGACCATAATAATAAAGTTAGGGGACCACTCAAAAGTTGGGGGACGCGTCCCGTGGGTCCCATAGGGTGGTTGCGCCTATGTCAGCATGGTAGAACTGTCAAAACAAACGAATTAACGTCCGACGATGCGTCGTCTCTTCTGTGATTTTCTTCTGCTGCTAATGGTCTGAAATTCACTAAACCCACAATTATCACGAAAACGATTTACGATGAAGCGTCTCATATTATTGCAGACATAGTTGATTCACTTAAAATAATAGCCTTGCATGCAAGTGAATTCGCATCTCGTGTACAATTGTAATGGTCTTGGCTAGACAATAGACATACATGTACATTAAATGAGCTGCATAAGACAATAAGCTAAGTATTGCAGATAGGCCTATTATAGATGTGCATTTATATATGAGAAGTATAGACTATAGCCTAATTTATGAGTGTGTGTATGTTTGTCTTTATGTGCGTGCATGCGTGAGGCTATAAATTCAATCATGATAGTTGTTTTCGCTCTGTTGATTCGGAGATTCAATTAAACTCTTCTTCTGCCTCCTCCTCCTCCTCGGATGAAAGTATACAACAACCGCTGTTCGATATCGATCCAACAATGACGATGACGACGACGATATGAGTGGCGCCTTCGAAGACGTCATGATCATAATATACATCGAAATCTCATCGTCCTCCTCCTCATCTTCATCTCAGATCCATCGACTGCGACAAACCATTCCTCAGACATCGTTGATCTCTCTGTTCGGCTTGACTGCAGCTGTTGTTGAGTCTTGCTGTCTCTGTCGTCATCGCAAGTGTCGTCAGAAGTTCATTGTTTTACAAATGCCTTCTTCATTGTCTGGTGATGATGAACCGCCTCAGATGTCGCCGTCGTCTCATCATCTATTCTGGCGACCGTTTCTTGAAGGGGATGACGACGGCGCTAGAGGAGATCACCACGAGATGTCGTCTTCTTCCTTCTCAGTCGAGAGCATCTTACGTCGGAGTGACGACAATATCCCTCGTCAGTCGCAGAATGTCTGCTCCGTCATCGTCCCTTACTTTTCCCCTCCTCCATGCTTCCTCCCATGGTCTGCCACTTCTTTCCATCTGGAACAGTATCTCAATCCACTTTACACTGCTCCTTGCGTCGAATGTCCGCCAACAACAAACCTCTGCCTCGATCGACGTCTCATCCAATTATTGTCTTCGTCTGATGAAGAGCACAACAACATTTACACGAAGAATCCAACGACGACAATCTCGTCATCGCTTCCAGCTGGAAACAATGAATGCCCGACGTCCGTTGTCTCCAGTTCCATCTCTTCGACAACCTCTTCCAATGCGCCTCATTCTTCTACTCCTACTCCTTCTACCATTCCACAGCAGTTGCCTTACTGGATTTACTGCACAAGATACAGCGACAGGCCATCTGCTGGTAGGTCGGACGCTAAAATTATTATAGTCGTATAATGCATAGGTTCTATAGAATGCGGTGCATGAAACCGTTCGTTTAGCTTTTGCTTCCAATTGAATAAGTTCCAGATAATTTCATAATAAAATGTAGGCTACAGTGTGGGTCAAATAAAGATCCTTCTAAGATATTTGCCAATATCTTGACCAAATGTAAGAATTTCGAAATGAAATTTTACAGTCTTAGAGACAATTCATATTTACACCAGATGGCCAGATTTCATTAAAATATTTCAAACAGAACAAAAGTTATACCACTTTTAGTGAAGCCACCGACCGTTTTTTGACGATTCAAAAACCCGACGCAACAAAAAGTAACAAACAATCAATTCAATTATTCTGGCCAATATCTTGGCCAGAAGTAAGAATATCAAACTCAAATTTTACTGACGTAAAGACAATTCATATCTACATATGATGGCCAGATTTCATCAAACTATTTTAAGCACAACAAAAGTTATTCCACTTTTAGTGAGGCCTCCACCCGTTTTTTGACGATTCAGAGACAAGTACAGCACAAGTAGGAAAAACACGAGATTATTATGTCTCGTCTCAAATAATTGTTATCAAATAGCCTTCATATTTCCAGTATGATGATTATTGTTATTACTATTTAAAAAAGATACAGGGTACCAGCGTAGCTGCACATCACCGAGAAGTCACTTAGCACGATGACAATCAAATTGGTAAAATAATAAGGAATCTGTTAGATTAATTTTAATCAACAAGTCCGTCAAGAACTTTGCAAAAAGACTTAAAAGAAGTGTTGGCACTGGTGGTGGGCACATTAAACACAAGTTGTGAAGCCCTACCAAGTTCATTTGACAACAGTAACTGCTATTTGAAATAAGACTTAATAAAATCACGTTTTTGTTACTTTTTGTTGCGTTTCGTTTTTGAATCGTCAAAAAACGATGGGTGACCTTCCTAAAAGTGGCATAACTTCTGTTCTGTTCTAAATATTTTGCTGAAATCTGGCCATCTGGTGTAAACATAAATTGTCTATCAAACTGTAAAATTTCATTTCGACATTCTTACTTTTGGCCAAGATATTGGCAAAAACCTAGTAGGCCTATCCACCAAAGCAGCAGCGGCGGGAGCCGCGGGTCAATTGCATAAGCCTGAGCTTACATATATACCGAATTTATTGATGCGATGCAGCCCGTTTCGGTGATGATACATCCAAGATCAGCGGTACAAAGAATCTAAAGCACTGTGGCTAAAACAGTACCCCGTGGAAGACCAAACAGTTTGGAAACCAGACAAAGGTATAGGCCTACCTGCTTCTGAGCGAGCCGATAGGACCTATCTACATGTAAGCGGAAGTTCCGAGATAGCGTTTTTGGGTGCTACGGAAGAATAAAAAAAAGTGATCTACTGTGTGAAAATCAGCGCTGACACCGAAAAGAACTAAAGGTACCATCACATATGGGGCGCGGTGGTGTAGTGGTGGCGTCGTTGCCTTGAAGCCGCGGAAGGTTCGAGGTTCGAATCCACCTCGCCGCGTAAGGACCTTGGACAAGTTCTTCACTCACAATTGCTCAGCGCTTTGGCGTGAAACTCCGATGCAGTGTCCGCTCTGCATTCGGGAGCACCTCTGAGTAGAGACATCTTGAAGGGGCGCTATAACAATTGCACATACAAACATACAAACATGGCTATGAGCCTATGACCTACGGCCAAATGCATCACACACATCCGTGATGAGACGCAATTAAAACAGACATCTTACAGAATGGCTGTCTTCGATGACACAGGCATTGACTGCTTGGTGCAGAACAGAGTTGCGGACAGCTAACCAGTTGTCGACTCTATAGTGTCCACTGTTCGCTATAAGCTGTAAAATGACCAAAGACTTTGCACACGTGGGTCTACATGAATCACACACAATGCAGGTAGATGACTGTAGAGCAGTAGGTCTATGTGCATTTCATTGACTCCCTGGGTTCTTTAGATGGCGAATAAACACAGTTGATTATCGGCAATTATTGGCCAGAAGTAACTGTTAGCCTATAGGTCATCAACTCATCATGTCCTGCCGTACTTTAACAGTGGCCAATTCTTTTGAACAGTGAAATACACTTTTAAATGAGATAGAGTCGTATAATTCTACTCTCTGTTTCAATCATTACGACTCAATTTCAATGTCTTCGGTCATCATACGTCACATCATGGATTCGTCAGAGGGTATCTTACTCCATCCGCAGAGAGGTGGGGGGCATTTTGGGCGAAATTGTTTTAGGAATGCACCTATTTTTCAAATGGTCAAGTCTGCAGTTTCTGACCTGCGAAACTGCTTCTCTTGTTTGTTGAGAAGTCACTAAACGGATCGAATCATTAAAAGTCACAGTTCAAAAGAATCACTCTGCTGCTGAAGGTTGCGCTTCGGCGGAAGGCGCTTCATCCCAATGAACTATTGTCTGAGTGGAGGGGGAGAGTCGTCGCCTGTCCACTGGAGTGATATATCCCCCTCTTCCCTCTCCACGGAAGGCAAAATCTTCTGCATGGTTGGTTCGGAGACCCCCTGGAGCGACGATGAAAGAACGGCTTTCTTCTCGATTTGCCTGTCTTATAACGGATGACGTTGTGATGATCTCGGATTGGCTGTTCGCTTCATCAAAGTGTATTTCTAATTGAAAAGAAGCATGTTTCGTCGACTGATCAGCACAGATGTTATCGATTGAATGGCAGATTTAATTTATTTGTCACGCTCTTTCATTATAAACAATCTCTGAATCAAAAACGCATGCTGCATGGCCTTTCTTTCTTTCTATATGAAATCTCAAACAGGCACAGACACACACATACATGCACGCACACACACTCAGGTAATACGACTTTTGCACTATTAATACTACTATATGGACTTAAGCCCGTGCTGAGTTTACAGGATTGATCTTTCGATGTCTAGACCTATTCAGACATGCATCAATTATAACCAAATCCCCAATACTGTCAAAATGGGTTATGGATATGCACTTGGACATGTAGGTCTATAAAATCATATCCAGTTCATCAACGTAGGTCTTGACTGTCCCATCATCCTTCTGACTGATATAAATATCAATGGACTCGGTCTGAATGACCGGTTGTAGCCCGCTCGCCGCGCCGGCGACCCGGGTTCGATTCCCGGTCAGAGATTAATTTCTCGGATCTTTACTGCGGGTGGCTCGGTCGCAATATAAACGTCGAGTGTGAGGTTGTACTCTGCCTCCGACACTAATCATCTTCGATATGAAACAGTGTCGTTAAGCCCGAATACAACAATCTGAATGACCCAGAAAACTTTTGGTCAGTCTCAACCTTGTCACATAATCTGAAGTCGTTGAAAAAGATAGACTCAGAACAGGTAGGCCTCCAATTTGTCTGCAACCAGCCATTCGTGGTTTTTGTAAAGGTCACTTTACACTCTATATGCTAAGATCGTGCAACTCCTTCTGTTCCCTAACTGCTACGGCGACTTTGACTGATCCCAGGTGACTCTAGAATTATGCTGGTCCACTGCGATACGGTCGATCACGGCATCATTCTTCTGCTGCAGCGTCTGTCGATCTCTGTCTTCAGATGCATTTCTCAATTGGTTCGCCTCATCCTTCTTGTCTGAGCGCAAGCTCTTTATGTGGTGTTATCAGATTTGTTTGAAGTTACAGTTAATAGTCAGCAATTTCTTCCAGAGATACTGAACATGCAACCATCTGTCACTGTTACAGTAGAAGAGAATGTCCACGACTTAGATACCACCACTGTCCCAATGCATAACATGTCCCATGTTATGACATTCTCCCGTTTGTTGGTTCTACACGTGTGCGTGAGCTCGCCTCTGGTAACTCAGTTTCAGCTTTCTGTGTGCATTACATTATTTTTTTGGCCGATGTAATAATTATTCGTTGCAATGACATTTAGCATCATACTATAATAGGCTAGCGAAGATAGCACCTATGAGAATCAAGAAGAGGCGCTATGTGAATTATCAGAATTTTGAAGAGGCGCTACATAAATTCTCGGAATGAATATATTAATCGACTGTTTGGTGACGATTTCAGGTCCTCGTTCTAAAAGACGAAACACGAGCGATGCGTCAAAAGCGTCAAAAGCGTCATCATCTTATTCCGCCTCATCATCATCATCATCATCGCTCCATCGCAGCCGCACTCAGTTTAGCGACTTCCAGGTCCAAGTGCTCGAGCACGAGTACGCTAGATGTCACTACCTGACGGACCGGATGAGAGCCCGGATGGCGGCGGAACTTCATCTGAGCGTCTCTCAGGTTCAGGTCTGGTTCCAGAACCGAAGGGCCAAGTCGAAGAGAGACATGAAGAAGATGAAACTGGCCCAACAACAACAACAACAACAACAACAACAACAACAACAACAACAACAACAACAACAACAACAACATTCAGCGGCATTGAATAGCAAATGAAAGCGGGACAGATCTGTCGCTTTTACTCTTTGCTGGTCATTGCTCAGATGTTTATTTCGTGATTGATGCCTGTTTTTCTCATCCTAAAAGAAACCAGTCGTAATAAAAAGCATGGGCTGCGGTATTCTCATTTAAACAATTATTGTCCTATTTAGATCTACCCACAGCTGAGAGAGTATGCTATACAGAGAAGCGGAGAGATAGCATAAAAGAAATGTCGTCTATTTTGGGTTCGAAATACAAAACTTTGTGTCGAGCATTGTGAACATTGAAGTCAATGTCGGCTGTGACCGGAAGGGTGGCATCAACATTGAACAGCATGAACAGCATGAACAACATGAACAACATGAGCAACATGAACAACATTGGTCAGCATGAACAAGATGCCCCATTTCGTCTCCAAAGCCCATAATATCTGAATGAGGCTGATAAGAACATAGACGACGTCGATTATATGTAGGCTGTGCAGAACCGGGTTAAAACCCTAGACCCTAGGGCCTATTGGCATTTAGATAATATTATTGCTATTGCACTTAACAACATTAATTTATCAATCCGGTGTCTATAATAAGCAGGACATTAAACGATGGCACATCATCAAAACCAATCCACATTCAGTCCACTTACTGACAGACAGACAGACAGACAGACAGACAGACGGGACATACAGACAGACAGACATACAGAAGAGACAGACACTGTGAGAGAGACAGAGATATAGAGAAACAGTTAGATGGACAGAGTGAGAGACAGACAGACAGAAAGAGAGACAGAGAGAGACAGAGACAGAGACAGAGGCAGAGGTAGAGAGACAAGGAGATAGCTTGATATGATACATGTAGATATTCAATCCGATAGAGATGTTTTTTAAAATTGTGAGCAAAATCACGCAAACGACAGACCATTGTGAACAGATGCTTCACGTTCCCCAGTTTCAGCAGCCATAAAAGTTCGTTCAACCAGAATACGATCTGGTTAGAAAATTTCAAGTCTGGTGAATGAGGATTGGCTTATGTATTGCGGGAAACTTGCTCATTGCAAGTTCTCTAACGGGTGGCTTCGGATATTTACTGTCTATATAGACTCACCGTGTAATTAGGAGAGCTTTCTAGCCAAAATCGGCTACCCCTCCATATGGCTTGCATGCATGAAGCGTGAAAAGAGATTTAAATAGTTTCATCAAAGAACAACGCAGGTTTTTTTTATATCATTGTCGTCGTTATTTCATATTTACGTTTCATGTTTTGGTACAAATATATAAAATTAGGCCTAATGGTTCATGGTATGCTACGTGGAGTGGGGTTAACAGCCATTATTTTAATGTAGGAAGTTCTTGACCAATTCTCACTCGGTTTAGTTAGGTCTAAGGCAGGGCTTTCCATATAGGCTACTGTTTACTGACTCCAATCTACACGGTGTCCCAAGTGAAGTGAGCCCCTTTTTGTTTTGGCGATATACTTGTCAATTCTAAATGAAACTCTATAGAATTTCAGAGAATGTAAGAGGGATCAATTATCAATGTTTCCTGAAAATTTCATCCAATACTACAAACAGTGTCCGAAGTTATGAACGTTCAAATTTGGGCAGTGAAAAATGTAAGTTTCCAACATGTAAAAGATAGGAAATTAGTGTTAGCGCTGTTATTCAAAGCTGATGTTCAAAATGCGGTCCATTAGCTCGAAAGCCTCGAATGCATGCTCTAACTTGCTTTCGCCATTCACTGATTGCATTGTCAACAATCCCTTTGATCAAAACGATTCCATTCTGCCACATTTCGCAGTTTGAAGTGGTCTCTGGTGAACGTGACGCGCATGCGAGTTTCATAAGGCTGCGATGGGCCAGTTTCTGTTAGAAAATTCCATTAAAAACCTTTTGCACCGTAATGTTTTTCTCCTATTAAATTTTTTATTAAACTCAAATCTTCTTTGCGGAAACCATTTTTATTATCGTCCCCCATCATGGAAATGACGGAAATATGACGGATTTTTTTTATTAATTTAGAAAGTAAGACGTGCAGTTGCAAGCAGTAATATCCTATCTTTTACATGTTGGAAACTTACATTTTCCTTTGTCCAAATTTGAATGTGCATAACTTCGGACTCTGTTTGTAGAATTGGATAAAATTTTCAGGAAACATTGATAATTTATCCCTCTTACACTCTCTGAAATTTTATTGAGTTTCATTTAGAATTGACAAGTATATCGTCAAAACAAAAAGGGGCTCACTTCACTTGGGACACCGTGTAGATTATAATTATCACTGCAGTTCACGAGTGCGTTGGTCACTTGTTGGTTTCAGCTTCTTTTCGTTTTGTATTTTTGGTCTAGTGTGTGTGACATTAAAGTGCGCGTGGGTCTATTCTCAACTGGCAACAAATGAACCTATTTTTATAGCTGCAATTTTATTGATAAGAACCGCTAAATGTAAGTGCCTTGGATTTCACTTGTGTTGAATAAAAAATATAATCTTTCATTATCTTTGTCTCACTAATCGACTCGTAAATCCATAAATCTTCGTAGGCCTAGGATACTGATTTTTAAAATAATAACCGAAGAATTATTACTCGTATAAATTGTAACAATATGAGGTATCCGATCATTTAGCCTATAGGTCTACTAAGCCCTACTTACTTAGGCCTATAGATGAACTTGGCTTTCTTAATTTAGCCTATAAGCTAGGCCTACGGAAATCAATTCTGCTAGCGACCGCGACGTTCTTCTTGCCGTAAAGACGTTATAGCCTATAGACCTATATATTATATAAATAAATATATAAATTTTGAATAAATTTTGAATATAGTCTATAGGCTATACATATATATATATATATATGAATTAAGAAACACTCCCAGAGTCCCAGTGCAGCCACGGTTCAAATTTTTTAACGTTGAATGGTTGATCGTTCGGCTTTTTGGTGTGACATTTCAGTCGGCATTCCAGTCGTATTTTGTCGGAATTTACAATCACACATAGGCTAGCTAACCTCGCTGTCGTATTTTATCTTTAAAAGTCAGGATCCGCAGGAGACCAACCATCTTATCAGTTCAATCGACAGGTGGCGAACGACATTGCAAGTTTGCAGTCCACGACTGTGAGCGGTTAAATTAGAAACATTTTCTTTAAATGAATTATATTTATATTGCGCCCACCAATCTGTTATTTGTGATTCACTTCACCCGCCAGAGTGCAGCAGATAAGAAAAGCAATCAACGGGTCGAGTATATTTTGTTATCAGTTGAGTGTGTACTGTGTGTGTAGGAATTATTGCACTTGACGTCAACCGATGGTTGAAGCAGCCGTCTAAAGGTGATACAAGATAAGAAAAGTGCAGACGCACAGTTAGAACTCATGAACTACACTTAGTCAAGACTGACACAAGCCTGGAATTGTTATACTGGTCTGGCTATAATTAATTATATTATTAGGCATGGCTGGGTCTCCTAGGACGCCTATAGTCTACGCTGGACTGGACTATTATGCAAAAACGAATCAACGAGAGCACTCTGCGTGTGCATTTTTCATATGATTGTCCAACTTTGAAATGCAGACGTGCATGATTTTGGAGAGTTTCTCATAATTATAGGCATGGAAGACCGAAGATGATGTCACTGGACTGGATACTGAAGGAGGGTAGCAGCAAGTTGAAGGATGGAACCGGACAACTTGACGAGTGACGAATGGCGATATCAAACGAACGATCCTGTCTATGATGGCAGAAGAATGAGAAAATTAGATGTAAGTTCATGTAACGCAGCATTTTTTCCTCCTTACCTGAGGTTGGCTCACCGTTCACGTAACACATTCTGGGCCACTGAAAGTTCCTGCTCACTGTACTCAGATAACGCTGCGGTCATACAGCATGAATTAGTTCAAAACTGTTAGGCCTAAGTTATTCTATAGGCCTAACAGATGTGAATTTTGAAAAGTTCCATTTACCAAAAGACAGGACTATTAGCACTGAAATGAAGAGCAATTTCGTAAAAATGAGAGTCTAAAATGAGGGAAGGCGGGGTTAAAAGTCTCAAATGATGAAATCTCATAATTCCAGAAGTGATGTTAGTGACTATCAAACAAGATGACTGGTACTGACCTAGCAAAATATCTATTATACATTTATATTTATTCAAAATTGATGTATTTCCACAGATTTATTTACTAAAACACTTCTTACTGGGTAGTCCGAGACTGTGACTTTTAGCCCCAACACGGGGCAAGTTGTCACAGTCAAGGGGTAAAAAGTCACATGCTTCATAAGACCCTTTCTATATTATATTATATTATATAGTGTAGAACTAGATGTTTGAGAAGAAATTTGCAAATTGGCTGCAAACAAGGTCGAAATCCCAAAGTTTTTTTTTCGAAATAAGAAATTGTCAGCATCCTGACTGTGAATCGTAGTTCACAATCCACCAAGTTCAGTCATTGAAATGGGCAGGCTTCCATATCTTTCTTGGAGCATCCTTATTAGCACGTTTTTGCTAAACATTTTGTTTGGAAGAGAGTGTAGCACCACAAAAAATATATTCGTCATGGCATTGACCACGTTTCCAGTTAGAATACCAGTTGATGCTTCGAATACAGTGGAATCTGGATAGGCCATTTTAGCTGTGACTTTCAACCCCATACCCATGGTTGTTCATTTACAGCAGTGCAGGCTAGTTCGTAATGATATATTGCTACAAGTAACTAGTCGTACACAATTAAGAAAGATATTTAAATTGATTTCACTCAAAATAAATTCCCGATACTAAAATATGTTTAACGTTTTCAATGTTTTAATGACGAAGGATTTTAAATTTTAAAACTGCATTTAAAACAAATCATTTTCTGTAAAATCGATTCGATCGACGCCGTTGTTTTGCAGTGTCTATCTATATTAGATACGGTTAGAGGTGTACGCTAGATGCAAAAGTTTTGTTGTAGCGCCTTTACTGACCTATGAAACAACACTGTGACTTCTAACCCCTGTGACTTTTAACCCCATCTTCCCCTACCATTGCAGTGTGGAAATTAGCAAACTTTCGACAAGGAGGGGGACACTTTTAAGTCTTAGAGACTTGGACCAAGACTAGGCCTATTAACACTGAAATGATGAGCAATTTGGACATGGGGGGGACGCTCTGAATTCTTAGACCAGCATTCTTGGAACCGAAATGATGCGCAATTTTGTTAATATGACAGCCTAAAATGCTACCATTGCAGTGTGGAAATTCCAACATTTTCGCCAATCTGGGAGAAGGCACATCCGCTTGCCAAAACCCATCTCCCGCACGGCGCCTCGCGCCTCGCTGATCGTCCTTCGGACGCTCGTGCGGCTCGTCTTTCCAACCCCCCCCCCCCAAGTTCGGACCAAGTCTACTCCTATGTCATCAATACAGTCCGATATTATTAGACTAACTATGGTCCGCCACCTCTCTAAACTATAGGCCCTTATAGCATGCAGGAGTATAATGTATAGGACCTAGGCCTATAGGCTGTGGGTCAACCTTACGCTAATTATAATTAGGCGTAAGCTTATACCGATACTGAGGGCGGTTTCATTACCTAAATACATTAACTCAACCAACATTATCAAGCAATTGAATTGATTGCATGCATGGTTATATCAAGCTTCGGTCGAGGACATGCATTCATAAAGATTGTAAAACATAACCTCAAGGGCCTTCACACTAAAGAGCGGCTTGAAAATAATCTCCGTCGTCACAGTCACTTGACGCAACTACCTGTGGCTCATGTCACCAGACACTTGAAACGCGTCACATTAATTTGTAACGGCGGGCAGTGTTCTGCAACCAGTGACCCGAGTTGTTGCCAACTACGTTAAGAACTAACGTCAAGTATCGAACATGTACAACTCACAGTCAAACGGTAGACATGAGTGAAGAACTGAGGAGCTGCATGCATGCAGCAACTCGCGCACTCACCCAGACGCTCTCATCCGGCGCATTAAGAGCTCTTCTGCTTTTAAGTGCGAAGTGTAGAATGAGAAGTGCATCTGGACAGAGACATCGTAGGCCTATAGCATTATGTGGAGCTATAGCCTACTGGACGTCTTTCTGTTGACCTAAAGACATCGAAAGGTGACATGTTTAAGATCATACTTTAGGCTAAAGTAGTATGATCTTAAACATGTCACCTTTTGATGTCAGACTTTGGTTAGGTTAATTATGCCTTGAAACACATAGGCCTAGTTGTATACCAAAGTATAGCCTAAGTCTTGTTGAAACTGATGCCACCTTATTTTAAATTTGACAGTTAACTACAGACTTAGTTATCCAGGCTTGGGACTGGCACTGGCAACCAGTGGCGTAATTCTGCAATTATTATTGAATCAGTGTATACCTCAAAATCACCCAAGCTATTCTAAATTGCTACAATTATTTCTGACATCATGAACTATTATAGCCTATTCACACATAATTAGCCTACGGGGACTCATGCACGGCCTGAAATTTCTATGGACAGAAGCCCTTGAATAGGCCTACCAATAATATTATAGTCGCATCGTGTGCGGTTGAAGTTCCGAAATGCTTCTCTGCTTTCAGAAGACAGATCGCTCCATAATAATTATTATAAGCAGAAACAGGCTTTCAATGTTCAGCAACTTTTACTTCTCTATTCGCAGACCTGTAGAAACACGAATTCTTGTGTCTGACAAGTCCATACCTATACCCGCTCATTACGTATGCATCTCGGGCATAATGCGCTAGATCAGTATGCGACACTATCTATGCCGTGATTTTATCTCGTTGGCTCTTTCTTGGTCGATGATCGGATGCCAAAGAAAATGTGAAAGATAAGAAGGAGTAAGAGAAGGAAGAACTTTCGAAGAAAGTGGAAGAAGTAGGAAGAAGTGAAGAAGGAGGATGAGGAGGAATAGAGGAGAAGGAGGAGAAGGAGGAGAAGGAGGAGAAGGAGAAGAAGGAGGAAGAGGAAGCGGGGAGGAGATGAGAAGAAGGGGAAAGGGGGAGGAAGAGGAAGAGGAGAAGGATGACGAGGAAGAGTAAGAAAAGGAGGAGAAAGAGGAGGAGGAGGACCAAGTGGAAGAAGAGGAGAATCGAATCAAGGGACCGTCGCCACTTACGACATAACCACTAATAGGGGGGGGGGGGGGGACGGGGGTGCGTTTTAATGTCAACGGAGACCATAATTGCCGGTGTCACGAAATAGAGTATCACCCGTATTAATCGTATCCCCCCAAATGAAGAAAAATCGAAAAAGTCAATTCCGCGTGTAATTTTTTCCAAATTAATTTTCATCTGCTTTGTTTTGAACAATGACACTAACAGATATGTTTATTCCTACTAGATAATTTTCTGCTTTGGTTTTAGAGCACTTAGAACTTTTAAAACACTTAAAAACACCCAGAGTCACTAAATAAATTCGAGTTGCCTTTCTCTGTACGTTGCTTAGGACACTTAAAACAATTAGAGTTACTTCAAATTTTGATTATAGCATAAAATTAGTATTTATACGCATTTAAAAAAAAGGGGATAGAATGGTTTATCCGCCCGGATAGTATAGACCGGTTAATTCCATCCGGGGGGATAGATTAATTCATCCCCCCGGATAGCTTTCAGGGGGGGATACTCCGTTTCGTGTCACCGGCGGTGGCGATGGCGATGGCAGTGGCGATGGCGGTGGTGGTAGTGGGAGCGGACGACTGTATGCGTTCAACTGACACGACGTGCTGTCGATAAAGATCTATTGTATCAATTAACACGTGAATCCATTATCAGCGCCTTATAACTGCACGTATACCGGCCATAACAGCACTCGCAACCACTTCGTCACCGCATTCAAGCACTTGGTCGTCAGCAACCTACATGTATGAGTGGTTGCGTGGCCTTACTGGCGGCGGATCGGATCGTTTTAAGGCCAAGATAAGAGCAAGCGCGTTGTCAATGCGGTGCGATAGAGTGTAGCGGATTATTATTGTAGCGTTTGAGGAAGTCTGAAAGCAGTTCTGTGTCTGCTGCATAGCATTCGAATGTTCTGCATGAGTTAAACAGTCTTTTCAGGACGACCGAGGTACATTGTGCATGCTGCAGTGACTATTGAGCGTATTTAGGTGAGCTGTTAAGGGCTGCAATGGATGGGAATATGGTTATTATGTGAATAGATCGTATCATCTGTCAATAACGTTTAATTCGCGAAGAAAAGTGGCACAGGAAACGATCGTTGAGAAAGTAAGTTGAGAAATGAAGTCGAGGATTGGATTACATTGCTTTGCATCAAACAACGACAACATTTTCATCTCGTTCCACACCGTTACCTTCCAGCCTCACCACCACCACCACCACCACCACCACCACCACCACCACCACCACCACCACCACCACCACCACCACCACCACCATCACCACCTCCTTCGCCACCATCTCCCTCACCACCACCACCACCACCACCACCACCACCACCATCACCACCTCCTTCGCCACCATCTCCCTCACCACCACCACCACCACCACCACCACCATCACCACCACCACCACCACCACCACCACCACCACCACCACCATCACCACCTCCTTCGCCACCATCTCCCTCACCACCACCACCACCACCACCACCACCACCACCACCACCACCACCACCACCACCACCACCACCACCATCACCACCTCCTTCGCCACCATCTCCCTCACCACCACCACCACCACCACCATCACCACCACCACCACCACCACCACCACCACCACCACCACCACCATCACCACCACCACCATCGCCATCAGCAACATCGTCGTTGCTATAGTAACGTCATCAGCAACAGCAGATAGGCGAAGCTCGAGTACAAGGTCGACAACCGTTGCCGTTGCTTATAGGTCTGTGCGTTGGTGGCTGCGAAGTCAGACTCGAGAAGAAGTCTGGCCATAAAAGTGACGATGGCATTGCGATAATGACACGACCAGGACATATACGTACATACAGACAGCCAGCCACACATGCATACATACAGACAGACACATGTAGGCCTACTTGCTGATCGACAGACACACTGACTGGCACAAACATGATACAGAGATACAAATTTCAGACAGACAGAAAGACAGACATACAGATATACACACATACTAAACAGCCAGATACAAAACACAGTCATAACCAGACATAGAGAATCCTAACAGCCATGCACATGGATACGCAGACAGATCGACACAGCCATCAACAGAGATAGAGAGACATTCAATAGAACAGACACAGACACTGACAGATAGGCCTACATGCCTTTCTTGCACCAAATTTGGATGCATGTAGCCTATAATTTTTTTTATTCTGTTCTTTGTAGACGCAGCTCCGATGGAGGGAAGGGATGGAGGGTCTGGCTGCCAATAAACGACTCTACAAATGCAATGCTGCTGCTGCTGCTGCTTGGAAACGAGGTTCGTGCTAATGCTGATGACTGATGGCAATTAAGTGGCCGCTGACTCTGCATGCCTCTGCCTCTGCAGTCCACTCGTTCGCTACCTGAAATGTCTGCGACTGAACCCACCAGACACGACACATCAGCATCAGCAGCATCAGCGGCAGCGGCAGCAGTCTGGTCATGAAAAGCGACGACGATGACAATCGAGACAACGGAGCTCGAGTCTATCGTCTGTACCGACACCAGGTTCCCTTCCCTTCTGCTTTGTTGAGTTATAATTACGGCGAAAGGACTTTGGAGGAGGCAGTGAAAACACGGTCGCGTGCATGGTCGATGAACCGTCAGGCTACTTGATGATCTGCAGCTATGTACACAAAGAGAGACTATCATTATTATGCCACGGTCGTCGTCCGAAAACCGTGTTTCAAAGGCATCGATTAATTATTGTGAAGGTCGATTGTAAAGGTCGGTGTGTGTCCTTGACGTCTGCTGCTGCTTATGTTCTGTGAAGAAGCGCCATCGTCAGACACATTGAGAATTATTATTCAAGCGGTCTTCATGCGCTTACTCTATTAATAGTAGCATATAGGGACAAACGTGGTGGAAAATTGGACAATGCACAGATAGACGACGTGGCGATTATTTTTTTGCTGCCCCCGAAGTATATAGGATCTCTCCTGTGCTCATCATAATTATATTATTGTTGATTTAATCCACTGCATTTTGATCGACGAATGGAAAGGAATTCTGATCATCAGACGAAGAAGAAGACAGTGCGACCGATGACGTCACAGATGATGTCACCGATGATGTCACCGATGACGTCACCGATGACGTCGTCACGGATGTCGCTGGATGCAATTCATGCATTTGACCAAATGAAACTGAAAGACAAGAGGTCATCGATGAAACCAAACCAATCGTCACCATCCTACGCTGCACAGCACTCACATCATCATCGTCACCATCATCAGCAGCAGCATCAGCAGCAGCAAGCAACGACCACCAGTCGGCGGTCATCACATGCTGGCCTTTCGGAAGAGCAGCGGCCAAAGTCAGTCTCAGCGTCACCAGCATCCGCAGCAGCAGCATCTCGGATGCGGCGGATGCGATTTGCCAGCGACGATCAGCATCCCATCATCCGACCTACTGCTGCTGCTACTGCTGCTGCTGCTGCTGCTGAGAAGCATCGCAATGGCAAGAAATCACCGACTGCTGCAACCGGACGCAACTCCATCCTTTCGAAAACTGCTTCCATCAATCACTCATTCCTCCTCTCGAAGCAGCAGCACGAAAAACAAGATGGCGGCGGGATCCGGTCGAGAGAAGAGCAACCGAACGCATGCAGACGAACGTCAATGCCAATGAGAGATAACAGGAAGCATGTATCATCCGCATCATTACCACTTGCTCAGCATCCCAACCGCAGCTGCAGCATCAGCAGCAGAGAAGCGAACGCGATGAATCGCATGCGAGATGGATCGCTGCTGCTTCAGATGCAGCAGCGGTTGCAGCAGCAGGAGAAACCGTTCCGCATCAGTCCGATGGGATACGACAGCAGATACGAGGATATCATCTTCGAATCACAACGTTGCGTTGACGATGATGATATAGCGCCAGAAGGAATAGCGCAGGCCATCGACAAGTGCAGACTCTGGCTTAAGAAACATCACGTGGACAACTATGGAGGTCGTCGGGCGAGTTACTTTCATTAGCTTTAGAAGAGCAAAGATACAAGTCTCTATAATTATTGTATGCTTGAATTTTGAAGTTTATAATGGATCATTAATATTTTTACTTATAAATATAAGTAACATAACTTGGATATTTTGCCCTTGAACCGGACATGGAATATTTCAGGTATTTGACACTAGAACGTTGTATCGTATACTCTTCACATACTAGTTTTAATATGCCAGTGTCAACTCAGTTATATACGTACTGCTTAGTGAATGAGACAACTGCAGGATAATGAATCAAAGTAAGCCTAAAGCTACCAATGATTACGAGTCGGGTGTCACCAAGGATAGCTAAGCTACAGCCTACAGCTCACAACAAACAACATCAATTGCAGCTCTGTATACGGTCAGTAACTCAATGGTATTACACGCTCACTCAACTAAGAAGCAGCTAAGTATGCTCTATATGGACACAACTTAAATGCTGACATCAAAATGACAATTATTTCATATAATATGCGATGCAATACACCACAAGACTCCATTAGCCAATGTCGGCCTATTATGCAGTAATTAAGGCATACAGTCGGCGCAAAGTTAAAACAACAGAACAGGGAATAGGCCTACATAATTATTTAGTCTTCTATACTAGGCTCTAAAGTTAAGTTTCTTTGAGTTTTGAGTTTCTAGAGAAACCTCTTCCACACATTTTGAAGCAACAGTATAAAACGATTGCAACAATCAGAACAATGAGTGCAAATAAAAACAGAACAAGCAGAAATATATCAAACATAATAAACTGAATTGGTGAAAGTTTCAAAGCTCCTGTTCTAAGATGATTGTCGCCATGTTTAATCACGTGTTCAATCAAAAACGAGGCTCTCTGCGCAGGACTATTCGGCTTATCTTTCAAAACGGAAGACGCGTGTTTTGCTTTTTCAGTATATGAAGGATCGTTGAAGATTCTGTTGATGTTCTGTTCAAGTTCTCCGAAACTGAAATTTGATAGTTTCATTGCAATGCCGAAACCTTTGTCAGTGGCCATTACAGCGTTTCCCGGCTGATCTAGGGCGATTGGAAAGACAATGACTGGCTTAGCATGATAGACAGTTTCGATAAGACTGTTGAGTCCCCCGTGTGTGATGAAAAGCTGGACGTTCTTGTGAGCAAGAAGATCATTTTGCGGAATCCAAGGCAATATCTTCGCGTTTTCCAAAGCGAGACAAAACTCTGTGTGCTTTAATTTCCAGATGATTCGGTATTTAATTCGTCGAAATGCTTCGCAAAATCGCTTGGCCACAAATTCTGGAACGTGGTCGAAGAAACTTCCAAGGGAAACAATAATTGCGCCGTCTGTTGCCTCGTCCAGAAATGTCTGAAGATCTTTCGGAAGTGGTTTAGCTGGTTGAGCCATGACGTCGCCCACTGCAACTGAGTTGGGCATTTGCGGTTTAGGGTAACCGACGGACAAGTCTTCCAGGTAAAACCAAAGAGATGACCGTTTCAAAAGCTCCACTAAGTCCATCGGAGGTTTTTTAGGCAAATATTTCAAAGAGTGATTCGAGTTCGTGTTAAGAATGGCAACCAGCGCAATGTCATTGACAAATGATGCGAATCGCTCGAGGAAAGACATTTCGTCAGTGTAATCAAGAAACGAGACAAATGAAGGCAGACGAGGAGCGCCGAGGAACCATGCACCAAACGTTAAAGCGAAAGTTGCGTAAGGAATATCGAGTGAATAAGGAAGCATGTAGTAGCAATGTGTGGCAATCGGGTCCATTATTGCAAAATCATACCTCTCTCTCAGTATTTTCTCCATTACATCTTTGTTTTCGAGCAAATTATTACAGTCGTTTTCATATGATGCTCTAGATTTTACTGCAAAGGAATGCAGGTCGTTGAATTGCTCAAATTTTGAGTCGGAAAGAGCCATTTTCATGAATGTTTCCGAAACTTCAGGTGAGCTTGAATATGGAGTGTCACCCTCTACATCGTATACGACGAATGTAAGGTTGTCGTTTGCAAGATGGCGTAGTATCTTTGTATTCGATGGAATCACAACGTCAACTTTGTGGCCAAGATTTGCGAGACCTTCACCAAGTTGGGAAAAATATAAGCTGTGAGAATTGACGTTGGCTGGAAGGACGAGAATTTTGGCTGCTTCAGATTGGAAAAGGGTTAAGCACAATGTCATCCACAGTAGGCGCTGCCACATATTGATGCCAAGGTATCAGTCTGTATCAATGCAGAAACATCAGTAGCTTTCAATATTTTTGCAGTTGTCGTACGGTTTCCAAAAGTTTATACGTTTAAAAAAGGTTTATATGTTTAAAATACGCCGCTCTTTAAGCTAAATCTTTAGGTAGGCCTATCCGGAAACGTTAAAAGAACTCCTGTCTAAATACAAGGCTATAGCAAAGGCAATAATATTTTTTCTGACTATTTATTTCCACCACTTCAACTATCATTTTCCATTCTGGTCAGATGGAGCAACACTAGTAGGGTATACAATTCTTATCTACCCAAGCAAACCGAGAAAATGAATCAGAATGACTGAACGTAACAAAATTCTTTGTAAATTCACACTTCATCATATTTTCAGCTTAATTCACTTCATGGTGCTTTGTGGCTATCAAATGGCTACGTTTGATGCAATTTAAAGTCTAAGGAAGAAAGTGTTTAATAAATGCGCATGTACACAGAAATACACGAATAGGCCTACATAGGCCTAAGCACACAGGTGAACATCAGATTTTCCTTGTGAAGTTGTGAAGGTGCCATGAAAGAAATTGCGTTAGATTGCATATGAAAAGATAAAAATGTAAATATAGATCGATCTAAATATCGATCGATTGCTAGACAATTTATATGCAGAGATGCTTTGAGAGAGAAGGACAAAAGGTATACAGACAGGCAAAAGTGAAGCGTGGAAAGGCAGACATGCAGCCAAGAATAGGTTATACCAAAAATGGTCGCACTTATTGAAAAACTCTGTGAATTTACTCTTAACCTGACAGATAATTAAGCTTAATAATAGGCGGCCACGCAGGAATATACAGACAGGCGGATAACTGAAAATCAAAGAGAGCATAAACTTTAGCCTCGTTTGACTTCAGCAATTGCTAATCTAACTGCTTCTAGTTACACGTCTGATTTCGATCGAGCTTCTGAAATTGATGTTTCTGATTTCTGAGTCGATTGACAACTTGTGCAATGGTATTAAAACAACGTTATGCGTTTAATTAGAATAATTATCATAATTATTAGATTGGCATTATCTTTTACTAACCGACAGAGAAGAATGGAGACGATGCGTTTCCCGATGTGCAGATCTGCACGGGATGGACTTCTAAGTTCTAAGTTCTAAGTACTAACCGACTTCTGGCCGAATAGCGTAGCCTATAACACGTCTCATGAGACCGTTGTTGTGACAGACGGCAATGAAGCGAAGGTTCTTCTTTGAACCATACGTACGTCCTTGTGTTCTCTTGAAGCAGATGCTGCAGTGCTGTCAGTGGCAAAGGTCTAAGTTTTTTTTAATGCGTACTGAAGTCTATCAGAGTGAAGTCAGGACTGAAGTCTATCGGGGTGGGGGTCGTCGATGGGTGAGATGAGACCATCGACGTATGAGACCATGAAACTCATTGACGCAGACAATTGAAACATTGGTTTTTTAATTTTTTTTTATAGTTTGTTCAATGATCTGTTGACAGGCAGCATGGGCGGAGTTTGGTTTCCGTTCTTGGAGGGGCTAACCCCGAGTCTGGGCCTTATTGGGGGGGGGGGGGGCTAACCCCGAAAAAGATACCATTTTCATGGTAAAAAAGTTGAATCTGGGCCCTCTTGGAGGGGCTTAGCCCACCTTAGCCCCTGATAAACTCCGCCCATGGACCGCAGTCGGTTATAGTTAGGCCTATAGGCTGCATTCATGTTCAAATCGTTAATTAATTAAAAATCATTTAAATGCATTTTGAATTATAACGCACATCGCAATACGTGGAGTAGATAATTATAGCCTATTTACGCAGCCTACGTGCGTGCATTTGGGTATAGCCTATAGTAGGCCTAGTATGTATAGGCCTAAGCTTATGCCTAGGCCTATACAGACGAATAGACATAATTATAGGCCTATATAATGTACATGTATATAAATATACACATGCATGCAGCAAAGTATAGCCTATTTTTAAAGAATATAGGCCTAATAACCTAATAATTGTCATAGTTAAGAAATTTTCTGTTCTATTGCTTTTCTCTTGTTGGCCGTGTTACATCTTTAAACTTAATGCACCAAGGTGGCCCTGGCTAGCGGGACCTTCAGACCCTTTTGGGTCTCCTGTGTAAACTGATACAACTCCTAAAACACAATGTAATTACGACCTGTTCAATGTTGGTTTACCAAATAAAATGTTATGTTATGTTATGCATAAGTACGCCGATTCAAGGACAGGTAGATTTATGGAGGCCTACAGGGTGGGCCATCAAAAGTAACCCCTACGGTTTTTTGCCCATATTTTGGCCAGAAATAAGAATTTCGATATGAAATTTTACAAGCTTAAAGACAATTCATATTTACACATGATGGACTGATTTCATCAAAATATTTCAAACAGAACAAAAGTTATATCACTTTTAGAGAGACCACCCACCGTTTTTTGACGATTGAAAAACGCGACGCAATAAAAGTTGCCAAAACCAATTTAATTATTCTGGCCAATATCTTAGTCAGAAGTAAGAATATCAAAATGAAATTTCGCAGGCTTAAAGACAATTCATATGTACACAAGATGGTCAGATTTCATCAAAATATTTCGAACAGAACAAAAGTTATACCACATTCAGCGAGGTCCCACCGTTTTTTGACGATTCAGAAGGGTAACGCAACAGAAAGTAGCAAAAACACAATTTTGTTAAGTCTCATCTAAAATATTTGTTATCAAATAGCCTTGATATTGCCAGATGATCATTATTATTACTATTTAAAAAGAAACAGGTTACCAGCGTAGCTACACGTCACTGAGAAGTCAATTAGCAAGATGACAATCAATTGGTAAATAAGGAATCTGTCAGATTAATCAACAGGTTCATCAAGAACTTTGCAAAGATACTCAAAAGAAGTTTTGGCACTGGTGGTGGGCACATTGAACACAAGTTGTGAAGCACTACCAAGTTCATTTGACAGCAGTTATTTGAGATGAGACTTAATAAAATCGAGTTTTTGTTACCTTTTTGCGTTTCGTTATTGAATCGTCAAAAAACGGTGGGTGGCCTCACTAAAAGTGGTACAACTTTTGTTGTGTTTGAAATATTTTGATGAAATCTGGCCATCATGTGTACATATGAATTGTCGTTAAACTTGCAAAGATTCATTTTGAAATTCTTTCTTCTGGCCATGTTATTGGCAAACAACCTAATTTTTGCGTTTAGTTTTTGAACGGGGGGGGGGGGTGTGGCCTCACTAGACGTCAGAGGAAACGCACACTGATACAAGTAAGAATAAATAATTCATTATTCATAAGTAAGCGTCAAATTGTGGCATGCGAAATCAATGTGCATAAAAAACGGACAAAGTCAAGACTTAAGTTCGCGCTGGTGGATTGCGTTGTGTCTTCGCTCGAGGTCAACAATGTATAGCTTAGGTCTAACGGGCGTTCGCAAAAACTCCTACTGTGATGTAATACCTCCCTCTTGTCAGCAGAAAGCATTAGGTGTCCGAATTTTCGCTCTCCAGAGGATTGTGATAAACTTATCAAGATCTAGATATTGACCTTGCCGATATAAGTGTGCTACATAATTTGCACGAAATTGGTTTATTTGGATGCTCCTCTCAGTCCTCTGATCCTATGGTATACCCTAAATCGATCCGGACTACCTTCGGAATACTCTCACGGACAACCCTTTTGACTCAACGCAGCGCTCTCGAATAAGCTGGTGCCTCGCGCTTGGCAGTGTTGTGCAGTAACGAAGTAAAAGTAACGCGTTACTGTACTTAAGTAAAAGTTTGAGTACTTTCACGTGTAACGAAGTATCGAAAAAATTTAATACTTTTACTTTCAACGAAGTAAAATTTTACCCATATTTCAGTACTTTTACTTCGTTACAATTTATGCGACACTCGTTACAATGTTCGTTACTTCAAAGCGCTAATTTAACATTTCGTTTCGCTAAGTTAAAACAGCTGATTCAAATTCGCATGCCTAAAAATATATTTTCGATGGTTGGTGGTGCACGCTGGATGCATTGCCATTCTGCAGCAGAACGACTCTTCAGGTGTGCATTGTGCTAACAATGAATCGGAAGCGTGCGTTCTAGACTCAACCCTAAGTGCCATTTCGAGAATTTAGTATTTTTTAAGGTTAATAATCGATTGAGTTAAGCTTATAGAAAGACTCGGTACTTTTACTTTTTACTTAAAAAGTATTATTTGAAGGGGCTATACTTTTTACCTTTACTTAAGTAAAATTTGTGATGAGTAGGGCCTACTTTTACTTTTACTTAAGTAATTAAAATCCATTTTACTTTTACTTTTACTTAAGTACATATACCCGATAGGCCTACTTTCAACAACACTGGCACTTGGCTTTCGAAAAGCGCTTTAGAAGTTTAAAGATTGCGATTGCGATTACAATGCTGTCTGGTAGGCATACAGCCAAAAGGTTCCTATTCGATCGATGCACAGATCACCTGCCTAGGCCTATAGCATTCAAGGCGAATGTTACAGGCATAGCCCTAGTCAATATTATTGTTCTACTGCAATAACTCTCTGTACCAAAACACATGCGCGGTCTTTCAAGAACAATCTTTGTGCAAAAATTCTGAAAGTTTATCCCTCCGTTTGCTCGTTTTTCTCTTCTACTAGAAGCTCCTGCGCTATAAAAAATCTTTTAAAATTTTTATGCGAATTTTTTAGTCAACGCAACTAGCCTATTTGCAGCCACACACATTTCTTTTCGATTCCGAGAAGGGCGTTTGAAGTCTAGATGTCTAGCGGCCTATAGCCTACCGCTGCAAAACATAGGCTATTCAAATACAGTGTGTTACAGAGGTAGTGTTGTTTTCGAGAACCGTTTTCGTTAACGAAATCTGAAACTACAACTGAATTACGCAGACAACGAAAACCAAAACTAAAACAATTTTGCAGCGATCATAACTAAAAAGAAGCGGAATTGGTATTGGCAAAAGCAATAATTTAAATGCCAGGGGAATGCAAGCACGGTCATTTGAAATGTTAGCTCAAATTACATAATATTATGAAGAACCTGTTGTAAAAAATACAAATTAGTGAGGTAAAGTTATAAACAAAAATGATAGCAACAAAGCCAGATTTTGCCGAAAACAAACGAGGTCGTTCAGAAGTTCTTGCTAGGATTTCAGGTGAACCTTGAAAGTTGCGTGAATTATAGACCTAGCCTATAGGCCTAAGCAGTCAGTTGATTCAAAGGCAGATCCTGGTCTGATTTTCTTGTGCAGAGGGATATGGAATTTCAGATTATGAAACTTTACTTGGCGACCATGTGTTCACTAACCAACATGGACTTGAGTGGTCAATCACTATTGGGTTTAATTCAATTTAATTTTAAAACTACCGGTACATTTCATTGCTATGTCAGAAAGATTCTGGTGACGTAAATGTTGAAAATTAATTAGTCTGACAATCATTTTTACTTGATCCCAATTTGATTATGAAATGGGTCTTTAATACTATTAGCCTATGACAATTCAAGCACCTTCCTATAATCAGTTACTCTACCCTCATAGCTGCACGTTAAAGCAATCCATAGGCCTATTATTATTATTATTATTATTATTATTATTATTATTAATTATATGTAAAAAAATACGATGAAAATATTTTTTTTAAAATGGAAAATGCGTCGTTTTTTCGAAAATAAAAAAGGACAAAAAAGGACAAAAAACGGAAACGGGAAATGATTTGCCTTTGTTACATCTGAAACTTCATTTTAAGGCAGGCCTAGGCCTACTGTGGCCTATGGCTTGTATTAACGCTATCTACGTGACAGTTTGAATAAATGAATGAACGCAACTTGTAAATATTTTTAGTATTCATTAATGAGTTAGCAAAATTATAATCGAGCAATTCAAGACTAAAATATTTCCATAATGTTAAGGCAAGGACAGTGTTTATAGCCTACTTTATAGCCTACACGAGTCCATGATGTTAGGACTGGTGGTTACGCTTCTTTGAGCTTGTTTCCTCGAAAGAAACACTTTCTACACATTTTTAAGCAACAGTATGCAGAAATTGCGATAACTAGAATTGTCAGTGCAAATAGAAACAAAACAAAGAGAAATATATCAAACATAATGAACTGAATGGAAGATAGCTTCGCTGCTCCTGTTCTAAGATGATTGTCGCCATGTTTAATCACGTGTTCAATTAAAAATGAGGCTCTTTGCGCAGGACTATTCGGCTTATCTTTCAAAACGGAAGACGCGTGCTTTGCTTTTTCAGTATATGAAGGATCGTTGAAGATTTGGTTGATGTTCTGTTCAAGTTCTTCGAAAGTGAAATTTGACAGTTTCATTGTAATGGCGAAGCCTTTGTGAGTGGCCGTTACAGCGTTGGCTGGCTGATCTATGGCAATTGGAAAGACAATGACTGGCTTAGCATGATAGACAGTTTCGATAAGACTGTTGAGTCCTCCGTGTGTGATGAAAAGTCGGACATTCTTGTGAGCAAGAAGATCATTTTGAGGAATCCAAGGTAATACCTTTGCGTTTTCCAAAGCGAGACAAAACTCTGTGTTTTTTAACTTCCACACAATTCGGTGTTTAATTCTTCGAAATGCTTCGCAAAATCGCTTGGCCACAAATTCTGGAACGTGGTCGAAAAAACTTCCGAAAGAAACAATAATTGCGCCGTCTGTTGCCTCGTCCAGAAATGTTTGAAGATCTTGTGGAAGAGGTTTAGCTGGTTGAGCCATGATGTCACCTAAAGAAACTGTGTTGGGCATTTGCGGTTTAGGGTAACCTATGGCCAAGTCTTCCATGTAAAACGAAAGAGATGACCTTTCTACGAGTTTAAATGCGTCTAAGGGAGGTTTATTAGGCGCATATTTATGAGAATATTTCGTTGTTTTGTCAAACAGAACGTTGAGTGCAATGTCAAATGAAAATGACAAGAATCGTTGAGAGAAAGTCATTTCGTCGGTGTAACTGAGTGCAGAGACAAATGATGGCAGACGTGGATTGTTGAAGAGCCAAGCACCAAACTGCAGAGAGAGGGTTGCGTAAGGAATATCGAGTGAATAAGGGACCATGTAGTAGCACTGTGCAGCGACCGGATCCATTATAGCAAAATCAAATTGTTCTGTGCGTATTTTGTCCATAACGTCTTCGTTTTCAAGCAAGTGAACGCAGTCTTTTTCATATTCTGGTAGCAACCTTTTCGTAAACGAATACAATAAGCTGACATACTCGATCATTGAGTCAGAAAGAGCCATTTTCATGAGTGCCTCCGATACTTCTGGTGAGTTTGCAAAAGGAGTGTCACCATCTACATCGTATACGACGAAAGTGAGGTTTTCGTTTGCCAGATGACGCGGCATCTTCGCATTGGATGGAATCACAGCGTGAACTGTGTGACCAAGTTTTGCAAGACCTTCACCAAGCTGAGAGAAAAGTAAAGTGTGAGAATTGATGTTTTGTGGAATCATGAGAACTTTGGCTGCTTCCGAGTGGGAAAGACTCAAGAAAAAGAAAGTTATCAGCCACATTAGTCGTTGACACATGTTGCTGAAACATGAAAATATCAATCTGCATTGAGAGAGAAACATCGTCAGCTTTCAATATTTATGCTGCTTTCTTATACTTGTAGGCCTAAAGATAAGCATTATGCTTTCCAAACACATTTATAGGCCTACAGCCCAAAGTCTCGCGGAACTTTATCTTTATAATAGGACGCCTTTCTATTAGTAGGCCTACGCCTATTGTTACACATATAGGTCTAGTTGTGACTTGTGAGTGACAATATCATTGTGGGCTAGTTTCACTACGGTATCCTGATCCTAGGCCTACTCTTTTATAACCAATGGCCACCAATTTGCTTCAACTAACGTTGTAAGCTCTGGTTAGATGAGAGCAGTGCACATTTCTTGTCTACTTTAGCACAACTAGAAAATGAAACAGAATGGCTGAGCTTAACTAAATTCTATATTCACTTTTCAACTGAGGACTTTTATTGGCGTCATACATGATACACCTTCATGTTTGTCAAAAATTGTCAGATTATTTATCCTACTGTCGCACTGCGTTTAATGCCATGAAGAATTCAAGAAGAACGTTGCAACAAATTTACTCACATAATTATAGCCCTACAAAGAAGTACATGCATAGGCCCACACAATATGCATTATGCACGCAAGCGACCATCGATTTATTCCCTGTAAACTATTGCACTACGGTATCATGGAAGAAATTATAGCCTACTGTAGATTACATGGGATAATAAAATTATAGGCCTCTAGGTAGATAGATGTATAGATCGATTTAAGAAATAGACATCCATTGTTATGAATATATATAATATATATATAATTATTATATACATGAATATATATCGATATAATTAATTTTTTGCTAAAGGCCTATAATTATAAAAACATATAGAAGTAAGATGGCTTAAGACAGTGTCGTTGGGAAGGACAGACAGACAGACAGACAGACAGACAGACAGACAGACAGACAGACAGACGGGCAGCAGAATATTAAAAATATATGTCAAAATGTGGTCCATAAGTCCTTTATTTAAGCAACTAACCTAGCTTGGTTTCGTTATTCGACAGATTTCGATCCAGCCACTTAACTATAGACAGATTATTGAATTCTGATTACAAGGCTAGGCCTGCTACTATTGACTTCCTGTGAATTATGAATGCTACTTTGTAGAACTCACCAGATTAACATTAGATAGCAAAAATACTAACTAACTGCTTTCAAATACAATGACGTTATAGTCGGCAATGAACCCACGACCTGCTATACATGTAGTTCTTCTTTGTTATCTCTTAAAGTAGCAGATGCCATCAGTTGCAAAGGTCTAAGCTTTATGTGTGTACTCTGGAATTGAGGTCTTTCGTGGCGTAGGCTGTTGGAACGACTGGTGATGTGAGATTCAAGGTCGAAGAAATAGATGAAATGTACGCGTAGGCTAGCGCATGTATGTATGAATGTACATTTGTATTTAAATATGTATGTATGTATGTATGTATGTATGTATGTATGTATGTATGTATGTATGTATGTATGTATGTATGTATGTATGTATGTTTGTATGTATGATTATATATTACTACATTAATATTTTTATTTTATTTTTACTAATTAATTTATTTTTTATTTTGCCCTGACGTATACAGGATTCCTCATGGACTTTGCCTTATTATAATTTTTTTTTGCCCTAGGTAGTAAGGATCCCTCGAGCTGTAAAAGTGTAAAAGAATAAAATCAGATTATTATTATTATTATTATTATTTTATTTTTTTTTTTTTGCCCCGAGGTATTTAGGATCCCTCAGGGACTTATCACTTAACTACTGTTATAAAACCAGTCTGGAATTGTCAGGCCTCGTCTTCAGGGTTTGAAGAGAAAGTTCCTTTAAAAGCCACCAAGTTGTAGCGCTGAATGTTGACAGAAAGACGCTGGACGCTTATTATTATTATTATTATTATTATTATTATTATTATTATTATTATTATTATTATTATTATTATTACATATTAATATTATTATCATTGTTATCATTATTACGGTATTATTAGGCATGGTGTGAAATGGTGCCCTTCTAATCGAAGCAGAGTCCTGAAGGAGAGATGACGCAAACTTTGTTGCTCCCTAGCATTGTAGACCAAAGTTAGAATATGTCTCAGACCATTTCACTTGAATCAACAACAAGGAACAAGCCTTGAGCAAAAGGATTCTCAAGATCAGGCCCGCATTAAGGTAGGTGCTAAGGGTGCTGCAGCACCCGGGCCCGCAGCTTTAGGGGCCCACAATTTTGAGGGCCCACATTTTCGGAAATGATAAAATTTCTTAGCAAGAATGCTGCAACATTAAGAAATACGATGCCATTCCAAAGTTCTGCCACACATCAGATTTATGAACTCGAACTAACTAGGCCTATTTATAAATTTGTTGAACTCGCAGGAATTTAGGCCTACCATTGTTGTAATATTTTATCTTTGGAAATTATGAGCTAGTAATGGTTAAATTAATTAGAAAGAGCGTGAAAAAATGCAAAGCAGGAAATTAACATGTGCATTTTTAGTTCAGGTTTCTACATCGCAATTTCTCAGCTTCAGTTTGTAGTTTGTACATGATACATCACTATAGTAGGCCTATAGTGTATTTAGTGCTTTATGGCTAAAAAATCCACTAAGAGCCTTAAAGTAAGCTAATAAAGCTATAGTTAAACATAGGTTTCAATTTGCAGGGAAAGTGCCCATCTTGCTGCTATGTGCAGGTGTCCATTTTTGCGATTACGATTATTACCGACTGTGCCTGTGCCTGTGCAAAATCTATGAGCGCGAAGAATTATATGCTTTGTCAGGGATGCCACTCATAGCTTTTTCCACCTTGATCTAGGTTTTTCGGTCTTGTCTAGGTTGCTAGGTTTTTTTCAGGATCTTGCTTTTTTTCTCACGGCGGTTTTTCCGACTTTTTATACATAAAAAAGACATTTTTAGGTTAAAATGCACAAAAGACGTGAAAAAAATCGAAAATATTGTGAACATGAACCCCCAAAATTGCAGATTTTGTAGCGAAAGATTTAAAAAGGAGTCACCAGAAGTTTTTCGGGAGAAGGAGCAAATTTTGGTCGGATGAATAAAAATCGTCCTCAGAAATTTAAATTTCAAACGCAAAGAATCGAGAAATCCATTTATTTTCTCAGAAATTCTCAATCTAGCCTTTTCTAGCCTTTTTCGGCCGGATCTGAACTGTTTAAAATTGAGAGTGGCATCCCTGTGCCTTGTGGACCGTTGGCTGACAGAAGGGGCCCGCAAGATTGTCGCAGCACCCGGGCCCGCACTAACCTTAATGCGGGCCTGCTCAAGATATTACAATTTCTTTTGTGGTTGACATTGATGAGCTTGTTATTGTCAACCATGAATACTATAATATTACATCTACAATATCACTTGTCAATCATGCCATATTATTGTCAAGCATGACTTTTATTATTGATAGTCATGCCAATAAGTAGTCAAGAAATGTAATTCACATTCAATTATAAGATAAAGCATTGTAGGTCATTCAATGCATTCAAAATAGTAGTTTGTCTAAAGTAGATCCTCATTAAATGTCATCAGAACAATAAACAGAGAGTCATCCTGGAAGAAAACCTTTCTGTACAGTGGTAAGAAATCACATTTCTGTTATTGTGATTAGATACTGTGTTATACACTCATGGTGCTTGGCTTACACGTCATTGCTGTGTTTCTCCGAAGCCAATTCATGCGAATAAAATATAATTTTTCAAAGGCACTTAATTAGTTAGAACTCAGGACTATAATGTTGCTATGCACTCTCACAGATAACATTATTTCAACTCTACTATTTTTAGGTAAACAGAAATGATAAGCCTACCATAATGATTGATTCTATTGCATTGACGTAGCTTTTAAAACACCATCAGCCAAACCATACAAATGGATACAATGCATAACATGATAACTAGTGTTGTTGCATGTTTAACGACACTGCCATTTCAAAGATGATTAGTGTCGCCACACCCTTTAGGTCCCCAAAACATGGTAACTTATATACAGTCAAGTTGTCTACCACTTGTCACACGCATGTACACCTGTGAAAGCAAGAGTTAACATGATAATGGAAATAAAATCTGATAAAGTTGCAACCAATTGTCCATTTTTTTCATTCATTGTGTCAAAGTCTATTGTTAATTGTTAGCGATGTAGATGACTCTGTGGCTCTGCAGCAGCTCCACATCCTTCTCGAGCTGCTTCATCTCCGTCTCCAGCTTCTCCTTGTGCATCATCTTCGGCGTCGTATCTATGACGACGGAAAGTCCGAGGTACTGCTGGTGCAGATGATCCCAGTTCTGCTTCAGACCGGAGATCAGCGCTTCCCGTTCTTCGTCCGTCAGTTTCCGCATTGCACCACGACGATAATGTTCGGTAACGTAAGCGTCGTACTCCTCCTGCGCTCTCTGCATTTCCTCCTTCCGCTTCTCCAGATAAATCGGAGTCTTTCCAAAGTCCTGAATCAACAACGGTAAATAAGAAATTGCTACATTGAAAAAATTAAAAGTCATTTGTAACGGCTACTCAAAGACTGGTGCAAAATTGCCTATCAAAAATTTTGACATAAATTGTAATAGAAATGTAGATTTAAAAATAATGCAGCTAATATGGAATGGTAATCTGTATTTCTAGCTGATCGATTGTGCGGTTGGGAAATGCATGTAGGCAAAGTACATTTTTATGATGGTCAAAACTAGAAAACCACTCTACGAGGTACACACTGGGCACCAGCTTACTCATAGGTACTAAGTCAAGTCAATTTCCAGAACAGTCCAAAAAGAATAATATCAACAATCATATTCATTTCTGTTTAGTGGAAAATTCATGCACAGCATGAAACTCTATTAGACTCAGAAAGAAATTAAGCCAGGCAGTTCACCGAGAATAATTTGAAAGGTCCCATGTATAGTGTGTCCATATTTCATACATAGTGCTTTCATTCAATGTAGTGTACATTTACAATTCCATGCATTGTATGTCCCAATTTCATGCATTGTTTGTCGAAATTCCATGCATTGTGCCCTCATTCCATGCAGTGTGTGTTTTTTGTTCCATGCATTGCGTTTTCCATATTCCATGTATCGTGTGTCCCTATTACAATCACAGCACTGTCCTTTAAAATGTAATGCTAAATGAAATCAGCATCCTAATTATCTTCATAACAGTTAGATAAAAACAGATCAGCTGACCTTCTTGCGAAGGAAGATTGGTTCCAGTCCACTTGGTTCCAGCAGCATCTTGTCGCCATTTCTCGTATCCACAAGTTTACGTTCGGGTTTCCGTGGAACAGCCATTATGTTTTCTACAGCATTCTGGGTAATGTAGTCCTTGTTTGTGTGCAGACCCATGACTGGTTTCTCATCCACCCTAGGAACAGCAGGCTTTCGATGATCTGAGTCTGGATACTTAAAGGACTTGCTCCCTGCAAAAAGAACAACAATTGGATTGAACCTCACAAAATTACATTACGAGCTCATCGGGAATTTTAAAGTCATATTGTAAGAGACGAGTGAACTGAAATATTAATCAATGGCAACATTGTCTAGCAGCTCTAGCTAGTCATATTAACATGCCAGATATTTTGGTAAAAACACAAATACTACCACAACAACAATTTTAAAATTTGTAACTTTGAGTTTGCGTTACTTCACTTTTGAGGCACAAATTTTGCATGAAAGTCTTAAGCAGAGCTGGATGCATTTCCAGAGGGTCATCACAGAGTTCATCAAGTATCAGTGTTACAATACAATGCAACATAATACAACAGTTACAGTAGTTGATACAATAGAATATAACTGTTATTTATTACTGATCTTCTCCAGAGTTCAGAGGTGCACAGACGTGACACAACTATATGGCAGAATATCAATGGCATCGAGCCAGTGTGAGTAAAGGACTTGCTTATGGTTGAGCAAGTTGCAAGCTCGCTACACCCAAACATGTTCACCACCATTAACATCAGCTACTTAGTAATAAGCAAACAGATTCTTAAAAAAATCTCGAACAGTTGAAACTTGGTTGTCATGTTCAATTAGATTGCTTTTACACATATCAAGCTTACTGGTTACTAGATATAGTGTAAGGCTGTAAGCAATCAACAATGATTACACTTTGTTAAGATTATGGTAGGTGAAATAGGCAACAGTTATTAAGTGATTGTTGGGCATGCACTTGTGATGAGATAGAATAAAGATTAAAAAACAACTAATGGAGACATTTTAATGATAGGAATTTGGTGAACTGAGAACGTTGAAGAAAATCAGTAAACAAACCATATTCTGTAAATTGCGATTGGAATAAATCAACATCACATAAAACAGAAGCAGAAAACATAATCACTAGCATTCAGTAGTTTGTAACAAAGTATCACTGGCAGAGCTACTAGCTGTTAATGCTATATTTTGCTAATTTTTATTTGCACACTGAATTATATGTTAATGTCAATAATGTGATCACCTATTTCTACCTCTTAAAAGTTCTTAAACTTAGCAAAACTAATTTTTGCAGATTTTGACACTCATTAAACGACAATATTTGGAAAATCATAGCCATAAATGTGATTTTTGTCACATTCTTTAACCAATAAGAGGATAACAAATTTCAGACAATTTCACATATTCTGGATACCTTCAGGCACCCAAATTCAAACCACTGATTTGAATTTGGACAAAGCACATTTTACATTCCTAATAAACTAGAACATTATTAAAATTTGTGGTCTTAACCCTTTAAGAGAAGTCTGCAAAACAAACTTAAAAATTACAACTGCACAGCCTTGACCCCTAGTAAATGTACATTCACCAGTAAGATGGAACTAATTGATTTTGCACAATGCTTTAAAACTCAAATAAATTAAATCATTAAATATGACTAACGGTCCGGTAGCTTCACATCCTTCTCGTGCTTTCTTAAGAATGAGTCTGGCGGTCGGGTGTCAACTTTTGCTGGACCCATTGTCTTGTGTGGTGCTTTCGACTGACCACCGGTTCCATTCTGAGTTGATCCGGAAGTCTTGAACTTTGATTTGTACCTGAAACACAAAACTTTACTTAACTAAGTCATCTCTGGAGCAGTAAACTTGAAAGAACCTACATTACACAAGATAAATTGCAAGCTGGTACAAGCAAGAGATGCTAATGACAGTGTGAGACAGAGGTCGACCCCGGGTCGTCCATAAATTTGTAGGGTGCAGTGGTGTAGTGGTGGGTTCGGTGCTTTGGAGCCCCACATTTGTAAGTCTCAGTGTGCCCAGAAGTCCCAGTAATGTCTGCTGTCTTATGTGAAAGTATTTGCGATGTAACCTACTGCTATATTATTAGGCTATGTACAAAAGGCCACATTGGAAACTAATTATCGAATTAAATAACTGTGATTAAGTCCCAGACAATTTATGTTTCTGGCCATGCTAATATCTCCTGTTTGCAAACTCTCATGAGGCAAGCCTGATTGGTCGTTCATGATCTTTAGCTGAAACAGCAGATGAGCTCCGATGGGAGCAGGGTCATAATAATTCTAATTTACTTCAAAATAAGGAAACAATTTAAAAGACGGAGCGGCAAAAGTACGAATTTTCATATGGCTGCGCTGGTTGGCATCCGTCGCAAATACAGCTGTTCATTGCTAAGATTGTCGTATCTTCTGACACCCACGTCGGTCCGACTCTGTCGGTGTCCTACGTATAGGCCTGCGAATAACAATATGGAATAACAATTATAAGAGGTCAGAGAACGATCGAATCATCGATCTCACCTGCTGTCTTTTCCAGACGATGTCTGTGCAACAGGTATTAAGTTGTAGATGCTTTCTTCTGGGCGGTCCTCGTACATTTTCAGCGATTAAATAGCACGAATTATTATTTCAAGATTATCGTTGTTAAATCTCAGGTAGGCGTTCGTTCGTCGTCTATGTCAAGGTAATAATGTGTTGACAACAGAATGTCGGTCGTCATTGGCAACGCAGCGCAGCGCACCAGACGACCGAACCGGAAGCATAGACTAGCAATAATGTTAGAGCTAATGAATTCAAATGAGGTGCTCTATATATTTTTAGTCCTCGATTGCGCAGTTAATGCCAGGGTTGATCCCAGGCTCCCAGCCCTTGGGATGGGCCCAATTCTGGATCAAAGAAAAGCGGCGCTATATTTATGGTAGGCCTAGTGCATAATTATGGCTAAAAACGCGTTGATTAAATTATTCTTCATTTTCAACAGCAGCATTCGAAAAACTGAGACAGGGAGGCTTGCTATTATGTCTAAGGACACTGCGCTCTACTCAAAACCGGATTCTTCTTGCTGGGTAGGCTATTGCTCACTGGGAGCGCCTCTGAATGGTTCACCCTACTAGAGGCGCTTTACACATATTTAGACACAATGCAATAATTATTATTATAATTATAAGAATAGGCCTATTGTAGGCCTACTTCTGAATTTATGTGGCATGCGGTTTTCAATTATTGCATGCATCGACAACAACAGGTGTAAACATAGTTGATGTTCTCAAGGTTTATTAAGAAGACAGTTAGCCTAACGAGCTGTGCTATCTTCCATTTCAAACACTCAACCTGCAGGATATTTAAACCGTCATAGTTGAAGGCAAAAAAGACGACAAAACGAGTAAAGTGTAGTTTGTTAATTAGTGAAAATAAATGCGCGGTTTGTCTTTTGATGTCGTGACGTGAAAGCAATGATAGTCTTTGTTCTCAGCTGCTGCAACTGATGACTCATCGTTATCATCATCATCTTAGGTCGGAAGAGTTAAGCCGTCATTCGAACAATGACGTCATCCAGACCACCTTCAATGCCGTCGATTCTGTGCAGACCGATCTATACAAGACACAGCAGCCACACATTCACATATTAAAGATTAAAGACCAGTGATTAATCTAGACGTCTCTGGGGTGGGAAAATTTCTCCCAGAAATCAGAATCCCCACCCCAGAAAAAATCTGGGGGTGCTGTTCGCATGTAGGCTATAGGCCTATGTATACGTAGGCCTAACACCCAGGGTCGAATACAGAAATTTTCCAGGGAGAGGCGCAAAATTTGTTGACACACTTAGATGCATTTCGAGCTTTCTTTCTTTTCTTATTAAACGAATAAGGTCTTAGGTTTAGTTCCATACTTGAATCTGGGTGTCATATATATTGAAATGTAGGCGGCCTTAAGAGGAGGCTGCACAATGCACAAGTTCTATTCAAGCGACTACATTGCCAGCAGCTGCTGCCAGACTGCCAGTGCTTTTTCTCGAAATGAGATCATAGCATGTTACATTGTGCGTTTCACCGACAGACACGACTTTCATGTCGCGTCTGACTAACTGCAATCGTACTCACCTACATTCATTAGCTGCGTGTGATTAATATCGCCATGCAGATAGAGAGACACAGGTAGACAGAGAGATACAGAGCGAGACAGAGCGAGACAGAGACAGAGACAGGCAGACAGACAGATAGACCGACGGAGTGATGGAGAGTTGAGACACAGATTTTATATATAGAGAGAAACACAGACAGACAGACATAGACAAACAGACAAGACAAGATACATAGAGACACAAAGGGGCTCTATCAGTAGTGTAGTCCTAAAAAATGAAGTGGGGGAACGCTCTTTATAATAATATTATTGGTAGGCTAGTAGTAGTAGTATTAATATTCCATTATCCCTGGAAAAAGTGGGAGAACGGCGTTCCCCGCGTCCCCCCCCCACTACACCACTGGGCTCTATAGTCGAGCGTTGTTTCAAACATTGCAACTTTGACATGTTCTACGTTTGATTAGAGCAAACTGTGTGCAGTCAGAAATTGTCCCTAATTGAAAATATGACAGGTGAACGACCGACACCAACATACTCTTATGTCATGCAGCGCTACATAAAATCCCACCTTGCTTGAAACAGTTGAGCTCTGTAGGATAAATTACGAATGCTTGTTACATGCTTGACGACACTGCATGCCATATCAAAGATGATTAGTGTCGCCCTCCTCCTTTATCCAGGCTTGGGACTGGCACTGGCAGAATACAACCCGTGGCGGAGTTTGAAATGACGATTTTTTACGAATCATGAGTCAGTGTTTTAAGTATACTACACGCGCTTAGTGCAAAAAATGTACAAAATCTTATTAATTGGAGGAATCAAAACGCAAAATGCGTCGCTTCACGTCTTGTGTTTCCTCCATTGCTTCAATTGCTCACTTGACTCCTTGGATCTAAACCTGGAACTGATTTTGACCATGCTCACCTATCAAGTATGTTTTGACTGAGCGCTTGCCAATGAGTTTCTTCCAGCGACTTGGATTTTGTTGGCGCCCATGGTGAAACTTGATATTACACTCATGCGAATCTGCATTAAACTCCGATCTATGTCTTGGTAGGTTTAAATCGGTCAAAATCGATAAATATTAGTTATATGTTGAAAAAGTGCACATGTACTCGTGTAGCTTACATCGATCCTTCGAACCAGATTGTGTCTGAAGTCCGTCACATCCGGTTCACAGTGATGTAGATCGATGACGTTGACATGTTCAAGCAGTTGGTTGAAGGATGCAGTGCACAGCTCCAGCTGACACTTCAGTCGAGTGAAGCTCTTCAGGTTGAACTCCTTCGGAAAATATCCCTACAATCAATCAATCAATCATTCAATCAATCAATCAATACCACACGCACTTCATCAGGCATCGCTCGATCTGAGAGTTTCGGTAGTAATAATATTAAGATGAGGTTATATGAGGTAAGAGAGGCAAGGTTAAGGATATAGCCTATAGTAAGGGAAGATGAAGAATGACAGTCCTTAGGTCAGCCATGAGGCAACATGAAGTGCAATCGACTTCATTTTCTTAGCCTCGGCATATGAGAGCGGATGGCCATTCCTCTCCCTCACCGTCTTTTCTTCTCACCGACGGTGTGCGCTCATTTTTGACTGAGTTGACATTCTGGTGCAGGTATAGATTCTATGGAATAAATCTAGAATAAGATTTCTGTTATGGCTGCAGTATTGCAACCTCCTGCGTTTCAATATTGACAGTCCATTACAACTAAATGCATGCTGATCGCCAGTAGCCTATAATGATAATGTGAAAAAATAATACAAGTTGTAGCAATAAATTATTATTGTTATTGCCTAACCCTGTGGATTCCATCGACTTTGTGGATGACCTGACTGAGTACGTCGTGAGTCTCTTCGATGTCTCTGCTGATCGCTCTCAGTTGAGCCATTTCACTCGTGTCATCCGGAACCAACTGAAAAGACAGTTGACTACATGCACGTGTGACTATATTTTGCATCTCTCAATCAACATTTTAATTTAGTCTATTAAATTGTGAGGAAATTAACTACACAATAAGCATCGAGAACCTTACCGAGGAGGAACTGCGTGGGTGTCTCTCATAATCAGGCATGAATGCAGAGGTCTGATTAAATTATCCATACATCGTTTATATAAACTTCTGTTCTAAAAGTTTAATCGATTTTGGAAGAGGATGGCTGATGTTCAGGGCATCTATAGTTTTTTTACTGTATATAGCCGACTTAACATACATGTAAGTCTGAGAATGTGATTTTAAATTGCAATGTAGAAATGTACCAGGTATAATCTCTGTATATATAGCCAACTGCCATTTTACAATTGTTACATGTTCTATACATAGCCTAAACAATAATTCTGTGAAAAGTGCTACATAAATAATTTAGATACACTACAATACAATTATTTTAAAGCAATACTTGCAATACATGAATGTATAATGTCGAACAGTCTACCTTGTGTTTGAGCATGTGTATGCGACTGCCATTCTTGATGCACAAAGCGGTCAGTCGCTTCCTTGGATCCTTCAGTTCTCTTTCTAAAAATAATTTACATCAGACAGATTACAACCAATCGACTTAACAATGCATCGCAGCAGAAATTAATTACCCTCATTTGATCTTAACTTGAATTAATTACGAAGAATGTAATCATACAGCAACATCCACTTCAGCACAAATGACATTTGAAAGGTTAATATATGAACCGTTGAACGTCTCTAAAATGGGGCTTTTATGGGGCTGTAGTGGCTGCTCTAAAGATACGACACCTCTTTTAACAATAACAACACCTCGTCCAAAGAATTACCACAAATCCATGCATGCATAATTATGCGCGATTGATCATAAAATTATGGCCCTATAATAAGAATGGATGTATCAAAATTCGTGAAGGTCTAGGCTGTGGAATTACGGAAAATGACATAATGCTAAGAAACAGTGTTTAATCTAGACGTCTCTGGGGGGGGGAAAGTCCCCCCCATGATTGACATTTCCCCCCCCCCCCAGAAAAATTTGACAAAATGATATTGGTTTTTAGTTACTATTTTCATCTTTGTTTCATATGAAGTGTTATAATATACCATGCTGTTATTTACTATTATATGATTAATTATTATTTACTATTATTATATATGATACTATCATGTTGCAATTAGTATAGCTTACTGTATATATTTGTATAAACACTATTTTTGCACGACTAAAAGCAGATATGACATCCCTCCAGAAAATTTGACAAAATGCTTTTAGTTTTAGTTGCTGTTTACATCATCGTATTACGTGAATTGTTATAATATACTGTAATATTTATTTATTATTATATGGTCAATGGTTATAATGTTATTATTTACTATTATAATATATGACACAATCGTGCTAAAATGAGAATAACTTACTGCTAATATTTGTACAAATACTACTTTTGTACAACTGAATGGCTTCTCACCAGTGGTATCCTTCAAATTTTAAACTGTAGGCCTAAAATTTCAAAATGTTTGGTCCTATTATTTGAAAACATAGGCCTATACAGAAAAACCTTAAAAACAACATCATTACTACACATGGTTTCTTGAATTTGGCACCGGCAGTTTATTAGTTCTTGGTTGGTTTGTGTACCATTAAATATGATTTCAGAAAGTATGTCCTGGTCAGCAATTCAGGACCATCTTGGGAAACAGGGTTAAACTGAAATAGTGCTGAAAAGTCAGCTTAATATATAGGCTACTATTATATTCATGTCTGCATTTATTCATTAGAATAGCTCAGCAACAGGAGAACTGAGCTGCTGAACTCGATACATACAGATATTTTTATTGTAATTATAATCATATATTATATTAGATCCTAAAACCCTTTTTAACAGTACTGAATAGTCTAATGGAGTTATTTTGCTAAAATGGCACCTTAAAAGAGAAGGCCTACCATTACAGTGTGGAAATAACCCCCCAAAATATTTGTTAAGTGTTGCTTATATTTATTGAAGTCCACTCTTATAAGCACTGAAAAGTGTACAGGCAGTTTGTTAAGATGACACCTTAAAATGCTGCCATTGCAATGTGGAAATTCAAACAGTTTCTGATGGGGGTCTGAAAAAGTACAGGTATTTTTTAAAGATGGTACCTTAAAATGCTACCATTGCAATGTGGAAATTCAAAAACTTTCTAATGGGGCTCTGAAAAAGTACAGGTATTTTGTTAAGATGGTACCTTAAAATGCTACCATTGCTATGTAGAAATTCAAAATGTTTCTGATGGGGCTCTGAAAAAGTACAGGTATTTAGTTAAGATGGTATCTTAAAATGCTACCATTGCAATGTGGAAATTCAAAAAGTTTCTAATGGGGCTCTGAAAAAGTACAGGTATTTTGTTAAGATGGTACCTTAAAATGCTACCATTGCAATGTGGAAATTCAAAAAGTTTCTGATGGGGGTCTGAAAAAGTACAGGTATTTTGTTAAGATGGTACCTTAAAATGCTACCATTGCAAATGTGGAAATTCAAAAAGTTTCTAATGGGGCTCTGAAAAAGTACAGGTATTTTGTTAAGATGGTACCTTAAAATGCTACCATTGCAATGTGGAAATTCAAAAAGTTTCTGATGGGGGTCTGAAAAAGTGCAGGTATTTTGTTAATATGGTACCTTAAAATGCTACCATTGCAAATGTGGAAATTCAAAAAGTTTCTAATGGGGCTCTGAAAAAGTACAGGTATTTTGTTAAGATGGTACCTTAAAATGCTACCATTGCAATGTGGAAATTCAAAAAGTTTCTGATGGGGGTCTGAAAAAGTGCAGGTATTTTGTTAAGATGGTACCTTAAAATGCTACCATTGCAAATGTGGAAATTCAAAAAGTTTCTAATGGGGCTCTGAAAAAGTACAGGTATTTTGTTAAGATGGTACCTTAAAATGCTACCATTGCAATGTGGAAATTCAAAAAGTTTCTGATGGGGGTCTGAAAAAGTGCAGGTATTTTGTTAAGATGGTACCTTAAAATGCTACCATTGCAAATGTGGAAATTCAAAAAGTTTCTAATGGGGCTCTGAAAAAGTACAGGTATTTTGTTAAGATGGTACCTTAAAATGCTACCATTGCAATGTGGAAATTCAAAAAAGTTTCTGATGGGGAGGGGAACTTCCCCCTCCCCATACCCCTCCCCCTGCGGGTCTCGGCGCTACGCACCTCACGAGCGTCCTTCGGACGCTCGATTGTCTTCCCCCCAGAAACCTGGATTCCCCCCCCCCCGCGGGTGGGGACTAGATTAAACACTGGCTAAGAAACTCCTTGACTATTATAGATGATGGATATCAAGTTGAAAGAAATTGTCCAAGACGTAGGCGGACATAAAAAATTATAATATATATACATATATAAAAATTACATATGTATATAATAGGGCCTATATATAATTTTTATATATGCGTGAGTTTAAAAAGACGGCGAATATTTGATCAAAGAGTTCCATACAATCCGATCACCTGCTGCAGTCCATCTCGAGACGACATCACCTGCTTATGACGACTGCATATTAATGCATCTTCGTTTCTGTCTCTATATCTACCTCTGTATGTCTCTGTATCTGCCTCTGCCTCCGTCTATGCCTCTGTCACCGTCCTTGACACTGCAGTCAGATGGATGATGGATGCAGTCATTTCTTTTTAATTTTCTGTTCATTGTTGGGAATGTAGGCCTATTGTTCGATGGAGAAGTCGTCAGTTTGTTATCTGATTAGTTCTTCAAGAATGGATGAAAGAGTTGCCCATCCAGTCAATGTCTGCCAACCAGTTTGAATTCGATTGTGTCTTTCTCACCGCACCGCATTTAAGAGCACTGTATGAAGTCTATATAAGAATACAACTACACTGTGAATCAGTTATCAGACAGACAGACAGACAGACAGGCAGACAGACATGCAGACAGACATACAGACAGACATACAGACAGACATACAGACAGACATACAGACAGACAGACAGACAGACAGACAGACAGACAGACATGTAGACAGACATGCAGACAGACAGACAGACCTCTCCAGATGAGTCTCTGGTTGGATACTTCGACTCTTGTGTCTTTCTCTATCTGTCTGGCCAGATGACCAACGGTCAAGACATCTCCCGCCTCTTCGTAAGGCAACTCGAGATGAATCGAGTGAATCTTGTCCGCTGAAAAAAAAACATCAATGAATCTTATCTATATATCATAGCCTATATTATAGAAATCGTCATTGGTATAATGTTATCATAGCCTTGAATCAGAAGTCAAACTATAAAATGAAACTGAGAAATGGAAGAGGTCAATCTAAGCCAACGTTGTTGTTGACCCCAAACGAATGTCACGCACAATCGCTAACTTTTAAATTATTGATCCTAATCATCCTATGATCGTTGATCTGCTAATATATAAACTTATATTGCACATCTTCAAAAAGGTCTCCGCGTCCGACCGTCCGTGCACTAAGTCGCGACAGGCAGAACAAGTTTTCACCTGCGTTATACAAAATCAAGTCCGCAATGGCAGGCTTCTCTCAGCAGTTCGTTCGGGGACTGCAGGTCAGAACCTGGAAGGTCAAGCCGAAGAAACAGCATGGTGCTACTGTAACTGCTACGGTGGTAATCGGTTATGAATAGGCTATCATCGGATGGAGGCGCAGGAATAGAATCAGGATCGGAATGTTTAAAGAGTATTAGTTTTCAGTCGTGCGTGGAAAGAAGCATACAATGTAGCATAGAGTGCATTGTTTATGGTCCGTGTTTTACTAAGTTGCCTTGCACTGATTGTTACTTTTTCGGGCATAATTGCAGTATCGAGGACCGGCATATCTAGTATCTCTGGACAGAATCTAATGACACTAACCTAAAATCCAATCCTAACTGACCATCACGACGCCTAACCCGAAGCCTAAAAGACACTCACGACGCCTAACCTGACTCCAACCGACCGTCACGACGCCTATCCTGGGCCTAAACGACACTTGGGTCACCGATACTGTAATTATGCCCTTTTCCGCATGGGTGTCAGCAGATTATTTTCAATTGCGCGTTGAATTTTTGGTGAGTGGAAGTCGTGATAATAGCTTAATTATGGTAATAATTGCAATGTATACACAACAAGCGTAGTGCAATAATAATAATAATAATAATAAATATTATTGTCAATGAATCTATTTCTATTTACCGTTGACGAGAATCAGTTCTAGAACATTCGCTCCATCAGCCGCCATTTTTATTTTGTCAATAATATCCGAAACAACAATCTAATTTAACGGGAATTAATTACTAAATATTCCACATGTAGTCTGTCCCGACAGGAATTGTATACGCGCCGCCAACCTTTTACGAATCAAACAGATTGCGTCATTAAAAGCATTCATTGTGACGTAATCAATACGCAATCTAAGCAGGAAGCAACGACCTTATAGGCCAGTCAAAAATACTGGAAATTGAACATGGACATGGACATTTTTTATGAAAAGCCTTTTTTTGCAGAATATTGTACGGATACATCTTCCTAACCTACAGTAAAAATCCTAAAGGATTCAAAGTTGGGGAAATATGTTTAAATCGTTGAAGATCATGACCCTTCGAATGCACGTTTCGATGCAGTTTTGTTTATGGGCGTGGCCTAAAATGCGGGATTGAAATCGGCCTGATTGAAGCAAGCCGAGTAAACAGGTATTATTTTGTGGACCGTTTAGGTAAACATTTTGTCAAATTTGCGCGGAGTTGTTAGTTGTTATCTAATTGTAAATTATTATACGCAATTAATCGGTAACGCATCAGATAACACACCGGCATGGAGATCAGCAGACCCGGTCGTGCTTCCGTCTTTCTCGACCCCCGGCTTGCATTTACTTAAATCTCATTACGTACCGCGTCGTAAAATTATAAATACCCCGATCTCTACTCTTCTCAAGTTCTCCAACTGAGCCATTTAGTCATCACCCATCAGACTTTTCATCCAGGGCAGAAGTCTCACCTCTTCAACAATTCTTACACGCCACCTTCCAATTCTCGACCCAGTTAGCAAGTATGTATATATATATATATATATTTGTTTTTATGATGTTTCAGGAACATCCTACACAAATGCTACCAGATTAATTTGTTAGCCTCCGACCGTCATGAACTTCTGTTCTGCAAAGAGACAGAGGAAGTCTGTTGATAGCATCTCCTTTGCTGTGAGTGGTTTCGTCAACTACGGTTCTCGTCTTCAAAGTTGTCAGTGCTCAATGAATATCCAACTCTAGCTGAACTTCATACCAGTTGACGTAAGTATGTAAAACTTTACTTTGAATAATTTAAATGAAGACATGTGGTTAGAGCAGATATATAAACTGGTTTTTACCGATCAGGCAGGATAACAGTCTTTACTTGAAAGATATTAGTTGCACATATTATTAAAACCTTCCCTATTTTTGGTTAAGTTTATTTGTCATCCCATTGAATTCACTTTAATATTGGCTGCAACAGAGTGAAATATTGGTTCTAAGCACTAATTTAGCAGTCAGTCTTGGCCAAGCATTAACATATAAACAATAAATTATTAACACTGATTGCCTATATCCTGTATCATTTTAATCACTGGCAATTATAATGTTTCCATTGCCTTTTAACAGTTTGAAAGAAACTCAGAAGCTTTGTAAATATTTTCTTCAATAGAAACTTTTACTGAAAATTCATTTTAAATATTTTACAGTTTTGTTGTTACAAGGTTCATCAATTATAGACTTTCTCTGAAATTAATATTGTGGAAGTCAAATGTTAACATAATACAGACTGCGTTTCCTGATACTAACATAACTAGAGCGAAAATACAACACTACCACTATTTACTTAGCAGAGCCTACCAATTACTAAAATACAAGTACTGAATGGTCAGTCTGTATCATCTAAATAAAAAGACAACTTGAGAGAATTCTCGCATTGTCCTGCACATTTACAGTGTATACTACAAGGCAGTCGTTTTTTAGCACAGTTACAAGTTACACAGCGATTTTCTGACTTGCAGCAACTGCAACGAATCTCACGCAGGAGATAATCTGGTGCAGCTGGTTTGTCTGTTATCACAGGCTGCCACTCATCACCTGATAAACAGAAGCCGTAATCTTCTTTTGGCAAAACAGTTGAAAGAGCCAACCACGTGGCTGTCTGGTGGTGAACTCGAAGACTGTGAAAATAAGCTGAACGTGAAGTGGGTGGCAGTTTCTCAAGCGGTACGTATTTCGTTGACAACATGTTTAAAAATCTAAGTTCATCCAGACTTTTCACTGTTGAATGTGCACCATACAACGCCAGTATAAATGATTCTCCCATTTTACCAAGTTCCTCTTTTGATACCTGAACATTTCCAAAAATGACAACCTGCTCTTGTAGATGAATTAATTTCTCAAAGATTTTCATTACTTTTACTTTTCCCATTCCAAAGAAAGCTGATGTGGTGTCGCATCCAGACATGGCATGCAGGAAAGGCAGGCTTCTGCACATAGAAGTGCCAAGAATTTGTTGTGCTTTAGAAATGTGTATCGAATGTGTTTTAGTCTGCATAAAAACAAAATGGTTTGTTTTAACATGGTGTAGAAGCAAGACAAATACATCCGTGTCTTCAGATATCACAACGACTGCTTCACCTGATTCTGATAATTGAAGAGCAGTCCTGACTATAACAACATCAGCATCACCTTCATCTTCAGCATGAATGACGATAATGTCACTGTCAACTAAGAGACTGGAAAGTAAGTTAATATAGCTTTGTTTGTTTTTCTTATTTGCCAAAAAGCAAGACTTGTTATTTGGAATCGGATTTTCTTCATGGACTATGACTTCTGGAGCTGCAGCATTATGCAGTCGCCTTCTCTTCTGCTCCATATCCTTCGTTGTTGATTTTTCGTAGCTATCAAAAATTACAAAGGGCTGTTGATTGGGGAATTTTCGATAGTGGGAATTAACATGTTCAACGTACTGTAGGCAGGAGTCTTTTACAGTGCCTACCTTTGGCCATGGCATTTTTTGCAGAAGAGCGCAACCATCAATTACTGTTATCTTTGCTGTTATTTCATTCCTGCTGCAAATATCTGGACTAAGATCTTTAATATGCTTTGCTAATTGTGACTTTGATGATTTTCTCATTAGACCGTCATCAGAGAATAACGAAGGCGCAACCGATGACAATTCAAATGAGTACATGGATGGATCAACCTCCTCTGAACACGACGCTATTGCAATCAAACGCTGGCTGAGTTCAGCTGAAGATGAATAAATTCTTTCATTTACGTTCAGAATTACAGGTTTCTTCATGACACTAAATGTTACTGCTTGTTGTGACTTCTTCAGTTTAATTTCTGAGAATGATTTTCCAGTTATTGATTCATTAATTTTACGTCCAATTTCTAATGAATTGTCCACATTTACTCTGTCATCAGCAACCACTCCGGTTGCTATGTTAACCAGAGCAATGGAATTATGATGTACCTCAAATGGATTGTGATTTGTCAAGAATTGGAGGAATTTATTCATATCCTGACAGTCTCGTTTTATTCTTGTTATTCCAGTTTCTCTGTGCTGTTCAGACCAAGTTCCTGAATAGGTACTAGTTAAATTACGCATTTCTTCTGAGTACTGTGCTAGAATATGTGCTGATAAAAGCCAGACCATCTTTGATGCTTCTCTGTGAGTGATGTTAATCAAACCTCCCACTGCTTTTCCTGATCGCATCAATGACTGCTCAATCACCATGTCAGACCAAGTCCCACTCCAAAACTGCTTATTATTTCGTCTGATGGTGAAAAGACCATGCTTAAAATCTTCTACCATACAAGAGCACAAATTCTGGGCATCTTCTAGGTACAGCCGACAACATTTTGTGTAGTTGTTATGCCCAGCTGCAGCTAAGAATGGCAACATAAGTTGTGTTGCATGTAAATGTAAATCCCAGAAGCCTGATCTCTCAGCTCTTATAAACATCCGAATGACATTAACAAAATCCATAAAGAGGAGCCACAGCTTAGCTGTTCGTGAAATACTGGCTTCCTTCTTTAGTCTTTCCAGATGCTTGCTAAGATGGTGCAAGCTCCTGTTTTCAATAACTTTGTCTAAATCAACTTTGCCATCTAAAACATCTTGATATAATACTTTTAGGTTGCTAAACATCTTTTCTTCAGTTTCTAAATCATTGGCTGTAGTCATTGGAAAATCAGAGGTGGTAACAATCTCTTCAGTTGACATATACGGCATTTCTTCATCCAGAATGAACTGTTGGGTGTCATCGGACTGCTGAACAGAACTACATGTACAATCAACAACTTCTTCTGCTAATGTCATTGGCAGCTGGTCTTCAAAATACACGGGACACGGGTCAAGCATGACAATGTCTTCATTACATTCTGTTAGTTGAATCATTGATTCATTAAAATCATCCCCAAACATATCATCTTTGTTAACTGATAAAGTTGATTTGTCATCTTTTGCCAATAACAACATATGCAATGCAGCATCAGTCAACAAGCAAGCTCGGAGAGTTTTTGTGTACGATTTACCTTCCATGATTTTGTTAAGTGAGTTCTTAGCATAGACTTCACACCAAAGATCCTCTATTCCACTGTCTTCCATTACCTTGCAGCCTGATCCAAGAAATGACATCAATAAGTGAAATCCACCTAGTCGAATAAACATGTTCTTAAATTGATCATTTCTGTCCTTTTTTATAGTGTAAGCCTTCAGGTACAAAGGCTGATCAAATGTGATGACAGTGCAATGTTGTCCAAGTTCTTTGGACTGATTCTGCACAAAGACCATAGTGCTGTACACTGATTCACATGTCTGTGGATTTAAAGGTATCAGTGGGTTGTAGACTACAGTTGAACATAGATACGATCCATTCGATGCCTGCGCCATAAAACCTTGCCAGTTTGGTGTTTTCACGTTCAATAATCGAGAAGAAATGAGCCACAGATTATCAAGCAACTGAAACGGTAATGTAGATATGTTTATTGGACGAAGCGGCTGGACAATTACATCAGCCATCTTTGATTTCAATGACTGCTTAAACGGTAAAACAAGGTTACAGAATGAGCCAGATTTAATTATTTCAGATGCTGTTGCAGTTTTTCGCTTGACAAGAAATTCATTTGAAACAGCTGTACGTGAAGTTCCCACTTGGCATGCAATTATACCCATGACATGAGTCGTATCATGACCACTGATGGTATCCTCGTTCCAATCGAAATTGTCCGCCACCCATTGACAAAATCCTCCTCCAGATCCAACTTTGGTCAAGCCACCCGGAATTCCTTCATTAGTTGCCTTTTCAGTTGCACATTTTTGAAAATTTAACACATGACTGTAAGAGCAACAAACACCGAGAGCAGAAAGAGCTTCAATTAATACTTTGGATCTCGTTGTCTGGTGCACAAATAGGCCAACTGTTAGCTGAAGAGGAGATATGTAGGCTCCTGGTCTAGCTGCCTGCATGATGGCATGGCAGATCGATATAATAACTAATCGCTTTGATTGGTTATTTTGTTTCTTTTGGCCACAAACAATTTCTTTTATTAAATTGAACAGATGTATAGGAATTTGGGATTCAAGTGCATCCAAGTTGGTCTCATTAGGTGAAGGATAGAAGTCGTCTTTGAATTCTCCATTCTGTAAAATCTTAAAAATATTGCTACCAACGTCTTGAATATTTCTAAAATTTTCATCAAATTCATCTTCACGTTTTGTAGTATGAACATCATGTAAAATTGTTGTAGCCTTTGCTTTGAATGTTATTACATTATTTTTCCCATCAAGTTCTGAACAAATAAATTGCTCTCCAAATCTTTCCTTAAGTCTTCTCTTCAGATGTTTCACACTATATGGTTCCATTCCTTCTGGTAGATAAGTTACCATGTGCTTGGTAAGTTCAGCAAATGTATACTGCTTTTGGATATTACAATCCCTCTGCAACCAACTACAAAGTCTTTCAAAAGCAGTTTCATTGTCCAGATTTAAATTTCGATAGTTCACACTGGATCCACTGGAATTGATGTTTAATTTGTTTGTGAACAATTTCAAACATTTATGATGATATGTGGCTTCAACTGCTGGTAGGTCTTGAGCCATCATTATTCTCCTTTTAACATCCACAGCTAGATCATCAGCACGCAAGCTACAAGCTTTCATCAATGTTTCCTGCAAAACACTCTTTCCTCTATTAACAAGTTCTACTTTAGAAACTGCAGATACTCGATGGGGATGGCGTTTCATCTCTTCATAATCAATATCTGTTCCACATATCAGACAATGACTTTGGAAGCTAAATAGTTCAGTTGAACTTCTTCTTGAACAAGTGGTTATTGGAGCTTTGTATATGCATTGAGCATCTCTTTTGTTAACGTATAAATATTTTTTTCTGCAACTTTCATGCAGGAAACAGTCTCCCTTCATTTCCTCTTGAAGTCCATCCCCCTTTTTGTATGATGCTTTGATAAGAGACTGCAATCCTTTGACACCAACGTTTGTCACATTACTCCCTTCTTGCCGACACACGATGCAACAATTCATGGTGTGTCTTCCAAACACTGAGGACGGTTAATCCTGAATTAAATTTTTACAGTTAGTTAAAAGTAAATTGAAATAAGACAACAATTTAATGAAAATAATTTTAACATCCCTTTTGCCTATGGTCCTTGTGCATAATGCGAAAATGATGATGATTATGATGATGATGATGATGATGATGATGATGATGATGATGATGATGATGATGATGATGTAAGAATCGCCCAGCGTGGAATTCCATGAGGTAAGGATAGAGTGCATCTATGCATCCGTGTGTTTCTATTATTCCAAGAGAAAATTCGTCCAAAAGAAAATCAGCCCGTTAATTTGTTTTGGACGCGGGACGTATTATAGACCAAAACACCATAGAAATGCATACAGTTTAATTTTCGTCTAAATTAATCGGTATATGCAGTTCTCGTATAATTAGTTAAATCGGTCTTTAATTTAAAAATCGTTAGTTACATTGCGTTTTCGTAGAGATAAATAGTATTTACCGGCATGCCTACGAGTGTAAACAAACCGATCAGCTGTTGATCGTCTGACCAGACCAAAACACTAATAATGTATACAGTGTAATTTTTTTTCGAAATAAATCGGCATATGTAGACTATAATTATAATAAATAACATCAATATTTAATCAAAATCGTTAGTTAAACTGCGTTTTTATAGAGATAAATAGTATTTCCGGTAAATCTTCGAATGTAAACAAACCGATCAGCTGTCGATCGTCTGCTCCAGAATAAATTCAAAATTTAAAATATTTCCCCATATCGCATTTTATTAGGATTTCTACCACACATTCTTTAGCCTATTTAAAAACTTTTTGTGTAAAAATTTGCTTTTCATAAAAAATGTCTACGTTTAAGACTTAATTAACTGGCCTATTAAATATTATTATGATTATTGATTAGGAAACCGTTGATTTGTATACACTCTGTAACACTCACTCGTGTCAATGATAATGATTCCAATCGCGTTTAATTGTATTGTTTGCATAGGATTGTAATTAATTGCAACATATTGCGTTGAATTGAATTGAAGTCATTCAATGAATCGTAAACAGTAGAGATAGCCTCAGATAGGCCTGCATAACTAAGCGCAATTACGATATAGGCCTATTTAGTGGAATTCTTTAATCGTAATCGTAATCGTAAACTCCTGATTTCTAAAGCGCCTCTAGAAAGCCAAGCGCGGAGCACCGGTTTGTTCACGAGCGCTGCGTTGAGTCAAAAGGGTTATCCGTAAGAGTAGTCCATGGTGGTGAGGGTCGAGTTTCCGATATGCTTTACTTTTACTCCTTACTTTTAGCCTAAGTGACAAATGGCAATCCTAAAGGTTAATAAACCCGCTAAGTCCAGGTTGTCCACAATATGCCTAGATTGTAATTATTACAGATGATCAAACGACATTTACATGTTCATTCTACAGTATAGGCTAAGTGATAAACATTAGGAAAAACTTATTTGAACGACAATGCGTCTAACTAGGCTATGACATTGTATTGCTTTACATTCTTATTGTGAGTTGCATTGTGATGTGTCGCATTGCAGCTGTATTGCATTAAGTTACTTTGCAATGTGTGGTAGGCCTAATAATTCTGCTGAATTAGCCTACTGTGCATGCATGCACCGATGAAGACCTCTATGCTACTTTTCCGCCTATGAATCAGCAGATTTTCTATCCCGCATTTGCATGAGGATCATCATTTTGTAAATGACGTCAAAATTGGACATCGGCTTTTACTCGTTTGTGATTGGCTGGAGATTAGGAAATGACGTCAGCAGTGTGTCATGCTCAGGAACGTATTAAACATAGATAGGGTAGTCTTCTTATTGATGAGCATTCGCCCGCATTAGCCTTATCTGAATTCGTCAGGACTTCTCTGCCGACTCAGTAGATTGAAGTTTGTGTAAAACATTGTCGTGAGTGTGAAAAGATGGTCTGCAATGTGTTGGTTGTATTACGTCGTTTGAGTTATTTAATTACTTGATTATGTTGCCGATAACGGTGATATACGTGTAGAGGTCTGTGCCTGTAGTTCTAACTATTATGTTGGCGACTTAAATAATAATTATTTTATGCAGACGTAGAACTAGGTCTATGCCGCAATGAATTGAAAGAGTTGCAGTGCATGGGATCATGCTTTTCCCAAAGCAAACACACAATTAAGTAAAATTAAGTCGAAAGTGACGCATATCTCTTGAAGTAGAGGCTGATATAAATGATAGTAAACACGTTTATAGTCCTAAGTATGGCGTGAAGGTGACGAATGATCAAGTAGTCTATCACGATGGAGTAAGTATCATAGGGATCGAAATGGCTTCCGTGATTTCGTAGCACAAGCATTGGTTATGTCATTTATGAGGAGGCATTTCGGCGGAATGCAATGAAGACAAGCCACGTGAATGTTTCTGTTGATCGCGGATGACGGACAGCGTGGGTGCGGTGGCCATGAGAGTGCAGCTGCTGCTGCTGCTTGAGGCAGAGGTGTTGGTTGTGATGAATGTGATGTTGATTGTAGGTCGTGACCAATGGAAAATTATGAGAGGCAACATTTACTCTGCGCTCTGAGATTAATGTTAATAATTGATCCCAACAAAAGAATACAAATAATCTGATAGAGTATTATTCGAATTTTCTGCTGCACGGTCCAAGTCACTATACTGATCCGAAGGGAAATCAACGAGAAAGCGCCAACGGGACGAGAATAGTTGTGGCGGCGATGAACAGAGGGGAGAGATGGGTGACTCTGCGGGGGCTGGGCCGATGGGAGTTGCCCCTCCCCTGGTGGAGAGGCAGAGCTGTACCGAAGACCCATCAATTCATCCACCTATATGTGCGTGGTTCATGATTTGCGCATCGATGCAGAAAACCGGACTTGTGAATATTGACGGTCAACACAACACTGTGGCCTGCAGAACAATCATCGGGTAATTGCTAAGGATACTGCGAAAAGGTCAAAGGATGCAGGGCTCTCACCCGTTCCTCGTTTATTAATAGTCGGGCATGTCATCCATCGGGACTAACTTGGCCGCAGACCACCTTCACCAGCGCAGCCAATAGGGCAAGTAGAAGACGCGCCGCAGCTGCTGTAGCCACTGCTGCTGCCACTGCTGCCACTGCTGCTGCCACTGCTGCTGGATATACTAGCTCGAGTGCTCTGTGACCATCCTGCCATTGAAGATTCAGCGACAGAGCGAGGAGGCGCATATTAGCCCGCATCGCAGTCACAGTCACAGTCGAGTGGAAGAAGTGCTGCATCTGGACCAACGAATTTAACTTTCGTTGTATTGGAAGAGGAAACAACAGATCGCCACGATGTCTTCTGCATTCGTCCCATTATTCACCGTCTTTTTCTTTCTCTTCGTTCTGTCACCGGTTTCGCTTGAGCAGAGACAACAGTTCGCGTGGAAGCCACAGGGACGATTCGGCAAAAGATTCGAACGACCTCTGCAGGTCAGCGATGGAATCTCGTCGAATCCAACCAGACTCGCAGGTGAGAAGATGTTCCATTTGTTTCTAACTTTTTAATGTTTTATGGACGACATATGGAACAATAAGACCTACTGGCATTTTAAGCGTGCAGGTGATCCCAACGATACACGAACGTAGCCTATGCAAAGCTGGAAGTTCGAACCTATTGGTCAAACTCTAAATTTATCCACCGCGAAGGAAACTGAGTAGAACCAGAATATTAAAACCGGAATATTGACAAGCGCTTAGTCAAGAAAAAAATTAGCCTACAGTGAAAAGTGCGCATAGTAAAAATTCTGTTCCAATTGCAGATAAATGGTCAGACAGAGACTGTTAGCCACAATGTCATAGACAGTGGATTTGGAAAGACGAGCAGAACAAGCTACATTAGGACAGGCGTGCACAGAGATAGCACGAGAAACATAGCAAGAGGCCTGCAAGTTAATTTTAGAATGTTTAAAGCAAAAGGGCAAAGACTTCAGATGCCTTTGACTCAGTGTTATATTCGTTAACGGAAACGATAAGTCGAACTGAAAATAATCCATTCCGTTAACGATAAGTATAACGATAACTGAAAATATTCTAAGAACGAAAACTGAACGGAAACGGAAATAAATGATGCCGAACTGAATAAAAACTGTAACGATAATTAAAATCCGAACGGAAATTATACACATTTATGACTAAAAATAGAAATGAAGTAATTTACTTACTGACTTAAATTAGCGGTGAACCAGTCTTTCGTTGGACTATGTTATAGAAATGAAGTAATTTACTTACTGACTTCTGAAATTAAATACTGCACTTTGCAGTGAGTAGTTAGTATCCTGTACTAGTGTACTAGTGTAACTACGTTGATAGACCTTCAACTTCAAGTAGGCCTAACTACGTTGATTGAACTCGAAGTAAGATTAATTAAGAATGGTAACCTGAACTGAAATTATTTAAGAACTGTAACTTGAACTGAAATTATTTAAGAACTCGAAGTTGAAGTTGAACTGAAATTATTTAAGAACTCGAAGTTGAAGTTGAACTGAAATTATTTAAGAACGCGAAGTTGAAGTTGAACTGAAATTATTTGAGAACGGAAACTGAACTGAAACTGAAATTACTTCCAGCCGAACTGAACTGAAACTGAAATAGAAATTATTTTGTGAAGTAAAATAACACTGCGAAAGTTTGACTAGAGACAAAAACTTTTACGACCAAATAATTATGATCACGTATCGCATGTATTTAATATTTGCATCTGCTCCTTGTTCAGCCAAGAATTTGTCTTAAATTGGAACATACACTTGTTAAAACAGTATAGCCCTAGCCTACTCAGTTCGATCAGTGTTTTTTTAATCGGTTTTTATTCATCGGACCAATATCATCATTCATTTAGATCAGCTTATTGCCTTTCTGTAATACTGATAAAAAACCGACTGTTTCTTTGCGTACTTAGCTAAGTCGGTTGCGGAACCTAGACTGTGACAACCATATCCGGCGTCCTATTGTTCAGCCTCTTGTGATATTTTGGTCACAATTTGAGACCCGCCTTTTTCAATTGGCTTATGGGCGTAGTTTGGTTTCCGTTCTTGGGAGGGCTAAAAACTTGGGCTTTGGTTGGGGCGGAGACTTAGTCCAGATCAAGCGATGCCGAAATTTTTTCGGCCAAAACCCCCCGAATTGGGGTCTTCTTGGAGGGGTTTAGCCCCCCCTAGCCCCTGATAAACTCCGCCCATGCTTATCTACCCGTGGGTTGCTTCTCTATTTTAGGGATCAGGTTTTGACTTTCAGAGTGTATATGATGATTTTTGCTATGTAATTGATTTCTGCTATGATTACACCATAGAAAATGCTAATCATATCTAAGACTTACATTTTTCATTCCACTGCATGCTGCTCGCAAACACTTAAAATGAAAAATGTAAGTCTTAGATGTGATTGTTGTTGCAGTTCATCCAAAAGCTAATTCAATCAGGTGAAAACATTTCCATGTGTTGTTGGTTTAAATTATAACCATCGCCGACCTCCACCCAGTTATTTTACTCATATGCAGTGACGTCGAACACTTTGACCAATCGGCAACCGTGTCTTAGCATCAAGCGTCACAATAATAACCGCTACAGTGGTAGACACTTTTCCCACCATCATCATAAGTCCAGGCCATGGTTTCAACGGCGGGCGAGGCAACCGAGATCGCCAAGTAGATCTAGAGGAGACTCAGGAGAGTGACCAAAATACAGAAGGCTCTTTTAAACACGCCCCTCTTCCTGCCTTTAGTCTAGCCGCTCTAACCCTTCAGACCTTATGTCCAGTTAACTTAACACAAGTGGCTTAAACTTTTATCAGATCCAAGCATGACGTTGTCTACAGCAGATAAAATATCTCTTGCTACTAGAATACGTCCAGGGCTGAAAGTGGTTTGGAAAAGTTTCCGGGTCTGACTTTTGTGGACGAGCATGCCTTGGCCCGTAAATATTTCTGGCGACGTTTTTTTAGTCATTTCCCCAAAATTATCCAAAAACATACCACTTTGTCTAGTTTTGGCAACTGGCGACCGATTTTGCGACCCTGCTGAGACCCTGCAACAGCAGGCCTCGAAATTCGATGCTGGGTCGCAGACCCGGACCGACCGGCTCACTTTCAGCCCTGAATACGTCTCTCTATAACTAGTCAACGGTTGCAGTCGGTGGCCTTTCGAGGCACATTAGTTGAGCCAGACTTATAGAGGAGACTTAACGCTGTCGGTATTTTGATGTTGATTTAAAATTTTAGGGCAATAGCTAATAGTATTGTAGCTTTTATTACTGCCAAGCAGGCTATCTCACAAACAGATCAGCATAAAGAAACGTGTGAATGTGTTGAAACTGATCGTTAGGTAGACATCTAAAATTATTGTTCTTTACGAAGAACATGATGTATGCATCGCCTTCTTAAATAACTGATGAATTTTTTCTTTGACCCGCGGTGTCGTCGAAATGTGGCAATGTAGGTAGCCCTTCACAAAAAGGTTGGACATCCTTGTTTTATACCAGCAAGCAATCCTATCCATATAACCGGACGGCGTGCATGGTCTTCAACTATCGCAACGACCGAGTTAATATTTAACCATCGGAGGAGGAGAAACTCCAAAATGTAGATCTATTGCCGTCGTAGTTTACACCTTTCGCGTTCGTTTTCCATTCTCAACACTTTCGTTCGCTTAAACGTTTTCTGTTGGATTCCAGGAGACTAGTAACAGTCACTAAGCTTATTACCGTCCCTGGAAGTCTAAGTAATGTGGCTCCATAGACTACAAATTTTATTGCTATGGGGTATAAGCTTACCGATTATCTTGCCTAAATTGGTGCAGCCTAATGAATTTGATTTATTCTAGTTTACTAAAATGAATTAAAATTTAACTGTGGCAATAAAAACAAGTTACTTGAAAATTGTCTGTGTCTCTACATATGTCTCTCAGAAGACATGGACAGAGCCTCACAGAGGCATTTGCGGATAGACATTGGCGCGCCATCGATTGATGATTGTGGCGTTTGATCCAGACCCCATCATCACCGTAGATAGGGGTCAGCATAAATCGTTGTCCAGATAAACAGCAGTTGTGGTTCCTGATGGGTCCTGACATCATCCGTCGTCGAACCCTACACCGAACGTTGGAGTCAATCGTCCATCATCATCTCAAACATCGTTCTGCCTTTCATTTAAATTATATAGCCCAGGACACTTCATATTTTTGTCCGTTTATTATAGGCGCTACCGGTCCTAACTTCTGTTCAACCCTATTCAGACCTATTTTAGCAGCCAATTCTCCGCCTCATTCTTCCTCTCCCCTTCCTATTTTCCATCTAAGGTCACGTCATTCAATTGATCAAAAACGGAACTAAGTGCATGTCTGCATGATTGTTATTTCGAGTTCCTAAAGTGTAGGGTTTAACAATAACCTTGTTGTTTTGTGATCACTAATAAGCCTAATGATAGCGATGATGATGATGATGATGATGATGATGATAACAATAGTACTGAAGAAGTAATAACAATAGTAACAACAACAACAACAACGATAATATTAATGATGATAATAACAAGAATAATATTTATAATAATGAAACTGGTGATGATGATAATGTCAATTTTTATGGCGCCATAAGCACAGCAGCCATGTCGCTGTATGGACGTCTACACGCAAAACTAAGAGTGAGCGCTTACAACGATGTCTTCATTAACATTTGGTGACTCTTTGTCCGAACTATGCTCAATGTTCACACTAGGCCTATAGCACACAAGCCAAACGCTCGAGCTATCCAAGCAAAGCAGCGAGATAAAACTTCTCATCATTTCTATTGCTATAATTATTGCTATTCTTAGGCCTACTATTACGACTAATAATATTAGTATTAGGGCCCTATATTTTTTTATTTTTAACAAACGAAGCACAAGTCCCAGTAGCGGCGCCAGAGGGGTTTGGGGGCTAGGCCCCAAATAAGGCCATCCGTTTTTTTACATGTAAAAATGAAATATTTCCACGTTTAGCCCCCCCCCCCCATAAAAATGGCATGTCCATGAGATTTTGACCAAACAACAAAAAAGCTCGTCAGAAATTTTGGTGGATGAAAATGGGAAATTTTCTCCACGAGGATTCAGCCCACCAAAACTGAAATCCTGGCGCCGCCACTGACAAGTTTCATAAGCTAAACTTCGTAGGCTATTTGACGATCAATATTGCATAAGTTAAGCTGTAGATGAGTTGTGCTTATTGGTTGCGTCAGATCCTTAATGAATCCATGTGAGTTTTGTAATGAAACAGAGCTGATGTGTGGCGCCCATCGAATCTATTATTAACATCTTACCCAAAATCACCGAAAGCAAAACAGAGAATAATCGGTAAACTTAGACATGAGAAGAACAACGAGATATGGAATATCCTTTTATCCGTTTGTCGGCTAAGAGGCAGCATCTAATAGCCTCTGAATTATTCACGTTCGCCTCCTCATCCATCACACGCGTCTACTTTGCTCGTCTTCAAGAATAACTATCACTGCGAGAATCTCCTGTGGTATTAGAAAGCTCACGAGAAGAGTCAGCCGTCAGATATGAACAGAGATCATAATTAGCTGATGATGAATGACTTGCCCATCAGCTTAGGAAAGAGAGAGCCTTGGCCTTTGTTCACTAATTCTTCAATTGTTCCTTAATAGCCATTGTCCATGCAGTCTAAAAGCTCGATGAACATTAATGTTCCATGACTTTTCTATTCGATGTAACAATGGTTTCATCTGTTTGCTCATAAAAGGAAGTAAAAGCTTTTGCAGAGCGATCTAAAGGATCTGTAAGAGACAGAAGTTATGGATGTGTCCAATGCATTTCGATTCATTAACTTTTCTTGTGCGTCAGTGACAGTTCTACATCTATGCACTATTTACCGTTTTCTTTCACTGTTTACCTGCACTTCCGCATAGTACTCGTAGACTAGTATACATGATTGTGACCACAGACTTTTCGCATTAAAAGCGGAAAACGTACAAATAATATTATATGATAGGACTTTTCTATAGTGTCTTCTTTTCTCTTTCTCTTGCACTTTCTCTTTCTCTTTCTTTCATTCTTTCTCCCTGTAGCTGTCTGTATGTCTGTCTGTCTCTCTCTGTCTTTCTTCTCGTACATTTTATTCTCTTTGTTCATCCTTCCAAACTCTCAGTCCCAGACTTTTCGCATTAAAAGCCATAATTATAGTCTACGTTGACTAGTGCATTATGATAGATATCGCTTTAAGTGCTTCAACCTTACCTGTGGTCTGGGCCTACTAACTCTGAGCGGTTTCAAAAACTTTCAACGTATCAATGATGCACAGTATTTAGCCACAGCAACAACCTTTACGGACATGAATGAGTTGTTGAAAGAGCTTTTAAAGTTAGAAAAGCGTAGAGCATCTTCATAAGCACCATATAGCCAAAGAATAGCATTGGCTGTCAACAGACGCCTGCAGATTTACGACCAGGAAAGCAAACCATTAAGAGGTGAAGGACTCATAATATGTGGGATCCGATTATTCGGAACCGTTGTTGTTGTTCTATATGGTATAGGAAAGTTTGCGCTGTGACGTTCACGACCAATGCGCAGTTCTCTGCTGTTGCTGCTCTCTGCTGCTATTGTTGCTGTTGTTAGTCTTGACATGATGAACGAAAACAAGACTCAGAAACTATAATCTATGGTAGCCTACCGATCGTTACGTCACGTAATCCACTATCAGTGCAACTGCTATATGATGCTCTCGTGCCATGGTATCAGTCATGTCGTGCAGGACCCGTGATTTTGCTACATCGGACGATTTTCATGATGATCGAACAATGATGACTTTGTAATAGTTACTCGTATATCTAACCTAAGAAGCGAAGCAAATTACATGATAATAGATTCACATTGTAGATTCGTATACATATCTCATGACCACATAAAAGCCGCGACAGATTGCAGTCTTCAGACGAGCTTATTCACCAGCACTGTGAATAACTGTCTACAGCTTTCTGATTATTTACTGCTTGCACTAATATCTGCAGGCTCCAAAACTTGCTCAGCACTGTCAGCAGGGCTATTTTAAAGAAATTTTTAGAACTGCAAAACTCCTTCTTTCCTTTCCCATCATCCATGGTAATTTACTTCCAATTGGATGACAATGACCTTTTTGCCAGTTTTAACTGTAGGCCTAGGCCTACTGTGTAAGCTTACAGAAGAGCTTCTGCAGCTGCACATTTTGTGTACAACTGAACGTTAAAAAGCCCTGTTGCTCAGATTACAGTATGAACTTTAAAAGGCTTTAAAAAGTTTAGTTACGGTCAGACGATTGTTTATTTTACCCGATTTATTCGTCATTCGTCGTATTGTTTTCTTCAAAGTACATCATTTTAACTGCATTGGAAACCTAACTCATAAAATATAATTTACGATTATTATCGGCTGTGCATCGTCGCGAATTGCATGACACAGAGAATCTTTTAAAAAACTTATTTCTAAACTATTCTCAGAGGGATGGTTTGAAATCATGAAATGTGACAATTGAAGAAGAAAGGCTTTACGAATTTCTCATTGACTGAAGACAAGCGGTAGCCTACAATGCTGGACCGTCAAATGTCAATCCAGATGGTGGGGTTCGAATCCCACCAGAGTCGATAAACATTCCACGATGTCTGTTCTACTTGCGCTGTGTTATTAGCTGAGCACTAAATCAGTAGGACATATTACACTGATTTACTCTAACAAAGTCCAAAGGGAACAAGACGTGTTGAAGCTAAGAATGTTACCAATTAGTGCGTGTGTACAAAATATCAAACCTAATGCATGCTCTAATTTTACGTAATAATTGGATAGGTATCGATTTCAACAGTCTGATGCTTAGTTTCGTCGTACAAATATAAAATATTGTTTAGGCCTAACTTAAGTCTTTTGTTTGAATAGCATATCATTTCATCGCTCGTCCAAATAGGAACGCTCGGGAAGATGACTAATCAGATTTCCGGCTCTGGTATGTTTTGTAATCTATCTATATTGTATACAGCGTGTAATGTTGGACAGCAAAATAGGCTGCCTAATTCACTTGTCTGATGTCTCCGCTGCTACGGTATTCCAACTCATGTTCCGCCCATAGTCCTTTATAAAAAGCTACTTCGTCGGCGCTTCAATATAACAACGTTATTCCAGTTAGTTGGGGTCGATGAATAGGAGAACAAAGAGGAGATATTACTAGACGTTCTTGCCTAAGTCACAGTCAGTTTGCAAGAAACGGTAAAGAAATTAGGCAAGATAAATTACGATGTCTCAGTTATTAAAATATATAGACTAGGCATAGGGCCTATCCTAATTATGTCTGAGTTTTAAATGTTTGCGTCCTGTTTTGCGCATTCCTTTGCGCCCCAACTAAATCATAATTCGAAAATAGTGACTCATAAAATTTATGACAAGAGATTTAGACTTGGAACAAGACCCTAATTATGATACCGAAACTCTTATGTCTCGCGTGACGTTAGAAAATCGTGCAGTAGAGTCTATATGCTTTTTGCAAGGTATTAGAGACGCTTTATTGAGTGCATAGATAACTAAACAATAGACCACCGGTATCATAGAACAATGAGGGATTGTCTGTGTTGTTTCGACCGTTTCGTAATTAGTCTTCTCTACATAAATTTAATTAAATTTTCTTTGTAACTCAATAAGAGGTTCTCTTGAACGTCAAGTTCTTCAGTTTATTTTTGAGATCTCCAGATACAGAATTAATGCCTTCAAGATACGCAGCGGACCTGTCATCTACTTTAAAGTTTTTCTCCTTCTAAGCTCACGAAGGAGCATTCCGGTGTAACACCGAGTTATCTTGCGATGTGAACTTGTTTATTCAAATAACTGTAGACCAGGACCTTTTAGTGTGCTTTTAGTTTGCTACACAAAAGGGCAGTTCCAAATGAATTTGTGCAGCTCTAAAAGCATTTATGTGAAGTTAAATTATAATTATAGTATAAAATGTTTATTGACCCCCGATTGGAAAGAATACCACGGAGGATGAGACGAGAGGGCAAAGGAATGTGCCATTCTCAAAATTCCTTAAGATAAGCCTTTCTGTAGACAATTAGGTCTATAATAGTGCCGGTGAATAAGCTGGTCTGCACTTTAATGCCTGATGCGACTTTGTATGACGCTGATGAATTAATTAATTGCACTTGTCTTGTTTCATTCGCAAACAATGAGAGACTTGTATTTTCCTGCCAGCCAAGCTTTTATTAGCGCGATATAAAGATCGCACTAATAACAATGAAAATGATGAAGACAATAGTGACAACAGCAACAGTGATGCTGGTAATAACCTGAAGGGCTTGAAGTTCATTAATTAAGAATGGAAATAGATCGCTACTAAGCAGACAGTGCTCAGAAAACGGAATGATCAATGACGTTCAGTGTTTAAACTAAACGTCTCTGAGGGAGAGGAAAGTCTCCAGGATTTTATTTTCCCAGAAAAAACTCAGGTGTTGCATGCATGTAAATACGTAGGCTACCTTTCCCACCGAAAAACTCAAATGCGCGACAATTATACCCAGAAAAATCGACCGGTCTTGTGTACATGCATACACGGACACACACGAAAATGGAAATACATGTAGGGCTATATTAATTGGTAGGCCTAATTTTATGGGAAAGGGGAGAAAGACTAAAAAGGTCAGAAAAATGGCCGACCAATCACGTGGTGTCGTCGGTGGCTCAGCGCCGGTTGCCGTCTGCCCAAAAGTCTGCCCCAAATGGACGTTTTCTCGCACCCCAAAACCCGAATCCACCCCCAAAGCAGGGTAGGCCCTCATCATCATCATCATCACAAACCATAGGCGCAACGCCCGTACATGTAGGTGTCCGACGCCACTCTCTGTTTGAGTCTGTCTCGTGTCATCTTCCAGCTTCTACAGGCTAGCAGGTCTACTCCATACCATTATATCTTGAAGCAGCTGGACCGCCTTGCCTGCTTGAAGAGAATGATAGGAAAGAGGCATGAAGGACAACCAGTGGGACAAGCCCGTTTTGTATCCAATGCCCTCTCCACCAACTCTCTCCACCGGTCTGTCCTGACCGACCTGTGCATGTCTGCTTCACATCATGACAACTTGAAGCAACTGGGTCGCTATGTCACTTGTGTCATGGTTTTTGCGGATTTCAATCGTCTTGGTCTTCTACTGCCAGAGTATCGCCACCCATCTGGCAAACCTTCCTCCTTTATCCGGGCTTAGGACCGGCACAGGGAAGTTGATGGTCCTCTGTGGCGGAGGATGGATGCAGTTTAACGTCGTGCCCAGGATAGGTCCTACAATAGATTAAATACTGAATGACATGCTCCTCTAGCCTACACATGCAGAACCGGCAGACATGTAAGTCGCAACTGATCAATTCCTCCTTAGAGCTTGCAGCTCATATCAAATTCAATGTCTATGGATGGACCAATTGAGTCGATGGGATAAGAGGCAGTCTTCTGCTGCAGCCACCAGACCCTCCCGCGTGTCGGAAGACTCAGCGCGTGCACGGATATCTATTTATATTTTATAAGGAGGTCAGGTTTTTGTAAGACAGGCATCGATCACCAGGCGCCTGACTAGTATAGGCTACCAGGGCCGGATTAAGCAATGTCGGGGCCCTGTTCGGGAATTTTTGTGGGGGCCCTGTTCGGAAATTTTTTGCGGAAAATTTGTAAACTTTTTCGGGAAAATCGTATCATTTCGTCCGCCAAAAAAGTTGATGACCTTTTTTTATAGTCATTCCGTCGAAATTTTTTGGAAAATCGTATCATTTCATCCGCCAAAAAAGTTGATGACCTTTTTTTTTAGCCATCCGCCGAAAATTTTTTGAAAATAGTCGTGTGGCAGAAATTTGCAAAAAAAATTTTTTTTCACACATTTGTGGGGGCCCCCCTAAAGTGTGGGGGCCCCTGTTCCGCGGAACATGTTGAACATGCCTTAATCCGGCCCTGTAGGCTACTAGAACCACTTTGAAGGTTGACCCTGAATAAGTAATAGAATCAACACTATTCGGATCTTCTGTTCCGAATCTTCTGTCTGTTTCTGGTATGTTCGCCTTAAGTTTACCAGAGAAACGAATCGAAACACTTCCTTTTGTGCATTAGTTTTCTTAATTCAAACCCTCAACACTTATAAATATCATGAGTGGCTGATACAAAGATACATTTAGGCTATACTAGAAATAATAGTAGAACAACCTTTACTGTGATATTTCCAACATTTTATTTTCAGAAAATAAGAGAAATCTGGCGACTACTGCAAATGACGGAGTTGTGTTTGCCGATCGTCCAATCATTCGTGTGGATGACATCACATGCTTGAAAACAATGCTCGATGGTTATTACAAATGCATACGGTCAGTGCATGGCATCTTCTAAAATCTACATTGATTTATAAGTAGAATGAGATGCTCTCGAAAACGTTGTAGCCGTATAAAATGCTAATGGCGAGATAGAGAGTGTGTGTGAGTGTATGTATGCGGGTACACCGTACACTAGGCCTATACTTGTCTGTCAGGACACCGATGAATTGAGAATCGTCCAGACTTTACTGTAAGCCTACATAGTATTGGGTCACATAATATTTTACTATGCTGCATTTCTTCCACTTTCACCGTTTACCGACTTAAGTAATCAGAGTGCAGTTGACATAATGTTATTGGCCCAAATGAGTTGTGTCTAGAACTCTAGATGTGTCCGAAACTTGAAACTGATCTTGGACTTCTAGACTCTCGTTAAGTTTGTTTACAGACTTTGAAGACCTGCGATATAATGAAAAGGTCTACTACTACTACTACGACGACGACGACTACTAGTAGTAGTAGTAATAGTAGTAGGCTAGTAGTAGCAGCAGCAGCAGTAGCAGTAGCAGTAGTAGTAGTACTATTATTACTGCTATTAGGCCTATTAATATAATTGTTATTGTTGTATTGCTATTACTATTATTTTTATTCTTATTCTTATTATTATTCTTATTATTTATTATCATCATTATCATCATCATCAACATCGTCATCCTCATGATCATCTAATCATCTGATTATTATTATCACACGTACCTGCATACAATGCATACATGACTTGTGACTGAAACTGCTCTGCACTTTGAAACCTGCGTATCATTCTAACTCCAATTGTTTAGGCTACTCCCACCCACACCATTCAGTTTCAAAATTTGGACCTAAAGCCAAATCGCAAGGTTATGGCAATCCACGAACCCATGAATTAGGCACTATAATAATTTTGTATGACGTTACGGTACTATAGAATATGAAGTATAATCAATTTTAATGATTAGGCCTACTTAATATTATTGAATAATTATTTGTTGTTGCCCGTTACAGGATGAACACCGCGGTTGAAAAGCATTTTTCTGAGGAGAACATGTTGAAAATGATGACGACAGACGACTCCAAACACAAACAAAAGATCTTCTAAGAACAATGTCTTTAGAATTGTCAAATGTTGGCATTAAAATTTATAATCATACAACTTACTTTAAATATAATATTATTACCCTTTTAAAGTTCATAACCTGCTATTGTTGGAGTTTGTGTTTTGTTTCTCGTGTTGAGCAGGAGATAGAAAACCAGTTTTCATTAAAGATCTGCTCAAACCGTCAACCGATTATTAGGCCTATCGCAGAGATTTTTAAGCTATTAAGGATAAATATTATTAAATAACACTGAACATTTGAATCATTCTTAATTTAGAATCCAAGTCTTCTTGATTATAACTCGTCTGAAAAGCTTTAGTATCATATACGGTGTGCTTTTTGGCAATTTTAATCATCTCACGTAGGCCTACTGGATTTACATAACGGATTTTTTATTTCTGCCTACAGATAGTCTAGGCCTATAGTTAATTGATTCGTTTTAGCTCCGTATAAAAGTATGTTGAAGCTGTACTAATAATGAAGTTCATCATTCATGCATGACTTCGAATTTATTTTCCATATATCTTTTAGGTTATCTTAGGCTATAGCTAACTCTCTCTGTAGGCTTTATGTCTTATTCACTCACTTATTCGTTTGAAGAATGTGAAGAGCGCCACTTAAGGAAACCCACAAAGAGTCGCTCTCAGCTCAACAACGGCCATATAATTATATATCAGAGCATAAACAATTGACCGGCAGTTTCGGTTTTCGATTGAGTGTGTAGGCGGTTTACGAAATGTCAAGTCCTTGACGAAATGTGTAGGTCTAGTCTAGTCTAGAGGTTTTCAGTTTCCTGTTTTTGTGTTTTGTTTTTTCTTCCGTTCTCTAGTATAAGTTGCTTTATCTTTTTTGTCAGTCACTGTGTTGATTTTGCAAAGACTTCGTCATGGCCACCTTGCATCGTCAAGTCATTAATAGTTGGTGTCCCTAGACAGCGGGATTTTTAAAAATCTCTTTAGGGCCTCCCTTTTTTGTAGCCAATGTGAACGATGTGTGAACCTTTCATGTATACTGGTTGCAAAATAAAAATATTTGATTGATTGATTGATTGATATCAGTTCAGACCGCTATCATGAGTTGTCTGCCTTCCATGATCTCGTAATTGGATTGATGAGCTCACTTGGATTTCATAATATGAATTATATAATAATCGCTTACATTTTCGGTGTAGGCCTACCTATTATAATAGCCTACGGCTACCTATTTTGGCCTCCTGGTGCAATTAAGTTTGTAAATAACACATAATTATCTGGACTAATTTAAACTAAATTCAGTCATTTGACTATTAAGCCTGTAAGTAGCAAATTATTATTGGGCCTATAGAATTATAGAAATAATACACCGCAAATTAAATGCAAGTGAGATAATATAGACTATTGTTTCTAGCATCTCTGAACCTTAGGCTAAGTAGCTTTCCTATATCTTCCAGTATCTTAGACCGGCATCGATCCTAAGCAGTTTGTTCTTCAAGATGCGCTACATAACGAGATCAGTAAACTTCAAAATTAGCACTTTGGTTGAAGCGCCAGTGCAAATGAGCACTCTTCCGCTACAGGAAAGCTTTCTCTCTGAACCAAAAATCCCTTTGACCTAGGCTTTTAATTAAAAGTTAAAGTCGTAGAATATTCCTGTCAAACCAAAGAGTTTACAACGTTTCTCCATTTATCTCATGCATCGAGAGTGTAATACGAGTGCTGTAGATCTAATTATAATGAAAAGGATCAAATTCTTTCCGTAGAGGCCTATTAAGGACTTCTTCTTCTTATTTGTCGCGGTCTTCTTCCTTATCCTCTCCTTCCTTTTTGCTTTTTCTCTTCTTCTTCGTTATTCTTCTAATCTTCTTCCTTTCCTCCTTTCTTTTCCTCATTTCGACCTACATAATTATTCTTCGCTTTCTTTTTCTTCCTTTTATTCTTCCTTTTCATCCTTCATCTCGTCTTCTTTTTAGCTGTATTCCTCGTATTCTTCTTCTTCCTCCTCCTCCTCCCCTCCTCTTCCCATCTCTTCCTCCTCCTTCTCCTCCTCTCCTCTTCTTATTTCTTCTTCTTTCTTCTCATTACCTGCAAAGGGTAGTTATATGATTAATAATCAAAATCAAGGTCGCAGTACTGTTGTAGACACAGTAAAGGACGAATGCGAACCGGTCATACAGAAGTTCCTCCGTTGGTTACGCTGTAGTATAGTTGGAGCATTGGGAGATCCGTGTCCGTCTGGACAGCTCCACAGCTGCTCTAACTTGCCCTCAGTTGTGTACATCGAACGATGATCCGTCAGCTGGTCTGAGGTCTCGTCGTTTGGGCGTTGTAGTTCGCTGCTGATGCATGTATGCATACTTATTGCATAGGCCTATGGACATTTTTATAGCCTCTTACTATAACCCCACGAAGGCGCTTATAGTGACTGTTCCGGGCGTCGTTTGCGTTTATAGATGAAGCTTTTCTCGTGCAGACTTAAGGTCGCAGGGCAATAGAGTTGCCAGCTTTGTTTGCTTTTGTGTTGCTAATCTATGTAACCTAGGCCTACACCGGACTGCTTACTTAGTACCGGAATTGCCGCAGAGCTGTTCAAACGTTGAAGAGCTCTCGGGGATGTAATCGAGGGATAATTATTATCGCTTAGAGTCGGTTCCTAACTGGATGTTCAGCGGATCCCATCCAGAACAGAAGACATACAAAATCTTGGCCATGGATAAATGGCGACTTTTTCCACTAAGCTTACAGCGGACCAATGGCATTCCCTTGTCATAAGCATTTTTCTTCGACCAATAAATAAACATAAGTCAGATTTTAGTTATAGTAATTATTATTGTCTGCACATGCTGCTGATGCTAGGATCCAATTCCAATAGCTTTTGAAAGTAGCGTTCCATTAGTTCCAGTGATTCGCTATTTGTCATGTACATGTATGTTGTATGATGCATGAAAGTAAGTATATTCTTCATTTTTCCAACTGCAAGATTTTATGTGAAGCATAGTGAAACTATGCTTTAGGCCCTACATAAAATTGAGCATTGTTAGGCTACTCATTCTTGTTTATAAAAAGTTTCCCTCATTAAGTTCTTCTCTCGTGGGATATTTCGGTCATGCAGTCTGGGACGCATAGAATGAAGGAGTCTCCTGAAAGCAAGTTTACCATTAGCCTAGAAGAATGAGGAACCATATAAATCTGAGCCAACATCAGTATTCAGTAATTGCAATCAAATAATTATGTCAGTGGTATTGATCGAAGATTCGACAGCTGCTTGCACCAGTCCAGGCGTTAGTGAAAATGTTGCCAATTATAATTGCAGCTTGATCCTCGGCGGCGCTTTCCCGCCATAACGTAACAGGTGCACTAGGCATACATACTATCGTCGCACACTCAATAATCGTTATACAAATGCAATATTGAATACAAAATCATTTTACAGCTTAATTCACCTTCGGACGAAAATATTGGTGATAGCCTGGATGGTAGATTGACCAAACTGATAACAACTCAGAAATCGTAAGAAGCTGCATTAGTTAATTTAGAGGATAAATTTACCCATCAAGAATCCAAGGTATCGAAATTGATAGAGCGTCAAGATAGCCAAATAGCTAACGTGCTATAGAGGCCCATGAATCTAAGTTTAGTAACCTAGTTGACAGCGTTAATAGAACTGCCAAGCGGCAAGAGGAATTGGAACTCAGTGAGCTTACAAAAGATATGCTAGAGCGGCAAGTCAGACTGATGGAGCGCCGGTGTATGGAAATACCTATGACAAAACCTGTTGAGAGGGATTCGAACCCAGATGAGTAGATCTACACCGAGAGTAGTACTATCGCACTCCAACGGTCCTTAAGCCTTTATCCTGGTAGATACGAGTGACCCTGCTGAGTAGATCCGATTAATTCGGGTCATTCCCATCCATTAGAGTACGCAGAGCTCGGGATTAAAAAATCGCCCCGGAAGAGTTCATCTTCTTTTCACTGGTACCTTTGGGTCTAGATCTGAACCCGGCACCTGAAGAGGTGGCCTGCATTACATCCCTCCAAAAGTGCTTGGCAAGCAGGGCTGTACACAAGTGTATACGCGGATATAAGCTTACATCGTACACTCGTCTCCGGGAAAACACGGCATCGTATACTCACCTCTCGAAAACCAGGGTATACGTGGGTAAATAGGGCAAAGTATGGTACACGCTGTTATTTAGGTGTATTATCATGAAATTCGGAGCGAATGACTAAGAAAAAGGTCGTCAGAATTTTCGGCCAAAAAAGTCAGTTTTTCCCCCGGAGACTACTCACCTCAAAATTTACCAGTACAGCCCTAGTGGCAAGACAAACTGAAGAGCACCCTTCAAATGACTTCAGAAGTGGGGTGAATATCGACACACCAGGGCCCTCGAGCGACCACTTTTCAATAATATCGGAGTTTAAAAGTATAATATTGTCAACCTTGATAGGAAGTCGACGCCTTCACCTTGTTTAACCATGTTTTGGTTAAGTACTAGGACCGCGACGGTTAACTGTACATAGAGTGCTTGAATTTAAGACAATTAAGAAGCAACATTCCTACCATTAATGTGAAATTGTGCAACGGTAAACATTTTATGCCGATAGTTGAACTTTTAACCCATTGACGAATCGATGTCATGTAAGCAGGGGTTAAGGTGGGTGGCCTGCTCTCGAAACTCTTGGCTTGCGTTCCCACTGCTCATCATGATGGAACTCCAAAGCAAATAAATTTCAATAATATATATTCTTCATCAGCGTTCCCACTGCTCACATTCAGCGTTCCCACTGCTCACCTAAACCACTGTAACCACTGCATGTAAGAAGTAATTGCCATCGAGGTCCAGAGTCTTTATTACTAGGCAGTGGTCGATCTTCTTAGGCACTAAAAGCCGTCAAGAGATACGTATACGTCGTATAGGCCTAGACATAAATAATTATTGCTTGTGAAGTTTCTCTATACTGTAGAGCTTCCTGATTGATAGGTCTAGTTCAAGCATGCGTTGCGAACATTATTGTAAGTAGCCTACAAGCACGCGTAAACCCATAAACAATCTAGCAGGTATATAGAGGAGATCGGAACATGGGGTTCATCTAGTTCTAAAGTGGTTCATCGTTGACTGTACAAAGAAGGCAGATGAACCACTTTAGAACTAGATGAGCCAATTATTATTTTACTGTTCATCTGCAGAGTTACTCAGTATACGGTTTTCCATTGCGTAGCGCCTCAGTCACGTTTATTAAAACGCAAGGGCTGCAAGGGAGAATTTTCGGGCCGAAATCGAGGGCCACTCCTAATCACCATGCTACTCTTGCCCGATCTCCCCTAAGTATCTGCACACTAGCCTGCTGAGTATGGACATCTGCAGACAGATCTAATATAATATGGCAAATAACGGCAGAAGTGATAGATTACAAATGACATTAGTTCTTCTATGGCGTTATTTGTTGCTGCCTCACAAAATTGCACCATTAGGCCTACTGATGTTTCTAAGATGCTCGCACTCTTACTTCAAAGCACTATTTCTTAGTGACTTTGGAAGATCTGGATATCTGACTCATCATCATCTGGCGGTGGCCTATCTCTGCCTCAGATTCGCATTCATTTTATACATTTTGCGCATGTTAAGATGGTCTAACAATAATATAACAACAACGACAACGACATCAGCGAAAAAAGCAACAACAACATCGACAGCTCAGCGCTGCAGCAGCAACAACGACAGCAATAACAACAGAAACAAGAGCAGCAACGACAATAACAGCAACAATAATATTAATAAAAATTTTAATTAATATCATCATTGTCGTTGTTATTATGCAGAACGAAGCTATTACCTTAGATATTGCACTTTCACAAAGATCGGTCAAAAATAGCTTGGGAAATCATGTAATTTATTAGGAGTGTTTTTACAGCGTCATTTCGGAACTAGCTACTCGCTACTAAGGAGTGCTCATCACGACCTAAATGTAAAATGAATGTTAAAACATTAAGCGTTGAGGGGTTAATTATGCCAAGCATTTTGTTTAACATTTTGCCGTAAAGATTCTTGCATATATATATATAACCGATAATCATACAGGGTGGGCCATAAAAAGTAATTCCTACGGATTTTTGTCAATATCTTGGCCAAAAATAAGAATTTTTAAAATCAAGTTTCACAGGCTTAGCCTAAGGGTAAATCATATCTACATCGCAGAGTAGCCAAATTTCATTGAAATATTTGAAACAAGACACAAGTCACGCAATTTATTTCACTTTTAATGAGCCCACCCATTGTTTTTTAACGAACCAAAAACGTTTTGCAGCAAAAGTAACAAAAAAACGATCTTATTGAGTCACATCTCAAATAATTATTGTTATCAGATTAACTTGACATAGCCAGTTTATCATTATTGTTACTATTTTAAAAAAGAAGCATGTACCAGCGTAGCTGCAAGTCTCTGCAACATCATTTGGCAGGATGACTATGATGCTGCAAATAAAGAATTTTTCAGATTCAAGCTTTGCTAATAAAACATAGAATTGAAATTTATGAAACATTAAAGTGGCCATGTCCATGGCAGACAAAATGTGTATTCAGATACTTCATGAGCTTCACATGGACGTAACTAGGATTTTTCGTTTGGGGGTGGGGGGGGGGGGGCTTAAGCCTTAAGTATGACGAGTGCGGTAGTTCTATTTAGCCGTAAGTATACAACGGCTTGATTCATTGGGGGGGCTTCAGCTTCGCTTGGGGAGGGGGGGGGGGCTTAAGCCTCCACAAGCCCAACGCTAGTTACGTCACTGGAGCTTCATGAGCTTGGAGCTTGAACTGTATTCACCACTTAGGCCTACTCTGATGAACAGTGAGAACGGAGAGAAATTAGTCGCGAATAGACCGGCGGTGTGCCGCGAAAAAATGATGTGCGGTTGATGTGTCGCGAAGAATTGGTGTGTCGCGAATTTTCGTAGCATAGGCCTACACACGTCGTTTTGCATTAGGCCTATACTGACTTACTCACTTTAGCAGTTTAGCAGGCGTAGGCTGTGAGAATTTGTAGCACTCTATATCTAGTTCATTTAATCGCAATAGGCCTTTATGGCACGGCCACTGTGTTTGTCTTGTAGGCCATAATCCCTGCATTCAATATTTTACGGTTGAAGCCGGAAATGTTCCTTCTCAGCCTACAATAAAAACACGTTATCCAACGCGACGAATAAACTTTTAACAAATGCTATAACATTCGAAAATGATGGTTATGAAACGGAAATCTGCGGCCAAAGCCAAAAGTGAAAGAGCATTTATGGCCGCATTGGAATTGATCTGGAAAGACTTACCTTTGGAACACATCAACAAGGTCATCAACAACGTTAGGCTACAAATAGATTGAGAACAAGTGAAAGAGCTGGTGGTGCAACGCCGTGGTGGTCACATCGAACACAAGTTGTGAAGCAATATCAAGTTCATTTGATAACAATCATTTGAGATGTGACTTAATAAAATCGTTTTCTGTTACTTTTGTTGCGTTACGTTTTGGATCGTTAAAAAACAGCTCACTAAAATAGTATAACTTTTGTTCGAGATGAAAATAGCTAAGGTATGTACAGGGTGGGCCAAAAAAAGTAATCCCCTACGGTGTTTAGCTCATATCTTGGCTAAACACAAGAATTATTAAATAAAACTTTACAGTCTCAAAGGCAATTCATATTTACGTACAATGGTCCAACTTTCAACAAAATATTTCAAACAAAACAAAAGATACATCACTTTCAGTGAGGCCACCCACCGTTTTTTGACGATTCAAAAACGCGACACAACAAAAAGTAACAAAAAACCAATTTAATTATTCTGGCCAATAACTTGGCCGGAAGTAAGAATTTCGAAATGAAGTTTTACAGGCGTAACGACAATTCATATCTACACAGATCTAGCCAGATTTCATCAAAATATTTCAAGCAGAATAAAAGTTATGCCACTTTTAGGGAGGCCACCCACTGTTTTTTGACGATTCAAAGAAGTAACGCAGCAAAAGGTAGCGAAAACACGATTTTATTAAGTCTCATCTCAAATAATTGTTATCAAATAGCCTTCATATTGCCAGATAATGATTATTATTACTATTTAAAAAAGAAACATGGTACCAGCGTAGCTGCACGTCACTGAGAAGTCACTAAGCAAGATGACAATCAAATTTGTAAATAAGGAATCTGTCAGATTAATCAAGAACTTTGCAAAGAGACTCAAAAGAAGTTTTGGCACTGGTGATGGGCACATTAAACACAAGTTGTGAAGCACTACCAAGTTCATTTGACAACAGTTATTTGAGATGAGACTTAATGAAATCGTTTTTTTTTTACTTTTGCTGCGTTACGTCTTTGAATCGTCGAAAACGGTGGGTGGCCTCGCCAAAAGTGGTATATCTTTTGTTGTGTTTGAAAGATTTTGATAAAATCTGGCCGTCATGTGTAAATATGAATTGTCTTTAAACCTGTAAAGATTCATTTTGAAATTCTTACTTCTGGCCATGATATTAGTAAAAGAAACTAGTTTTTGGCATTTCGCTTTTGAATAGTCAAAAAACGGTGGCTGGCCTCACTAAAAGTGATATAACGTTTGTTCTGTTTAAAATATTTTGTTGAATTTGGATCATTGTACGTAAATATGATTTGCCTTTAAGACTGTAAAGTTTCAATTAAAAATTCTTATGTTTGGCCAAGATATGGACTAAAATCTGTAGGGGATTATTTTTTGGCGCACCCTGTAGATATGAGTTACCTTTAAGCCTGTAAAACTTGGTTTGACAAATTCTTATTTTGGGCTAAGATATCGGTAAAAACCACAGGGATTACTGTTTATGGCCCACCCTGTACATATATATATATATGTACATAATATTATTATATACATATAGATATAAAACTATGTTTATCTTTGGAACCCAAGTGAACACTTTGACAATAGACCGAATTATAGGCCTATATTACAGACTATGCCTACTTTTCATTCTTTCATTTGCATAAATACGCAGTTCGACTTGCCTTGAGGACACTTTCGGCCATTGCTTCCAAGTTTGTTGCTCAGGACAATTTGACAGAAAAGACGAAGGAAAGTTAGTTAGTTCGTTTGCAGAGTGCGAGGTTGTAATGGCGTCTCCATTACAAGGCAAAGGTAGGATAATGCCAGCTGCTATGGATTAATTACACATTCTGCAATTCTATAGACTAAGCCACAGTTATATAGCAGTTAGGTCTCTCTCGGTCCGTCTTGGATCCGACAGCCACATGTACACTTTGTACAGTAGGCCTACTTCTACTAAGCTCATAATTTTATTGTAGTAGAAATGAAGGCGCCCAATAATTCTTGGCCTAATATTGTCCCTATAAACATTGCCTCCACAATACTACCAGATCCATTAATATACAGGGTGACCCAATAAAAAATTTCGCACCAGATAAAATGTAATGTCCTCAAAACCGATTGAGATTTTTCTACACAAATTTTCTACTGTACATAAAGAGGAAAGACTTGCAAACAGTCCTTGAAAGTTTCAATTAGAATAAATATTTCATTTTGCAAAGTTAAAGCTGTTTAATCCCGTTTTTTATTTCCGCAGAAAAACGAAAGTCACTGGTAGATGTCAATATCAATTCAAATCACTTATTATTCCAGAGGATAACCAAACAATGAAACAGCTCTGTGAAACGGCAGATAAGAGCCCCTTCACCGCTGCTTTGGTGGACTTGGGTCATGTTCTAAACCCCACCGTGCCTCCTATTAGAACACTACTATTCCATGCGTCCTAGACCACGTGACCGAATTTTTCCACGGGAAGACAACTTAATGAGAGAAAACCTTTGAAATAAGAATGCTTTATGATGCCTTCTTCTGTCTTCTCCTCCGTCATCGATATGACGATGAGGCCTTTATGAAATTTCTCCAAACTTCTCTGCTTCTGATTGTTTCTCCGATCTCGGCTAAGCTGGTGCCCTTCTCTTTAAGATCTTCTTTGATGTTATCTATCCAGGTCTTCCGCTGTCTACCTCTGCTTCTTTCTCTCTCCACATGTCCATGTAGTGCAGCGTTTGGTAGTCTTTGTTCCTCCATTCTTCTCACATGACCGAACCATCTGAGTCTTCTCTTCCTGATTTTTTCTATTATCGTTTCATCGACTCCTAGTTCTTCTCTTATTTTTTCATTTATGATCTTCTCTCTTCTGCTTCTGTCTATGATTCTCCTCAGCCAGCTCATTTCTGCCACCAACAGTCTTCGTTCGTCCTCTTTTCTTAAAGTCCAGCACTCTGATCCGTATAGCAATACCGGTTCTACTAATGTATGTTAGAGCTTCATCTTAGTTTTGATGGATATGTTTCTTGCTTTCCACATTTTCCCCAATTTCCCGAATGCCGCACATGCCAGTCCAATTCTTCGTTTGATGTCTTCTTCGCATCTTCCATCTTCTGTTATCAGCCCTCCAAGATATACGAATCTGGTAACTTGCTCCAATATTCCGTTCTCTGTTCTTATCTGTAAATCCTCATGCCGTTTTCCAATCACCATTGTTTTTGTTTTTTCACATTGATTTTGAAACCCATTCTCCTGCTGCTTTTATCTACCCTGCTCGTTATATCCTGTAGTTTCCCTTGCGTGTCAGCTATCAGGTCTATGTCATCTGCAAACCGAAGGTTATTTAATGGCCGTCCATTTAGGTTTATCCCATGCTCTTCTTCATTCTTGGCAAGTCTCATCACTATTTCCAGCATCATATTGAACAGGTCCGATGACATTCCGCATCCTTGTCTTACTCCTACCTTTATCATAAACCATTCCGTTAGTTCTCCTTCCACTCTCACTGCGCTTTCCGATTTGCTGTATATGTCTTCTATCAGCATTACCAATTCCTCTGGTACTCCACAGTGTCTCAGTACTGTCCATAGCCCTTCTTGCCACACACTGTCGATTCTGTCGAACGCCTGTTTGTAGTCAATGAAGTCATTATACAGCGTCCTGTTCAATTCGATATACTTTTCTGACAGTTGTATAATCACAAATATCTGGTCCATTGTTCCCCGTTCTTTTCTGAATCCCGCTTGTTCCTCGCTCATCGCTTCTTCTGCATATTTCTTCAATCTTCTCTGTAATACTCCAGTGTAGACCTTCCCTGGTATGCTCAGTAGCTCTGTAGTTGCTGCATTCTGTTTTGTCTTCCTTTTTGTATATTGGTACTATTACGGCTTTGCACCAGTCCTTGGGGCATTCTTTGTCATAGTAGATTTTATGGCACAGTGTATGCAGCATCTCTACCGAACAACTTCCTCCTGCTTGGATCATTTCTGCTGTAATGTTATCCTCTCCTGGTGCTTTTTTCCTTTTTAGGTTCTTAACCGCTGTTTCTACTTCCTTCTCTAGTATGTCTGGCATTTGTTCTTGGTTGCTGCTTTCTGGTAGCTCCTCAAGCACCGTTCTGTCTACTGGGTTCCCACTGTTGTATAGTTCTTCATAGTGTTGCTTCCATCGTTGTTTGATTTCTGCCTTGTCTTCCAGTAGTTTTCCTTCTTTGTTCTTCACTGTGGCTAGTTTTACATTGACTGTTCCGCATATTTCTCTAGCTACCTGAAAGAGCTTCCCTGTGTTTAATAATCCTGGCATACTCTCTAGTTCTTGACATTTTTCCATTATCCATTCCTCTTTACATCTTTTCGCCTTCCTTCTAATTTCTTTTGTAATTTCTTTATAACTTTCCATATTTGCCTCACTGTGTGCTTTTGTCTTCCTCATGTCTCTTCTTTTGTCGCTCAGTTCCAGTACTGCTTTGATTATCCATGGTTTTTTCCTCTTCCTTTCTTCATGTCCTAGTACTTGCTGTGCCGTTTCAGTATAATATACTGAAACGGCACATATATTATATATTATATGGTCTTTATTTCTCTCCATGTTTTTATTTCTCTCCATGTTTTATGATGCCTAATTTCATGTAAACAAAAGTTCGGTTATGCAGTTGGATTACTAAAGAATATGCTTACTTACTTACTTTTCACCACGACATCAGAAAATTCCGTTTTACAGTTTATCTAAAATATGATGGGGGTCCACTTTCTACTTTGACACAAGCTCGAATTCTTGAACCAACAATGCCGTGTGAGCAGGCGTAGGCCTACCACCCTGCTGGCAAATAAAAAAGATGGTAGAACATACATGCATTCTTGAATGAGTCTGAGTATGAATAACAGCGTTAACCGTAAAATGTGACGTTTAAGACTGTTTGGGATGAGGTGCTGAGGTTCAGTTTTTCCCTGCTGCCGTATAGCACACGACAGCAGAAGCAGAAACCATGATGTTGTTTGCAAACTTGGCCTTTGGACTTCCAGACAACTTTCGTGAACATTGCGCATTTTGCCCTCAGACCAAACAATCAAAATAGGCCCCATGGTTGGCTATCTTCCAACACTCGTTTGCAGATAACCCTCACTGTGATCATCACTTCTCAAAAATAGTATATCCATGTTCACTAAACAATCTAAGACACACTCAGCCAGTGCGAGAATTTCCTGGTTTGGGATTCAACACCCTAGTCTTTCTTAGGATCCACAGTTAAGTCTTCATTGCACACCGCAACTCCTCATAAATCAACGTCTCACTCCCATGCAGCTATTTTTCTACAATTCTCATACTGCACCCAGTGCATCTAAGATTTATCGTAATAAATATCGTCATGTACATACAAAAGCTTGTGAAAAAAGTTAATCATCATGAAACAATTAAGTTTTCCAACCAATTCCCATCATGGTTTCCAAATTGCCGATTTTAAAGAAAATTCGTATGTATTTTTACATTGTAAAGTTTTTATGCCGGTGGCAAGGCTTAACCTTTTTCAATTGGTCTGAAAATTGGTACAGTTGAACAAAATGATAAATGGAATGGGAAACTTGCCAGGGAGCAGCATTTTGAGAAACTTTTGAAAACCCATTACAATCTGGAGCACCCTAATCAGCAGGGTCTTCTTGCTTGCTCCCCACTTGTTGCCCGACACAGATCTCAGCAGTCCGAGTCGTTTCCTGCACTTCGCCACGACATACTCGATGTGTGGCTTCCATGTCAATCTACAATCAAAAACAACGCCTAGAAATTTCACTGTCTGGCCTATTTCGATCTTCTTACCCAGTAGGCCTACCTCCAGTTCCACGTTGGCTGCCTTTCTCTTGTTCAGACAGAAGACCATCGCAGTCGTCTTTGAAGTCGAGATCTTGAAACCATTCTCATCGCACCAGCGTTGGACTTGGTTGAGCGATCTCTGCATCTTGGTCTGCAGAAACTTCATGTTCGGTCCAGACGTGAAGAGAGCGCTGTCGTCTGCGAAGAGCGACATCTCGACTGCGTCACGTGGTATGTCGTTGATCATGATGAGGAACAGAAGAGGTGAGATGACCGACCTCTGTGGCGTTCCATTTTCCTGCAAAAGACGAACAGACAATTCATCTCCTACTTTAACCTGAAATGTGCGCTCACTCAGAAAGTCCTTGATCCAGTTGTACATGTTACCAATAACTCCCAGATCTTGGACCTTCTCCATGAGTGTAGGAACATGGAGCATATCATACGCCTTCTCGAAGTCGATGAATACTCCCAGCACGAGATGTTTGTTCTTCAGGTTCTTGGTGATCTTGTCCTGCAGGCGGATGACTTGGTCGATGGTGCTTCGGTGCTTCCGGAATCCTGCCTGGTCCTTCGTCAGCAGATTCTTTCTCTCCACGAACCACTGCAGTCGATTTGTCATCATCCTCTGAGCAAGGAGAGAGAGAGAGTTCAGGGCTTAACGACACTGTTTCATATCGAAGATGATTAGTGTCGGAGGCAGAGAACAACCTCACGCTCCACGTTTATATTGCGACCGAGCCACCCGCAGTAAAGATCCGACCGGGAATTGAACCCGGGCCGCCGGCGCGGCGAGCGGGCTACAACCCACTCGACCACGCAGGATCTTCGTCTCTTAATTTCCAGCTTTGCATTTTTCAAGCTCTTGCTACTAAAACATTTACGGTGACTGTGACCATCGAAAACATTTTGCCCCCCCCCCTGGAAAAATTTCTGCGGGCGCCCATGGTTATCATGGCGTTGTGGAATGTATAAACAATTCAAAATGCAAGGCCTGACTTGTAACCGCAGACGACCAGGTGATCAGCGAAAGACAAAAGGAACACACGCATACTGGAAACTGCGCAACATCGATGGCAAAAAAAGCCATGAGGGAAGTGAAGCAATGTATCAGCAATTTTGCGTCGCCGTCAAGTTTATCACAATCTGTTGTTAGAGCACGTTTGGAGGACCATGTTTTAATGGCTTTACCAAAAATGAGCTGAGCTGTTCAGCGTCATAGAGTGAAGGTAAACAAAGAGAATAATGGAGGACAGTACGTTCCCTCTAAGCTGCGCGATTGCGCGGCCGCGCAGAAGAAAAATTCCTGCGGAGCAGAAGATTTTTATCTGCCGCGCAAAAAAATCAGTTTGAGTTACTTATTCTGTTTATTTTGTTCTTGTAGCAATTTTTCTTTAAATCTGCATCTAGGATGTAAAACAACGGCGATAGTGCTGTAAAGTATCTTCGGCCGTTTTGTCAGTTTGCGCGCGCGATCTAGCTATCCCCATTGACCTCCGTTTCCATTTTTGTTTTGTGGCGACTCTTAAAGTGAGGAAGTCTATTACTGCGACGAATAACGGCTGTAATTAGTGGTTTTTGCCATGAATAGGCGATTTGGCCATTTGCAAAGGATAATAGGTACGTTCCCTCTAAGCTGCGCGATTGCGCGGCCGCGCAGAAGAAAAATTCCTGGTCGTCTGCGGTTACAAGTCAGGCCTTGCATTTTGAATTGTTTAACATCAGGACCATGGTGCGTGTTAGCCATGTGCAACTGGCCACCAGAAGTGTTGAGCTGTGACACGTAGGGAAAATACGGGAAGGAATCAAGTAGGCCTAACGGGCCACTCAGCTTTTAACTCTTGTCGGATTTAGTAGGGGTTTCTAGGTTCAGCTGACATAGAAGACAGACAGAGGCTGGTATTCATATCGACAATGGCGCAAATGGAATTTTTATTAGCTGACATTGTTAGATTTTTATTGACGAAATCTATGTGAGGGGAATATGTAGACTATTATGTTTGTTGGGGGGGGGGAGCTCCAGAAAATTCATCACAATCAGTCAGTCGCAATATTATTCTAAACTAATTAACATTTTACATAAGTTTTCTGGAAATGAGCTCCTACTGCTAGCAAATTGTCCAAATGTGGTTTGCAAGAAATCGAAAATTATAAATTGTTGGTGAAGGTCTGATTAAAGTTATGGAGTAGGCTAGTCCTAGTGGCTGTAGACATAATTATTATTGCTTTAGTCCGATGAATCATGTCAAAGCAAAAACCAGAAATAGGTGGGGACTTAGGAGCCGACGATGTAGATAGCCTCGTCAGAAGCAAACTTTATTTAACATCAGGACCATGGGTAGTAAGCACCAATGGTAGCATAAGTTGGCCTATTAATGATAGGCCTATGCATAAAATGTAACAGAGAAATTTACAATTGAAAACCTCTACAAAAATACCTATGTTCTTAATTTACCTCTTGGCAATTTTCAAGCTCTTGCCAAAAAATTGAATTTGATCACTGCGTTTAAGCCCCTTCCTGCAGATATATATCCGATCGCCTAGTATTATACAGGGCTTGGGCGAAGTTCGTTCTTTCTGCATGAAAGATCTCCAGCGGACCACGAATTATTTATACAACTGACGACTTCCATGGAAGACATAAGTGCAAGACTCACAAACACACACATACACCCACACACCCCCACCCACACACATACACACGCACGCACAGACACACGCACACAAACACGCACATTTACTGCACAGTTTCTTGATAATTATTCTGTCTTGTATTTGTGTTTGACTGGACTTTCTTTTGTGCACCAAAAATTTTGCACACAAAAAATTAAACTGAAAATTGTTGCACAAGAGATTCCAATTTTGCACAACCCCCGGCAAACCTTAGAGGGAACGTTGAATTGGAGGTGTTGCATCCCCCCCCCCGAAGTCCCAAAAGATCTGTCGTTCGAAATACCGGAAGAGTTTCAACAAATGGTCTTGTTCGATTCAGGTTCAGGTGACAACCGCATGATCATCATAGGATGCGATATATGCTTCTGGATGGTCTTGCACGTGCTGACATCTGGAACTTTTTAAGTTGTTCCAAGCGTCTTCTTTCAGCTCTACACGATACATTTTATTTTTTGGGCCGGGGATAAATCCTGTTGGACTTTACCGCCTCCTTACAAACAAGACACAGGAAACATACGGAAGACTTCTAACGGAAGTCCGTCGCTTCATTCCACTAGCAAACCCCAGAAAGATCTTGGTCGATTTCGAGAAGGCAGCCATGAACAGTTTGAACACCTTTTCCGAGGCATTTCCTGAAACCTGACGCATCCGTTACGGGGTGTTACTTCCACCTTTGCCAAAGTGTGCTCCGAAAAGTGAACGAGATTATTCTGAAAGTAAATTAAGAGACAAATGACGAGGTTAGATGCTACGTGCGCTGTCTTTTGGCGATTGCTTTCGTCCCAGAAACAGACGCTATAGAAGCGCTTGGGCTATTAGCTGACACTCAGCCTGGCGATATCGAATACCTCGATGAATTGACGTCCTTTTTTGAACATAATATGCAGAGTGGGCCAAAAAAGACCCCCGTAAGATTTTCGCCAATATCTTGACCAAAAGTAAGAATTTCGAAATGAAATTTCACTGGCTTAAAGACAATTTCTATATACACATAATGGTCAGATTTCATAAAAATATTTCAAACAGAACAAAAGTTATACCACTTTTAGTGAGGTCACTCACCTTTTTGATGATTCAAAGACGTAACGCAATAAAAAAGTAGCAAAAACACGATTTTATTAAGTCTCGTCTCAAATAATTGTTATCAAAAAGCCTTGGTATTGCCAGATGATCATTATTATAGGTCTACGACTTTACCCCCGGCCCATTACCCCTGTCATTACCCCCCGACCATTACCCCACCGTAGGACATTACCCTCTGCCATTACCCCTCCCGTCTGTTTACATTTAGGTCCATTGTATGTATGTACGACGTAATACGTATGTATGTATGTATGTATGTAAGTACATGTATGTATGTAAGTACACTGTGCCCCATAAAAAAACACCGAAAAACTTTGTCATGAAACGCATGTAAGTCTAATGTTAAATAAGAAAAAGTAATGTTTCATTTAAGAAGATGTTCGAAGTGATGTCCCTTCGCTTGAACGCAGGCTCTCAGCCTTGGCCGCCACTTTTCAATAGCTTTGTCAATAACACTCTGTCTTGGGGCGCGGTGGTCTAGTGGTGGCGTCGTTGCCTTGGAGCCGGAAGGTCCGAGGTTCGAATCCACCTCCCCGCGTAAGGACCTTGGGCAAGTCCTTCACTTACAATTGCTCAGCGCTTCGGCGTGAAACTCCGATGCAGTGTCCGCTCTGCATCGGGAGCGCCTCTGAGTAGAAAGAGCTTGAAGGGGCGCTATAACAAGTGCACATACAAACAAACTCTGCTTCAACTGTGCCCACACAACGATGAGGCGCTCCTTCAACTCATTGATGTCCCGTATTGCTGTCTGGTAGACGCATTCCTGTATTAGACCCCAAAATCTGTAATCAACGGGATTGAGGTCTGGTGAATTTGCTGGCCAGAGTTCCGGTCCAATGAAGCTTGGTGTTTCACGTCGCAGCAACGCAATTGTGTCCTTTGCGCGATGTTCTGGGGTGCTGTCCAGCTGGAGAATGAATAAGTTGCTTGACATCCCCCTGATCGCTGGCAATATCTGCTCCATCAACAGGATATTCCTGTAATATTCGCCGTTGACCTTCACCCCAGGTTCAACGAAGAACAATTCCGTGCACCCGAGCTTCGAGACGGCGACGGAGACCATCAGTGAGCGGCTGAAAGTCGGGCGAGTTTTTGGTGTGTTTTTTTATGGGGCACAGTGTATTATATAAGTATGTATGTATGCAATGTTATGCATGTATGTAAGTATGTATGTGTGTAAATATATCCATGTATTTAAGTATGTATGTGCGCATGTATTTATGTAAGTATGTATGTATTTAAGTAAGTACGTAAGTATGTATGTACGTGTGTATGTGAGTATGTGCGTATGTACGCACGTACGCACGAACTTATTTAAATATGTACGTTTATGCTTACATACATGCATGTATGTATTAATGTATGTATGTTATGTATGCATGTACGTATGTATGTGTGTAAGTACGTTTTGCTTACATACATACATACATACACATACATACATTCATACATACATACATACATACATACATACATACATACATACATACATACATACATACATACATACATACAAACATACGTACGTACGTACGTACACACGTACATTACATACATACATACATACATACATACATACATACATACATACATACATACATACATACATACATACATACATACATACATACATACATACATACATACATACATACATACATACATACATACATACATACATACGTGCATACATACGTGCATACACTGGCCCTAAATGTAAACAGACGGGTGGCAATGGCAGGGGGTAATGTCCTACGGGGGGGGGTAATGGTCGGGGTAATGGTAGGGGGATTATGGCAGGGATAATGGGCCGGGGGTAATGTCCGGATACCCATTATCATTACTATTATTTTAAAAAAGAAACAGGGTACCAGCGTAGCTGCACTCACTGAGAAGTCACTTAGCAAGATGACAATCAGATTGGTAAATAAGGAATCTGTCAGATTAATCACCAGGGCCGGTAGTCTTGGACATTCTTACACGTAGCGTACATGACGTTTTCGGCGTAAATCTATCCTGCTCTCGAATAACGATATAAAATGGTAGTCACGGGGCAGGCGCAGACTTGTACTCTCTGAATAGCGGTACTCCCATTCTCGACCAGCTATAAGTCTCTACTCCCTAAGATGGCGTCTGTGTATGACTCGAAACTCGCTGCATTCGGCCACACTTTACACTTCACAACGTGTTTAAAACATCTGCAATGAACTAGTATCCTTCGTCAACGGCGAACATTATATTGGCTTTTATTTTGGCCGTCACAAAATATTAAAATTTGGCTAAATACCCTAGGAAATTCCATTCGAAGCGCCGCTGCGTGGTATGAACACCAATTTGTGGGTCGCTTGCTTAGCGTGTCTAACGTAGCGGCCGTTCTATCTGTTGTAATTAGTTTGTTCTAGCGACAGCTTGCGTATTAAACTCCACAATAAATCAAACGCATGCCATGTGAAACTGGACAGTTCGAGAAACTCACAAGAAATAGCTCCTTTACGAATTTTAATTCGGCAACCACTAGCTGAAACCGGTTACGGTTTCATCATATTCTATCCACACATCACCGTTCTATTCAAAATCTTTTTCACTTTCTCGCTATGTAATTTTATTCCTATACATTTGCAACTAACTTTCTTTCAAATAATTATTTTTTTCTCTTGTCAAGTCTCATACTTTTGTATTTAGGCTATATTAAATATGAATCGTTTTCGCTTTGCGGCCGTCTATCTACTTGCTTACTTATTGTCGGAGACGATGCATATAAATATATTAGGCTATGCGCATGCGCGATAACCTATAAAGCTATAACCACGGCTTAAGTGAGATGATTTGATAATCCAAGGTCTGCGCCTGCTATATGACTTTCATACTAGAGTAAAATCTGTTAAGAGAATAACAAATCGAAATATAGCCTCTACGCGAGCGCAAAATGCGCATAGGCCCATAACTACCGCTCCAGGTCCATCAAGAACTTTGCAAAGAGACTCAATAGTCGGGTCAATCTACGACATGACACAAAAAAATTGCAAGAAAACCTTTTATGACGTATTGGCCAGGCTTCCGCAGAGGGACGATGCCGACTGCCCCTGGTGACCGTTGATGAAGCCGTTCGTTTCAGCGCTGATCCCCATGTAGGCCTACATGTTGTTCGATGGACTGACCCCGAGACCTGGAATAAACTCCCCCTCCAGCGCCATGTGATGTCATGCTGTGATGAAGATGATGCTGATAATGATGTGGATGGCTTGGATGAGGAGGAATTCCATTAGCTTTATACCACGTTCCGCCGCCTCCTCCGCCTCCTCCAGCGTAGATCCATCCATTTTCAACACACTTCCGCTTCTTATGAACCCAGCAGTCCCTTTTACGAACTTCTCCGAAAGGTTTCCGATCGTTGCCATTTTAGTTTTCTTGCAGTTTCACATTTGCCAAGTTGATTCCATTGCTTTCCGTGAGCTCAAAAATGCTAAGTTGGAGTCCGAATTATTCATGTTTTCATTGCATACATCACTACATTTAAAGCAATTTCAACATTCTGGCCGCCATTTGTTCCGCCATTTTGGTTTTCTTCCAGTGCTACGTATGTGTCTTTGATTCCATTGCATGCCTAGAACCCTAACATCTTAATTTATATTACAAATCGTGTTAATATCACATACAAAACCCGACTTGCAGCCTTTTGTAGCAAGATGGCATGAGAAACAAGATGGCGGCCAAAATGGCCGCCATCTTGTTTCTCATGCAACCACTAAAAATTAAGCTTTCTAACTACGATTTTCGTTATCAGGAGGGTCGAATTAGTCTAGAAATGCATGTTAACAAATTGTTACGTGATTTGCTTCTAACAGTATCATTTCCAGACTCCAAGCCTAGTCCAATTGGCGGCCATCTTTTTCCCGCCAAAATTAGACCACTTGCCGTGGTCCGATCTCATGCAACTTTTAGTATGTTCATCACCAGACCTAAGACACCCGAAAATCGTCATAAAACGTTTTCTTGCAATTTTGGGGGGTTCACCAATGTTATCTCGTATACTATAGATTGACCCGACTACAAAAGAAGTTTTGGCGCTGGCGGTGGGCACATTTAACACAAGTTGTGAAGCACTATATACATGTACCTACCAAGTTCATTTGACAACAGTTATTTGAGATGAGACTTAATAAAATTGTGATTTTGCTATTTTCGTTGCGTTTCGTTTTTGAATCGTCACAAAACGGTGGGTGGGTGGTCTCACTAAAAGTGGTATAACTTTTGTTGTGTTTGAAATATTTTGATAAAATCTGGCCATCATGTGTATATATTAATTGTGTTTAACCCTTTAATGCCGAGATGGTAGTAAATGGCATGGGAAATCCTATACCCTCTGGCATTAAAGGGTTAATCCTGTAAAATTTCATTTCGAAATTCTTTCTTCTGTCCAGGATATTGTCAAAAAACCTAGGGATCTTTTTTGGCCCACCCTATCTACGCGGTTGCAGACAAAGAGGACGAGGAAACAAAAACGAATCGGCGGTATACCCATTACCCAGTCTCCCTTTGGAATCAATACACCGCTGGAATGGATGGAATCGCTAGAACAACAAATTCAGTGGAAGGATGGAATTATGGACTTCAGTTTTGTTTTGTGTCACCACCCAACCATATGGACCTTTTTGACAGGTCTCAAGAAAGACATTCAAACGCAAAAGAGTATACTTTCTTGCACGGATTGACCGGGATGCTTCAACCAAGCAAGAAGACACGAACGGGTTACACGTGCAGTCGCCAGCTACGGCAAAGCAGAAATTTTAATGTATGCCTTAGATCTAAGTTCAGTTGCCCATTTGTCACACAACTAGACATTGAACTTGGTAGGTCTAGGCGGCTAGGACTATATGTCTAACAGACTAACAGTTAGGCTAATGTTCGATTGCTTGTAAATTTTATCAACTTTACCGATCAATTGTCCACCGGTCGTCTGTCGCCCGTTCAACTGTCCGGCCGTTCAATAGTCTCATCGGTCATATGATACATCGTTCTACTGTCGCCGTTTTAGGCCCTATAGGCCTAGTGGCGCACGTTCTTTTGTCGTTCGTTCAAATGTCATGGAACCCACAAAATATATATTTAGCCAGCCTATGTTGCAGGATACAATGACACAATTATAGGCCTAGAAAATCCACGCAATGATGTTATTTTTTTTAAAGCCGTGAAATAATTCAATTCATTGCTACTATGCCTACTATTGTGATTTCAGTTGCTCTTCTAAAAGGTTATTTCGAACAGCCGCGGAACCCCTGGCCGACGCTCGCGGAACCCTTGGATTCCGCGGAACCACGGCTGAAAATCACTGCTGCAGACGATTTTAAGGAGAATCCATTTGACTTAGTTGAAGCATGTGAAGATGAAAACAACGAAGTATCCACAGAAGTAGAAGTGGAAAACTGTTTGCTGTTTGAACTTCGAAGAAGATCACTGAGACTGTACCAATGTGATGATCACATCTGCAACGACTGTGTTGAAGACCTGGAGCACATTTATGAAAAGTACCCTTCGAATGAGCAGAAAGCTACCGATGTCTTGCTAGATCTTGGTTTGCTAGAGTTGTTTCAGCAGATTTGGGCCAAGTACTTTAAAGGATGCGTTGCGAAGCTACAGGAGAAATTGGAGAAGCCATCAATTATTGCAGAATGTAAAGAAGACAATGCGTTCAAAAACAAATATCGCATACTGTTTTTCAGTTGCGGCTTGATACTCAACATGACAAACTTTTCTGAAAGAATATGTAAGAAACTAATTGAGATGGAGCTGCACGTAGACCTTATTAACTACCTTAAAAATGATTGTTTGGAACCGCTGCTGGCAAAGAGGGACATCCTGGCAACAAGACCAGTGCGCCAGTTGCTGCAAGTGCTTCATAACGTAGTTCAGATGGTTCCTGAGGCGAGAGAGTTGTACAGACAAAAAGGAATCGTTGAAGTGTTGAAGAAGTTTCGAACATGCGAAAACGAAGACGTTTCCTATTTGTCTCTGATGTTTCTCGCATGGGTTGTCAACGAGGATGAAAACTCTGCAATCGATTCGGGCGAAGAAGTGTTTACATATTTATTCGAGGTGTTAGAGTCGTGCGTCAGCAAGGTTCCTCAACGTTCAGATATCATATATAAGGCAACTGAAATCTTGGAGGCGATCAACAAGCTGGCTGCACATGAGGCTAACAAAGAGAGAGTCATCCAATCCGGGGGTCTACCGATAATTGCAAAGTTCCTTCAGTCAAATGTCGCCAAGGATGAACAATGCCTAGCTGCTGAAATCATCTGGATTCTGGCGTTCAAATGTGCAGCAGAGATTACGAAGGAAAAGAACTGCGTGAAATGTAAGATTTTATACGCACTAGGTTATATGTCAATATATATTATGTATATATTACTAGCTGAATTACCCGGCTTTACTCGGGAAATTTAGGTTTTTCGTCCCCGGCCACGCCTGACGCCCCGCTCCCATTCCAACCTCACCCCGCCTTCTTCAATAGGGTCTAACCCAGTCCGTCCCTGGGGTGCATGGCGATGCACGTGAAATTTAAATTTTTCTACCTAACCCTGCTCCCAGCCGCTCCTGCGGGCCTGGTTCGCCACCCTACGCATTCCGTCCCAACCCATCTCCCATCCGCCCCTGTGGGGCGGGTTCGCCATCTCTCCGGGGTGGATAGCGTTTGCCGGTGAATTTTTTAAATTTTTCCTAAATCCGTCCCGCCGTAAACAATGTCCAGATAACCTACGTACGATACGGTATACGATATTAATTATCGGTATCTTTTGCCACTATCTTGGGAAAAGGTGAGATTTTGAATCGCGAATTCCCCCTATATTTGTTCTCGTGTGCTAAGAAGTATTTTTGCAAATTTTTGGGAACAATCGGTCGCGTGGATCAGACGATTTTTAATACAAATAGTGTTACATAGTGTTATAGGTTTATATACGCATCAATCAATCAATCAAATATTTTATTTGCAACCAAGTAGGCCTATACATGACAAGCTTACACATCTTAAACATTGGTTACAAAAAGGGAGGCCCTAAAGGGATAAAATAATCCCGCTATCTAGGGACACCAACTGATATATTGAGTTGACGATGTGAGGTGGCCATGGCGAAATCTTGCAAAAAATTCAACACAGTAATTAACAACACTGAAAAAACCCACAATCAAGCAACTTATACAACACAACGAAATAAATGTGAACTGAAAAACTCAGCGCTTTTGAGTCATAAGCAATTAAGAAAAAAGAACAAAAACTTAACTACCGAACAGAAACCTATATACTGCAATACATACAATGAGCGAACAGTACTCTACCTTTATTAGGTACCTTCTATTAGAAAGGCGCTAAATTTCTTCTTAAAAGCCCAAACACTAGGGCACAATCGTATTTCCCTTGGAATTTTTTCCCAAGTGGTGATCCCAGTAGATTTAATAGAAAAAAGCATGTGTTAGTCCGAGCATAAGTATGGCGATACGAGAAAGAGTATCTTGTAAAATGAGAATGAACCTGTGATGAGAGCAGAAAATAATTATTGTATATGGATGGCAGGAGGCTTCTGTTAAACCGATACATAAATTCTCCTATCTGGAAATTTCTTATCTGGTCGAGTTTTAAAATTCTAAGGTTGAGGAATATGGGGATATGAGAGCCACATATGGAGCTCCCACAATAAGACGAACAGCTCTTTTTGCAAAATATTAACTCTATGCAATCTTGAGACATAGGCTAAGTAGAAGCCCACACCATGTTACAATAAGAGAGATATTGAATTATTGATGTACACTGGAATCACCTGGTCACCTGGTGCCGTCAGCTTCTGGAGCTCTGGCGAAAGCCTTGGTGTATTCTCTCCAACGTCTCAAGACTTTTTTCTTGGCAGAAGATAAGGGGTGGTTTGCCATTGCCTTCCCCCCGTTTGCCATCCGTGCCCGTTCGTTCACCCTTCCATACGGAAAGGTTACTGACAGGTCGCACCACGAGAAGGTGGGCACGGTGGACTTTGATTCGCCAGCCCAGGTCGGTTCCGAGTCTACGCTCCAATTGGAGTCGTCGGTCGGGTCTTCTCCCCGCTTTACTCAACTGAATGAGTGACTGACAAACCTTTGCGACCCACTGGAATAGTATAGTTTAATCCTAATACTAGATGGTAAAATGTAAGCAGTTCGGGCCATTACTCCGATATTTTTTGCTAGTTTTGAAGCGACATGAGCAATATGTTCATTCCATGTTAAATGGCTATCAACGTAGACTCCTAGAAATTTAGTAGATTTTACAGAAGTGAGAGAGATGCCGTTAATTTGTAATTTGAATAATTTATTCTCCCACTGGGAGTTTTTCCTATGCGATTTAAACAGGATGTAGTTATTTTTTTCAAAGTTTGATGACAATCTTTTAGCTTTAAACCAATCGGCAACGAGTTCCAGCTCCAAGTTTATTATTTGAAATAGCGTATTCATGCAAGAGTGCGAATAAAAAACGTTAGTATCATCTGCAAAAAGGATGAAGAACAAGCGGCTGGAGACGTCTGGGAGATCGTTATCTCGACGGCGTCGTCTTAGCAAGTTAGCAGCGTAGCGTATAGCAACATTTAAAGTTTAGCACTTTCTTTTATTATCACACTAGATATTCATCGGGCTTCTATTCGTTTTAGATATTTCAGTGAAAATAATGTTTGTAACTTGACACGCAAGCTAGTCTTTGAGTCTTTAAAAGCGCTCATTATTCACAGTTTAGATAGTTTATATGCTATATCTTGAATATATATTTACGTTTATTTCACTACCCATATTCCGGCCGATTTGATAGGAAATTTAAATTGCATCACAGTCTTGCAAATAAAACAATGCTTGATGAATTTGAAACTTCTAACGTCATGTTCAATGCCATACTGTTAAAGGTCTGGAATCTCTCTTAGAACTCAAAGATGTATGTGACAGCGTTAAGAAACTGGCAAGAGGAGCCCTCATCACACTTCGTGTTATTTCACAGAATGACGCATCTTCACCAAACGGTCATGGTCCTATAAACGAAGGTACGAACAGCAACAGCGCATGAATAAACCTGCACAGGCAGGCTGACATGGCGTAGGCTATCCTATCGATAAGGCGACTTCGAAAGGGCAACCATCAGAAGGGCGACCGCAAAGGGCGCTGATTTTAAAGGTGACTGATCGAAAAAACGCCGATCAAAAGGGCGACCGAACTAAAGGGCGACCATCAAAAGGGCGAACATCGAACGTTCGCGCTGTACCGGTATACGATCTGAGTGGTTAAATGAAAACGGTTAATGAAAGACGGTAGACGAAAGAGAAATACCAACTGAGGCTTAAGTAATAAGTATCCTATGCCTATGGTCAGAGGTCGGTATTTAGTCTTTAGTTCATTTAAAGCGGTCGGCATTTTGCAGAGACTTTCGTTTCGTTGAATATCAGTAGTGTTTAATTTACTCCAATAACTTTGTTTTGAAACATTATAAATTGTGATTATTTCGTTTATTCATAAATGACATTAACATTCAGGATCGATATGGTGAGATTTCAGCCTATAGGTCGCCCTTTCGATGGTCGCCCTTTTGTTTCGGTCGCCCTTTTGATCGGCGCTCTTTCGGATCAGTCGCCTTTAAAATCTGCACCCTTTTGGGGTCGCCCATCTGTTGGTCGCCCTTTCGGAGTCGCCTTACCGATAGTGAACCCTGACATGGTCGCCCGCACACACAAGGGCAAGAGTGGGCATTTGTCCCCTTGGAGAACTGACCCATAGGCTATTTTTAAACTAAGCTTACTAAGCTTACTTTTGCAATTTTAGCAACATTTTTCGCACTAAAGCATTAATGATACACGGAAATGACACAGAAATGCACAGTGTGAACAATTTACATTCAGAAATTTATATGAGAATACCCATGTTCTTGATTTCCTGTTCTGCATTTTAAAGCTATAAGTTTCACCTGGTACGCTGACAAGCAGACAATAAAATCTATGTCTCTAAGACGGTGCTAGGACAAAATGTCCCCGGACAAAATGTCCCGGACAAAATGTCCCTGACAAAATGTCCCTGGACAAAAAGTCCCCGGACAAAATGTCCTTGGACAAAAAGTCCCCGGACAAAATGTCCGTGGACAAAAAGTCCCCGGATAAAATGTCCCCGGATAATATGTCCCTTGACAAAAAGTCCCCGGACAAAAAGTCCCGGAATAAAGATGTTCCCGGACAAAATGTCCCTTGACAAATAGTCCCTTTAAAGAACATAAAATCGCACGTTCTTTCACGAGTCCCTCTGTATTTTGACAACAGTTATTTGTACCAGAAAGACCTATTGTCAGTATTATTAGATCTATAAACCTTCTATTTAGGCCCTGTGCTTTTCTAAATGTTTTGATCTAAAGAAATTCCGATCAAACAAATGGCATGATTGGAAACTTGCAAAAATAGCGAATACATAATAAAAGAAAGTAAATGTCAAAATATATACAATAATAATGATTATAAAACGTAAAAATTAACCACTTTAGTACAACCAAGCAAACATTTGTAGGCAACTGAAAAGAAGCTTAGTAAATCTTTGCAAAGTGTCAGGACTTCCAGGGCTGTGAACACGGTAATCCTGGGTGATAATGTAGCTTCCACGGCCCGGGCGCTACTTGTTCACGGGTCGGAATGGATGCCAGCCCACTTTTCCGTCTGAAGCCACCCGAATCACGGCCCTGTCTACCCTCAGACTTCAGTGCGCAATGGTTGTTCACCGTATCCATAATCGCAGTCCATGTCTAGAAAAGGCAGAGGTCAATCGCTTCTGCAAGAAAGAAAACACTATTGAACTCGTTGTCGGAGTCCGACTCTGTCTCTTTCGTGGAGATCGAGTGGGCAGAGCGTGACAAGTCTACTCTTTCTGGGGATAAGGGGAAAGTGTGACAAAACGCCAAGGGCGGTAGGTCGTGTGTTGAGCAGCGGCAAAGATGCCAGTGACTTGTTGGCGATCTAGCTCCACACATCGGTGTGTACTTCTACTTATGTCTCAAAATTACAAATACCACGTAAGCTCCTGGGTGTCCGATGGATCTGCACTACTGCGGTCCACATGAGCAGAAAGGCTGCTGTTATTCCAGACTTGAAGTCGTTGACTGGCTAATGTCTATCCGGGGGCGTCGTGTGTCTTTGATCTGCAGTCGTGAATTGGTGTGGGGTTCTCCACCATGGATCACTTTTCCGGGGACATTTTGTCCGGGACATTTTATCCGGAGACTTTTTGTCCAGGGACATTTTATCCGGGGACTTTTTGTCCAGGGACATTTTATCCGGGGACTTTTTGTCCGGGGACATTTTATCCGGGGACATTTTGTCCGGGGACATTTTATCCGAGACATTTTGTCCGGGACATTTTGTCCGGGGACATTTTGTCCGTCCACGCTCTAGACAATACAGTAGGCTACAAAACGCTACGAGCATATAGGGAACGGGAGATAGCCTACCTGACAAAAGTAGACCTATATTAATATACCATAGTAATATGCCTACAATAAAGTGAGATAAATTATAAATTTTTCTGAACTTTTGCGACGGATGTAATGGGTGAAATGACCCATTTAGGGCCATGCTCGATGAAAGTTCATCAAGCATACGTTTCACGCAATGAATTAAAACCTAATGAAACGCTAACATAAAAGCATTTTATTTTGAAGGATAGGACCTAAAGACCTATGTTGAATTGATGACGTCTATTACTAGTGAATATCGCACCAATTGAGGTCTCGGTAGGTTTTGTTACTGATGTGAATGCTTACATATTAAAAATCACGTACTGCCTCCACACTTTAGGAAAGTCGTCGAAGAAACAGATATTCATCAGTTATAATCACGGATCGAAGGAAATCGTCTTCCGAATACGAGATCATCTTCGACTACATGGACTTTCTGTCTGGATCGACGCCGACGAAATATGTAACAGATCTATAATTTCTTCCATACTTAAAATATTTTGCCTCAACCTGCAATCTTTTTATACTTTTTCAACGTCACTTGATATAGTAGTTGCAAGACTACCGGTTCTATACCACATTGCACTCGTTGAATTCGTGAGTCATCACTCATCAGGCCACAGGTAATTAATTTTGGCGCATTCTAGATCTACAGTTCCCCCACGAACTCTAGGGACCGCATACATAGGCAATCGGCATGCACATAGGCTAACCACGCAACATTTTTAGTTTGGGAGATAAATCTTTCGGTAAGTTTAAAATTATTCTGAATCTATTTTTATCCTCTTCTATTCATCTCTGCATCGTACTGTTCTGAGTTTACAATTTGCGGTATGTAGGCCCTATGAAGTAGAGCCTGATTCAAGATATGAAGTCTCTCCCGAAACAGAATCTCCTCTTGCTGAAATAATGTATCCCTTGCGCATAGGATTTAATATGTGTATTTCTTAAATATATGAATGCTATGTTTATTAGTTGATTGGACATTAGGCCTATTATAAATAGGATAAAATAAATACGAATATGGCTAAATGAATGTTTTATACTATAGTAGGCCTATTTATATTACTTGTAAGAGTTCCAGTAGGATGTAGGACGCGCTAACGTAATTAAAACTCAGTGAAGATATTACGCAATACACACTTTGCAATATATATTTTTTCATATAGGCCTGCCATATAATGGCATATAGGCCTATTATATGTATTTACATACACATGTGTCCACAATAAAAAAGACATTGATTGGAAATTGACAATTTAATGATGTTCCTTAGTAGTTAGCACTGATTTCTGAACGATAGTCGTCCGAATACGAGATCATCTTCGACTACATGGACTTTCTGTCTGGATCGACGCTGACGAAATATGTAGGCCCTAAGAAAGATAATTTCCTTATTTCAGCTTTGCTGCTGCTGTATTTTGATACAATACTAGTCAATACTAGTCAGTAGGCCTAATCTCTGTCCCATTGTCTCCTAGGAAGAATTGTTTAAGAATATAGGCTATGAGGAGAATTTATTCTAAAGGAGATTCTCAGAGGGGGGACTCTGCTCTGAAGTTGATTCTCTTTGCTGAGACTTTTATGAGAGATTTCACTGGCACGGGATTAAACTACGATGTTCTAATGACAATAATATTTGAAAATCCTTCGACTCACTATTGCGGATAGCAAGTGCGAAAGGGAAATAAGAACGCGAATAGGAAAGGCAAACACTGCATTCGGGAAACTTGACAAAATTTGGAAGACTAATGGCTGCAGTCTGAACACCGAGCTGCGACTCCACAACGCCATAGTCATGAGCACATTACTGTATGGGGCGGAGACATGGCCAATGACAGCGGCAGACGGGAGGAGACTTGAGGCGGCGCACCATAGATGGTTGAGAAGAATTCTTCACGTATCATGGCGGGACAAAGTAACAAACAAGAGCATAAGAGAAATAACAGGACAGGATACTATGGAAAACATCATCAGAATGAGAAGATTGAGATGGATGGGGCATGTCTTTCGCATGGACGACAACAGAAGAGCGAAGCAGGTGATGAACTGGGACACTGGAGGAAAAAGAAAGCGAGGAAGACCGAGGAAGAACTGGCCAGAAACAATTAGAAGCGACTTAAGATGCCTGGAGCTGACATGGAAGGAGGCGGAAGAACTGGCGATGGATAGAGACGAGTGGAGGAGATGCGTCGCCCGGTGTGCAGACATGCACAGGAAGGACTAAGTCTAAGTAAGTCACTATTCACAAAATACAGTGAACATATAAACTCGCCCTGTTTAACTTTTGGCTAAGGTTTCAAAGTACTATTATCGGAGGAGTCAATGATAAGCATCATATAATTGTTTTAATAGTATTGTATCAAAATACAGCAGCAGCAATAGCTGAAATGAGACCTCAGGAGATCAAAAGCTTGATTGGCTGGTATACAAATCCGGAACTTGGCTTGTACTTATTGTATGTGTGTATATATATGTATATAACTATATAACTATATAATTTATACAATTATACATATATAATTTTATATATGAGTGTGTGTGTGCTGAATTTGTGATATACTTGTAGCCGGTTCTTTGGACGAAGATATAATTGAAGGAATCGATGGTTCATCGGTAGTTCTTGTTTGTATGTCGCAGAAATACTACGAAAGTCCCAGCTGCCGGAAAGGTGAACAAATTCATAAGATAACGATAAAGTATAAAACGAAAAATAATAAATTGATTAGGTATCGATAAAAATTATAATTGACCCGTTGGCACCATGCATTATATATCTGCTTTATTCAACAGCAGAGTGAATTATATATGTGTACATAGTGGCTCAAAAAAGTACCACCGGATAAAATGCAATATCTTCGCAGCCGATTGAAAATTATCATCGAAAACTCTCCAATTTGCAGGGGAATGAATTTCCAACAATCCCTGAAATGTTTCACTGAAAACTCTTTATGTTTCCAAAAGTAACAGCTGTTTAAACTTTCAATTTCGTTTTGTGTACTTGTCGGGGCGACATAAGGATTAGTGTTCTGCATTGATTGTATCTGAGACTTAAGTATAAGTGTGGCATAATCTATAAATGAAAATTGCAGCAATTTAATTGCGAAAAAATTGGCCTTGTTTCAATAATGTCGCACTAATATAAATTTTTATCTTTAATCTTTCCAACGTATTAAATGGCATCACTTGAAGAAATCGAAGACATGCATGCTATATCCAGAAACTGTCTGTAGGTGTATACCTCTTCGAATTGTCTTAGAATCTAACAAAGGGCAGTCGCTATAGACTTGCAATCTCATACCTAGGCTATAATAGAGTCGCCTTTTCATTTCCATGTTGTAGAAGTGACTTACGCAGAGGACAAGGAAAAGAACATAATTCCAGTTACGGTTGAGTTCAAGTACAAGCCTCAGGGTTGGCTTCAGTTTCGAATGGGTGACAAACTTCGAATCGATTTCTCGCAATCTGAGACTTTTGCAGATTCGCTGAAAACGCTTTTACAGAAACTCAGAAAATGTTTCGGTCAGTGTAACGATGATGCGATTGTAGACTATAGTTGCAAGTGGTTAAAGACAGAAAATATAAATGCCTGGACGTCCCTTACCTTTCCAGGCTGTGCTGGCCAAAAAATGGCAGGACGGCGTTCTGATTTTAAATAAGTGCATGGACGCCGTCCTTGACCGTCCAGCCACACTTATACCATGCTAGTTGCACGATGGTCGATGGAAGAACATTCTTAGTCTGCTTAAGCTCATCTCCAACTTGAGAGATTTCTTTTCGACAGAAGTCGTTGCTGTTCTTTGGATGGTGACAACATAAAATTGTGGCTTGAACAAATTACGATGTCTCAAACTCAGGACAACATAGGCCACAATTCATTCATTCACGAAGCATGTCCTCCTGGGGCGTTGCATGTATGTCAACAATTATTCATCTCCACCGATTACGGTCCTCTGCCAAGCCGATGACCTCAGAGACGTCCATTCCTGACATCGGATAGAGCCCAATAATGATGAAAGGCCGCTTTCGGAAATTACTATGCGACTCGCTTATGACGTCACAGCACGCGACCTCATTCATGTTTCGTCTGCTGTGGGGGAGGGTAGGGGGAAGGGGAAGGGTAGGTCTTTTCTGCCACAGCAACGCATGGCCGGGTACAGCTAGTATACAGGGTGGCCCAAAAAAAGTGATAACACATCGTAGCAAAGGGTCATTTAATATGATTGAATCAATATAACGTGTTGTAATTTACTGTCGTATGCTCAGTAGTAATTAAGCTACTCATAAAACATGTTCAATGTGGCCCCTTGCTTCTCAACAACTTTTTGCAAGCGAGAAACACCAACTGATACCATGATACCGCAGCTGAAAAGTTCACGTTCTCGTATGTCTTCTTTCTGGAACTTAATTGTCTTTTCTTTGATTCAACTGAGTAAATACGACCATGTTGAGAATTAACTGGCGTGGCAAAGGTGAATATCTTGTTGTGTGTAGGCTAAACCAGATGGTTCGTACACTTCTGTCATTAGGAAACTGTTCAAGTAGCTGCTGATTGCGTTGCAAACTTTTCAATTTGCAATTTTCGTTGAGCGTCTGCCCGATCACACGCTTGTTCGTTGTCAGTTGTAAATATTACCTTACAATACGTTGCACCGACGTCTGTGATGTACCCCTGTCTCTTTGAATTTCCCACGGATTTTTGTGACTGTGAGAATCATCTTCTTAACTGCAGATCAGCTCACTCACCCGCTCAATGTTCTATCGTGTTCTAGCAGACTTTGGCCGACCACTTCCGCGTTTAGGTTCTGTTGTACCGTCATGATAAATTTATTTAATAACCCGACTGACACTATTATAGCTTTGTGTGGAGACTCATTTTTCATTTGCCTTGCACTCCAATGTTTCTCAATTCGCAAATTTTTAATCAGAATACGGTCTTTTGTTGTGATTTTTGTCATTCTCGTCAAAATATCTTCAAAACACGCAGAAGTTGACGATTGGCAAATAAAAAAATAAAAATGTCGACCGGAAGTTGTCGTAATAGTGATGTCAAATGACTAAACAGTTAAGTAAGTAAATTAGTGAACTTTTTCAGCTATTATGGATGTAGTCTAAACAGATTTGAACTAATTATAGTACATTATACAACGTGTTATCACTTTTTTTGGGCCACCCTGTATATATATATATATAATACACTATATATGAGCCTCGCTGCAGTAATAGGCCCTAAATTCTGAATCTATCATATCTGGGGCGCGGTGGAATTATGGTGAGTTCGGTGGATTGGAGCCGGACCTCAAGCCACCGCGTAGGGACCTTGAGCTAGTCCTTCATTCACAATTGCTCGTGCGCTTCATGCAGTGTCCGTGCTGTAGTCGAGAGCGCCACTGAGTAGGGTAGATTGAAGGGTCGCTATAGCAAATGCGAGAATAAATAAATAATAAATAAATAAATCTAGCAGTGCAAGCCACATATTCATTTATTCTGATCCACATATTCATTTTACACTGAGCTATCAGAATAACTGAAGTCATTGCACGAGAACTGACGACTGTTTTCTTTCAGAAACAACGGCAGACGAACTCGTCTATAAGACGAAGCAAGACGAGAAGGAAGTGAAAGTTGGAAAGCAGTACGGTCACGTGGTCGACGTGTCAGAGGTCAACGTCGACGACAGACACAGAGCAAAGTCGCTGGCCAATACGACTACGGATGTCGTATCCGGTGTCGCTTCGTGGACAGCGGAAGATGTTCGGAAGTGGCTGGAAGAAAGGCAGCTGAAGAACTTAAAAGATTTGCAAGTCCATTTGATTTTCGGAATTAATTTATAGGAATTATTATTGATAGTGGTGGAGATTTTAGACTGAGTTTCCTATATTTTATTTCAATCCCAGTGCTAAACTGATTATTTAAATAATAGTAGGCAGGCCCGCCGACAGAAATTCCGGGCCCCTGGGCAGGGCAGTCACGGGCCCTAAACTATCTTTAGGCTAATAGCAAATAGAAATAACAAGAGTGTGGGTATACGAATATCATCTGGTCACCTGGTGCCGTCAGCTTCTGGAGCTCTGGCGAAAGCCTTGGTGTATTCTCTCCAACGTCTCCTACGAATATACGATAGCCTAATGTACAAGCCCATACAATATTATGATTTTAATGAGTTCTTAATTAAGAATTGAAATTTCAACTTTATGGTACCTGTAATCATGCAATTGCAACTTTGCGGGATTTAACTGCCATGGAGCAAATCGTTAATAATATCCTAGTAGTTCAATGATTTTGCAAGATCACATTCGATTGCAGGAGTTGCAAGACCATTCAGTCTGTCTTATTTCATAATAACAGATAGGCCTGCTTTTAATTTAGTTGAGCCTAATCCTTCAGCTTCCGCAACAGTCACACGTAATGATGGCAGAGTGCCAACATCAAAACCAAGTCTTATCAGTTTCTACGCCTATAATTTCAGTATTTTCATAAGTTTTATTTATAGCATCATCTCTTGGGATTAGGATTCTAACACCCCCAAAATCATTTTCGCACATTTGGTTGTGTTCATCATGCACGTTTAATTCACTAGAAACAACCGAGGTAGAAGTGATAGGCTATATAGTCTACGCCTTTACGGGCTCTGACTTGCCTTGTTTTGAGAATCCGAATTTAAATACTGGGCGACTACGGTAACCGTCTTCTTTGCAAACGTTCATAGGCCTAGGCCTATTAGCTTTTTCTTTTCGCTTTTGTGCTCCAGATTTGTGTCTATGTTTCATCGTTACGAAAGAAATTTTTCAATTAAATTTGTTTACTTTATTCAGTTTATAATTGAAAACGGGCAATACAAACATAGTTATGAGACAGTAATATTAGGAGACGTTTAAAACGGCAAACATCGTAAGCTTTGTAGGTCTATAGGTGATTAGGCCTTATAAGTTGGGCACGCAATCGATTTATGAAAAAATTTGCGCTAATTGGCTCGCATGAATGGAAGAAACTTCCGAACTTTATACGCCGCAAATCATCTCATTTGTCTAAGATTTATAATGAGGGGACTTTCCAATGACGCGCTTTCGTGCGAGATTGTTTTTGTTTAGGCGCGTTATAAATGACAATTTAATAATTAAAAACAAAAATAATAGTACTAATGAAATAATAGAATAATAATAAAATACTAAAAATAAAAAATTATAGTAATTTTTGCCCGGGCCTCCTTAAAGCTCCCGGGCCCCTGGGCATTTGCCCCTGCCCCCCTCTCGGCGGGCCTGATAGTAGGCCTATATGCCTATGTCTAAGTTTCGCAATATTTTCTATTTTAATTATGTTGTATACAGCAACTGGTAATTGAGTGTAGGCCTATACTATACTTGTTTCATTTATTAGGGGTATCAATATTACAGACGGTCATGTTAGGCTACTAAGCTCGGCCATTGCTGGTTATGAACAGGCGCTGAATCGATTTAGCAAGTTGAAAACTGCAGCAAATTACTGATATTTACATTGAATGACCGGCTGTCGCTGTATACCATCTGAGTACATTAGATCAGTGCCGGCGATAGGGTACCTGAGCCCCCCCCCCCCAATAAAACTTGGGGCTCCATACCTTGAGCTGTCATCTCAGCAAAATTTCTCCTAATATAAGTGCTGAATATAATATAATATAATATAATATAAGACTTCAATAAATGTCCCCTCCCAATTGTTAAATTTTTGGAATTGACACGCTGTAGGCCTAATTGTAGAATTTTAAGCTGTCATCTTTTCAAAATTGCTCATTTTTTAATGCTGTTAGTCGTGGATTAGAACTTCAGAGTCTCCCCTCTTCATTGTTTAAATTTGTTCGATTTGCCAACTTTAATGGTAGCATTTATAGGCTGTCATCTTAAAATAATTGATTATTATTGATGGACAGTGGATGATACTTATGAAATATTTCTGAAATATTGGGAATATACAAGGACTCGTCCCAACCACAATTTGTGGGGCCATGCCCCTGTCCACACCCCCCCAAGTCTCTCCTTTGGTTGCGTAATATTATTTTTTATGCTTTGCGTTAAAACATAATTCGGTGCGTGGTTTCAGGAATGAACCGTCATGAAAGGTATAATTACCAGTCATTTACCAGCTACATTTGAGGCCCCTTGCAAACTTGAGATCAGACACGTACATGTAGGCTACCATCGACATCTGGAACCCTACACAGGGTTTAATGTTTGGGCCTCACGCAGGTTTTATTTTGGAGCCTCATCCAGTTAGCAATTACAATAAGTTACAATTTATAAATGTTGTCTTTGAGAAAGTGGACGAAACTGCCTGAGTTTGTTAAAATGGCTTTACCTACGCCCAAAATCAGTATGGCCGGTATGATGTTTGCATTAGGTCTGCTATGGCAGTGCCATATGGTTAGTTGAGGCATGCACCAGAGTGACCAGACCGGATCTGGATTCTGGAGCCTCAAATAAATGTGCACACCGGTTTAATAAATATAGTCACAAATAGGCATAATGACCAGCTAAATTTGGGGCCCCTGGGGCCCCTTCAAACTCGGGACCCCCAGCTGGGGTGGTGGTACGGGGGGGGGGGGGGTGCTAGCGCCGGCACTTGAGTAGATTATCTTGAAGGGCGCTATATAAATCTCTTAAATTTAATGAATGCATTCAAGTGATGAACTGTGACCGGGTGGCTGAGCGGTAACGCGCTCGTTCACGGAGCGGGCGGTTGCGGTTCGAATCCGGGTAACGACCTTGGGCAAATTGTTTGCGCACACATGCCTCTGTCACCAAGCAGTATAATTTGGTACCGGCGTAAGCTGGGAAGTAAACGGCAAATCCTGTGATGCACTGGCCCCGTGTCCAGGACCTTGGGATTCGTCTATTGCTGGCTCAGGGCCAAGAAAAGGAGATGAGCGCCTCGGACGCTTTGGCCCTTGGACGACTTTACTTTTTATTTAAGTGTTGAATATAATGTAGGCCTGTCAAAATTATATTGTTGGTATATCATGCTAATTTATTTCAATTGAGTTTCAATAATTTTTCTAAACGCCAAAATCACTTTTTTCAAATCTCATTTTCTTATTTCAATTTTTTTCAGTTGTTATGTTCTGAACGTGTGTGCGTTTTTAGTTTTGGTGGCTACGATGGTAAAATGTTGCTCTGCTACAAGTCCTTACTTCTGAATCGAACCTCCGATTGTTTTGAGGCTGATTTCATGTCGAAATTCTCAGTCAGAGAATTTGTCCAATTGAATGTTGCTCTACAGAATCTGTGAAAAAGAAACACGAACAACAACAGCAACAACATGAACTATGCATCTGTAAAGAATATATAATTCAACCAAACCACTTTGCGAGTGGGACTAATAGATTATCTACATATTTTTGACTTTTAGGTGTATGCATTGTGCGGGATCACTTGATAAAATACCGAAAATTCTGAAACTTGATTAGCTGCAGCAGCTGATGTTCTTGAAGAAACGACTTGCCTGTGCTTTTTCTATGCAATTAAGGAGTCGGAGTCGGAGTCAAATGGCTCCTCATGTAGGCTATTAGAAATCTGGGGCTGGGAGTTTTTACACTCAGCTCCGAAATTTGCAATTTACAATGTAGGTCTTGCTGCTTGCATAGGGACTTTGTATTACTTATTTGTATTAGTTAGGCCTGTGTGCATAAACGGCCCTTGAGTCCTGTCAGTGTATTAACGTGGTATTAAGAATAGTCCCATATATTTTTAGTGTATCTTAATTCGTGGTGAGGTTACGGATTCTATAGGTTAGTTTTAAATGTGTCGCTTTGTGGTAGGCTTATGCATTTTCGCATAATAGCCTATAGACTACACGTCATGATTCCAAGTTTAAACTTAAATTATGCAAATTTGTATTCATTTGATTAAAACTGCTAAATCAATGTTTCACTATAGTCTTATTTACATGTATATATTTCCATGAATACCATCTAGTAAGAGCGAGGTTGCAGCAATATGCGACAAGTTTGTTATAGGCCTATTCAAAAGGTCGGGATTAGAAAACAGCATCATATGCTACATGAGCGCGCAGAGGACTATTTCTATAACGTCGAAGGAGTCGTGCGTCCTACTACCACACGTGTTCTTGATTTAATGAGTAGGTTAATAATCAGTAAGCGTGCTTCAAAATCTCTAAAGATTATAGTAAAATGGTTCCATGACACTTAATTCCGCGACACTTAATTAATACCGCGGCAGTTAGTACCGGACAGTTAATCCCGCGACCAATTAATCCCGCGACAGTTAATCCCGGCGACATTTTAATCCCGCGACACTTAATACCGGGAAAGAAATAACATTTTAAAACAGTTAAATTCCATAAAAGCAAAAGTCACAGCAATAGGCCTATTCAATAATTGTTCAAAAGAATTAAACCTTTGCAGTTGAATATTATAAAACCAGCAAAATTCGACAAGAGCAATATTCACAGCAATATTCACTGTTTAAAAAAAAGAGCTTCGTTGGCATTGTCGCGATGTTTAGAGTAGGCCTATTCGTAATTTCCATGTATCACAGTTTGTTTGGCTTTGCTACTGCAGCCTAAAATCGCCTCCATGTCACTGTCCTATCGTAGACTGAAGTTCGCAATCCTGTTTAATTAAAATCCTTTATAATGATCGTTTTATGTACAGGTGTACAACAGAAAACCTGAACAGAGAGGCAGCCTAACTAATTGGCTATGTGGACAACAATAGTCGTACAAATATTCGTACTCACGTGTGTATAGGTATTAAGTTTCGCGGTATCAAATGTCGCGGGATTAAGTGTCGCCGGGATTAAATGTCGCCGGGATTAACTGTCGCGGGATTAACTGACGCGGGATTAAAATGTCGCCGGGACTAAGTGTCCGGTATTAACTGTCGCGATATTAAGTGTCGCGGGATTAAATGTCGTGCTACCAGTAAAATGACTAATGTATGAAAATGCCATACAATAATTGGACTCGAGGCTAAGTGTTCAAGTTCAACGATAGTTTTTTTCGTATTGTATTGTATTGTATCGTATTGTATTGTATCTCACAACTTATAAAGCGTTTCTCAAAGCAAACCTTTCAGAAGCGCTCCCAGTGCGTGCAACCCCAAGGGAAAAAGGCAGGTTTTGAGACAAGAGAAAGATGACGAAAGACTGCCAGAGAAGATGACAGAGCGAATTGATCGGGAAGTCCACTCCATAACTAATTAAGCAAATGATCTGGATTGAGTCATAGCGGTCCTGACGCGGAGAACAAAGAGGTCAAGCCGATCAGAGAACCTAAGAGGGCGAAGCGAAGTGGCCGAGATGAAGCGAAGTGAAAGATCACAGAGATACTTCGGTGCCAAAACAACTGAGACTCGTGGACCAAAATAAGAACTTTGAATTGTATACGAGCTGAGAGTGGAAGCCAGTGAAGTTGTTAAGACAAGAATGTAGAAATGTGGGGTAATCGAGGAAGACGGCCAATGAGCCTAGCAGCAGCATTGAGTACAGACTGTAAAAGAGGTAGACGAACCTTTGGGAGGCCAACAAGGACAGAATTACAGTAGTCAATCCGAGAACAGACGAAGGCGTGAATAATTGAGGTAAAGGTCGAAGATGAAACAGATTTGCGAATAGCCCTGAGATGCCTTCGCTGAAATTAGGAAGAGCGAGTAAGCTTGGCAACGTGTTTTGCACTCAAACAGTGGCGACGCGAGAACTTCAGTTTTGGGGGGCTGAACCCCGGGGGAAAATCCATTTTTAACCGCCAAAAATGTTTGACGACCTTCATTTTTAGTCATCCGGTCGAAATCTTGGAAAAATTTTCCATTTTCACTGCCAAAATTTCTGATGACTTTTTTAGTCATCAGCTTCAGTTTTTTTGGTGGGGGCTGAACGTCAAAATTTGTCATTTTTGCATGGGGAAAAAATGGATCGCCTATTTGGGGGGCTCAGCCTCTCATAGCCCCCTCCCCTGCCGCCGCTACTGTACACAAAGCTGGTTAAGCTGCTTATGTGTCGCATCAAATTCAGTTATCAATTTTTCGACCTGCCAAATAGCTACCATGACCCTGACGCGACTTGCCGAAACTGTAGAGCTGGCACCGCCATTGCATGGTGATGCAGGCCTATATAATCTGCGAGGAATTGGATCAATTAAGTGACAATAATTTATGGGCTGCTCAGAACAACCTCGAGCTAAACAGGATGAAGTCCCGGGATATGATAATTAATTAAATGAGTTGGAAACGTCAACCTTCCGCAGCCGTTTTTGAACATGACACGTGTGACCTCCATGAAGGCATTGCACGTTGTTACACATTGCATGTTTAGGATGATCTGTGGCATTCTGTGCGCCTCCTCCCAGTGCGTTGAAGATAATTATCTTGGGAGGGTGCTCTTCAATAATTGCTTGCTTCATGCGTTGCGTGTGCCTATTACCAGTGGTGTAGTCCTAAAAAATGAAGTGGGGGAACGCAAAAAATGAAGTGGGGGAACGCTTCATATTAGGCTTACAAACATGGGCGGAGTTTGGTTTCCATTCTTGGGGGGGCTAAAAAAATTTTTTCCTCGGCCCAAAAGTTGATGACTTTTTTTAGTCATCGAGTTGAAATTTCATAAAAACAATACTATTTCTTCGTACACACCTTTTTTAGAGATGAATTTTAATTATAAAAACTATTCTATTTTTCAATTGAAATCTCATAAAAATTACAATTGTTAGCAAACACCTTTTTTTAGTGATCGAGTTTTATTGAAATCTAAAAAAACATTCAATTTTCCGTCAACACCTTTTTTGGGTATCGAGTTTAACTGAAATCTCTTTTAAAAAAGCTATTTTCCGTAAACACCTTTTTAGTGATCGAATTTAATTGAAATCTGATAGAAATACTGTTTTCCATAAACACCTTTTTTAGTCATAGAGTTTATTGGGATCTCATAAAAACCATGCTTTTTTGCGGAAACACTTTTTTTACACTTAGACTTTAATTTAAATCTAATAAAAACTACTATAATCCGTAAACACCTTTTTAGTGATCGAGTTTAAATGAAATTTCACATAAACAATACTATTTCTGAGCACACACCTTTTTAGTTTTCAAGTTTATTTGAGATCTCATAAAAACCATACTATTTTTGCGGATACACCTTTTTTAATCACCGAGTTTCATTGAAATCTCATAAAAACCATACTATTTATGAGGAAACACGTTCTTTAGTCATCGAGTTTATTTGAAATATCATAAAAACCTTACGATTTCTGAAGACACACCTTTTTAGTCATCGAGTTTAATTGAAATCTCATAAAAAATACTATTTTTCAAAAACACCTCTTTTAGTAATTGAAATTTAATTGAAATTTCATATAAACCATACTATTTCTGAGGACACAACTTTTTTAATCACCGAGTTTCATTGAAATCTCATAAAAAATACTATTTTTCATAAACACCTTTTTAGTGATCGAAATTTAATTGAAATTTCATATAGATCATACTATTTCTGGAGACACACGTTTTTTAGTCTTCTAGATTAATTGAGATCTCATAAAAAATACTATTATCCGAAAACACCGTTTTTAGTCATCAAGTTCAAATGAGATCTAAAAAGCCATTATTTCTGGAGTCACACCTTTTTTGGTCATCAAGATTAATTGAGATCTCATAAAAAATACTATTATCCGAAAACACCGTTTTTAGTCATCAAGTTCAAATGAGATCTAAAAAGCCATTATTTCTGGAGTCACACCTTTTTTGGTCATCAAGATTAATTGAGATCTCATAAAAAGCAAACTATTTCTGCGCTACAATTACTTTTTAATGTCACAGTTTAAAAATAATATGTGAGACAATTGATGTCAAACAATGTTACTTGATTTGAATTAGATCCAGTTGTCAAAATGTATGAGCATATACAATGAAGGTGGTTTTTTTAAAGGTGATGATGAAACTACGGTTAGACGCATTTTGACGGTGTTTCTAAGATACCAGAAATTTGTAATAAATGCATTATATATTTATGTATTGTTGTCGTCAACGGCCATTGATGTCATAGGACGACGCTAAACTTCTGAATAACAATAATAACTATTTCTGCGGGCACACCTTTTTAGTGATCGAGTTTAATTGAGATCTCATAAAAACCATACTGTTTTCCGTAAACACCTTTTTTAGTGATAGAGTTTAAACGAATTATACTACGCACTGCTACAGTCTGCCAGACTTCTTTTTCACAGTTTTAATGTCGAGATGGGGGCTGGTGGCCAGCAACTCACAGTCTACGTCTTTTGTTCTCTTGATGTTGCTCCTACAAGTACCATTCTTTTTACATTTGGTAGTCCTTATTGATACATGGTCAAGTCGGTGGATTCTTGGGGGGGAGGGCTTAGCCCCCCCTAGCCCCTGATAAACTCCGCCCATGCTTACAAATTTTTTTTCTCAATTATTAATTTATTGTTATTACAGTAGGCCTACTACTGTACTACTGTACTATTTTCATTTGTCATTAGCTTTTATTTACAAGCCATTGAACACATATATAAATATATCTGCGAAACTGCGAAAGGCTCCAGTAAGTAAGCAGCTGAAACTGTGAATCTTGAATTTTTTGTTTCCTACGTAAGTCGTTCCCTTCATTGGCATGAAACAATCTGTAGAACGGCGTTCCCCCGCGGAAAAAAGTGGGGGGACGGCGTTCCCCCGCGTTCCCCCTCCACTACACCACTGCCTATTACATAGCCTCGCCTATACTGTAGATCTCATGGAATGCCGGAAAGTGAGCACTACGTAGTTGCCGCTGCCACCACGATTGCACGGCTGCCTCTCAGTGGCGGCGCAAGGGGGTTAGGGGGCGGGTCTAAGCCCCCATCTATCGGCGTGTTCCCTACCATTTTTTATTTTTTATTTCCCCACTTCAATGGTCGCATTTTTAGCTGCTATCTCAAAACAATTTCTCAAAATTACTGTGCTGAAACACGTAAGACTTCAATCAATGTCCCCCTGTCATTTGCTTACATGTACATTTTTGGCGCATTCTAATTAGACCTGTAGCATTTTAAGATGACATTTTAAAAATTGCCCATTATGAATAAACAGAAGATAACACTGTAGAAATTTAGGATGATATTTATTAAATCCTAGCTGTACCCGGCCACGCGTTGCTGTGGCAAAAAAAACCGTACCCTGCCCCATCCTCCTCCCCTCCCCTCCCCTCCCCTCACCTACCTCCTCCCCCTCTCACCCATCCCGCTCCCCTCTCCTCTCCCTCCCCTCTCCCTCCCCTCCCCTTTCCTCCCCTCCTCCTCCCCTTCCCCCTCTTCCCCCTCCCCTTCCTTGGTAGTGCTTCACAACTTGTGTTCAATGTGCCCACTACCAGTGCCAAAACTTCTTTTGAGTCTCTTTGCAAAGTTCTTGATGGACCTGTTGATTAATCTGACAGATTTCTTGTTTACCAATTTGATTGTCATCATGCTAAGTGACTTCTCGGTGACGTTCAGCTACGCTGGTACCCTGTTTCTTTTTAATAGAAATAGTAATGATCATCTGGCAATATGAAGGCTATTTGATAGCAATTATTTGAGCTGAGACCTAATAAAATCGTGTTTTTGCTGCGTTACGTCTTTGAATCGTCAAAAATAGGGGGGGGGGCCTTACTAAAAGTGTTATAACTTTTGTTCTGTTTTAAATATTTTGATGCAATCTGACCATCATGTGTAAATATGAATTGTCGTTAAGCGTGTAAAATTTCATTGCGATATTCTTACTTCTGGCCAAGATATTGGCCAGAATATTTGAACTGATTTTTGTTACTTTTTGTTGCTTCGGGTTTTTGAATCGCCAAAAAACGGTGGATGGCCTCACTATAAGTGGTATAACTTTTGTTCTGTTTAAAATATGTTAAAGAAATCTGGCCATTCTTTAAGACAGTAAAATTTCATTTCGAAATTCTTACTTTTTTTCAAGATATTGGCAAAAATCTTAGGGTGGTCTTTTTTTGGCCCACCCTGTAATAGAATAATGCGGGATTGTCTGTGCTGTTTCAACCGTTTCGTAATTAGTCTACTCTGCGTAAATTTAATAAAACTTTCTTTGTAACTCATAAGAGGTTCCCTTGAACGTCAAGTTCTTCATTTTATTTTGAGATCTCCAGATAAGAATTAATGCCTTCAAGATACGTAGCGGACCTGTAATCTACTTTAAAGCTGTTCTTGTACGCTCACGAAGGAGCATTCCGGTGTAACCCCGAGGGTGACCGGACAAAATGGTAGCGGACAAAATGGTACAGACAAAATGGTATGGACAAAATGGTATTGGGACAAAATGGTATTGGACAAAATGGTACGGACAAAATGGTGCGGACAAAATGGTATGGACAAAATGGTATGGGACAAAATGGTATTAGGACAAAATGGTACGGACAAAATGGCACGGACAAAATGGTATGGACAAAATGGTATGGACAAAATGGCACGGACAAAATGGTATGGACAAAATGGTATGGACAAAATGGCACGGACAAAATGGTATGGACAACATGGTATGGACAATATGGTACCCTGGTACTTGGAGATAAAGATTCTTAGACTTAAATCATTTCATACATTTAAACACAATGCTGTGTTGCAGCCCTAAAAAACTCATTAACTATTCTCTCTCTATCTCTATCTCTCTCTCTATG